>UXGC01000199.1:0-234299 GCA_900480045.1 Eurytoma adleriae
CATCTATAACAATCAAATCCCGTGGAAGCAAATTCCACCTACGCTTGATACGTCGAATAGTGGAAAAAAATCCAACAACAGTATATAAGATCAAAATGTTTATTTATACTGGCTGTCTACAAAAAAGACATTTTTAACTCAATTTGTAAAAATTGCGAAATTTATATACACCAAATGGAAAAAAATTCTGGTAGCCGAAAAAATGTATGGGCGAGCGTTAAAGGAAAAAGTTTCGCGGCTGCAGCGAAGTAAATACGTGATCGATTGAGAAAATCTTCGAGGGTCGGACCGCGGGGCCGATATAGGAATTCTTCGGGGAGTTCCAACGACGTCGTTCGCTTATTCTTTCGCGCGCGGTGAAATGCGGGAATTCCGCGCATAGTTTTTCGAATTGGCGAACGAAAAGTGGACCATCGGACAATTTAATCGACTGGTGAATAATCATAAGGTTTTATTTGCATCTCCGCCGTAGCCGTCGTTATATATACCAAATGCTCCGACGGTACTCATGAATATTTTTCCAAAACACTCTCAGATGGCTCCTTTATTATTGAACGAAAAATCAATTTATATAGAATGTTTGCACAGATGTTTCCATTTTTTGGCCGTATTGCTATTATTTTTACGTAAATAACTGCGTTACGACAGACATTTTTATAAAAATAAAGTTTAATTTTTACGATCGGTAGTATAACTTGAAGTATAGTGGAATAAAAGATAGACGAAAGAGTCATAAATTGACAGCAGCGCGAGATTTTTCAAAGTAAAACGAAGATATTTAATCGAATGCTCGTTCGAACAATAGAAGCTCAGCGACGAAGCTAAAGCTCGGCAATCGAATAAGCCAGCGGACAAAGACTCGTAATAGCAGCCGCTAAATCCGCGCGCCCACGTACACAATACGCACACCTAGCGAAATGTGGCTCAAGGCCGATCCGCCAGCTTATCCGCGATGCCAGTTGCGATATTTTCCACGGCGGCGGAGAAAAAACCGCGCCGCTCGCGCCGGCCATTAGTCCAGAATTCGCAGACCCAACCGCGCGGCTCGCGCCGCGTGCATTTCGCCCGGCAAACACGGGAGCGTGCGGGGGATCGGCTTTCGATAATGGACCGGTCGACGCGTCTTGATCCGCGAGCAAAGGCTCGAGCCGCTGTTTGCCGAGCGGCCGGAAAGTTCGCGCCGAGATTGATTCCGGCGGTCGCCGGCGGTCGCGGGGGAGGAAAAAGGCGGCGCTCGTTTATCTCCCGCCCCGGATAACCGGTAAATGATTCACGGCCGCGTCCGCCGGTTTAACGAGCTCCGCGCGAAGATTTTCGGCGAGTTTATCTCGATAATTTGCGCGCCGCGTAATCAGCGCAATTTATCCGCGGCGGAGTTTTGGCCGCGCTCGCCGGCGCGACAAATTGCCGGGACGCCCCCGATTTTATGAGCCCGCGGCCGATCGGAGATAAAGAGTTGCCCGCGGAGGCGGAGCGTCCAATTATCCGAGGATTAGGCTGAGCCGTGGTTTTTTCGCGGTCGTAAAGCGCGAGAGTTCAAAACGGAAATATTCGAAAATTTCAGCGGGAAATATTACGTTCGCCGGGGTTTACGGGCGCGCCGCGATATGGCCCATAAAGGATCGCGAATCCGCACGCGCGCGCGCCCTGGTTATAATTCGGCATTTTTATTTCTCACAGGCGCCGAGAGAAAGTCCCGACCGCGCGTTTATGAAAAATGTCTATCTCACGATATTGTGCTAGGAGTGGAAGTTACAAAAATGCCCGGAGCGCAATCGCTTCATTATTTCTCAATTATTCGGGCGAGCGCCCCGGCTCTCGGGGATCGGCGGGAAATCAAAAATTGAAATTAGAAGTGCCGGTGAGCATGCCGAACTGGAAAATTGTTATTAACTCTTTGATACTGCTCGACGCGTTGCGCAAGGCCCGCTTTTACTGTTATTGTACAACTTCGTTCCTCTTAATAATTATTATTACCGCCATATCGCAGCGTAAGTTTCAGTTTTAACGATGATTTTGCCGCGATCGCGAGCGCAATGTTATCCGCCAAATCTACGAGCATTAACGAACTTCATTTCTTCATCAAATCTCGGATCTATCATATTTTCGCATCAAATAAATTGGCGCGATATGCATCTCGCCGCGATGAAATATTTTTCCATTAACGTTCTAGCCAATTTATTAGCGATTACGCTGGTTACTGGAAGGCGGGTGTAAAAGGTAAACTCGGTAAAAGGGCGTGTAGCGGGCGCCGGAAAAAAAGTGAACCTTCGAACGGATTTGAACGATGGAGAGTGCGTTTTTTCTCCGCACCTCGGCTAAAGGACTCTTTTATGCGCTCGGGAGCCCCTGCGCCCGGCTGTTCATTAATATTGCCGTTTGCTCTTTTTTTCCCGACGTCGGCGCTTTGAAGCGTTTCGGCCCCAAGAGAGAAGCGATAGTCCCTTTGGAGCAGGCCGCGCGCACGCGTGGCGTTTGACTCTATGAAATTTACGCTCAGCTGACGGACGACGAAATTAGCGCGCACCGCTTCCCTGTAATATATCGTCCAGTTCCTCCGCCTCCGGTGCACAATAATCTATCAAAAAGGAAAAAAAATTGACATAAAAAGCCCACGCAGTCGTACACGTGTACGCGCGTAACGTGTCTTACGCAAACGAGGAAACGGATCGGCTCGCGGGAGCCCGTGTAGTAGGAGACCCGGCGAAACGTCGAGGTCCGTTAATTATTCCGCAGCGCGAGCAGCGAGGGCTGGCTGCGAATTATCCGAGTTCCCATCGATCAGCCGTTAAAACAAGTATCGCTCGGGTAGCCGTGGATTGCGCGTACCTTCAGTCTCACTCTCGGCGAACGCCTCGCTGCGTTTGCGCGTTTAACGGGCACGAATCCGCGCGCGGCGCTTAATTATCCCCGCCGAGGAAGTTCCGCTCGGGCCGCGAATTTATTAATCGAGTGCACTCGCGTCGCGAGAGCCGCTGGAATTAAGTTCAATAAGTGATGGGCCGCGCGCGCCGCCGAGGCACCTTCCTAGAGCTTCTAAGCATATTAAAATTCTTCCCGGCGGCTTTATGACCGCCGCGGCATCGCGCCCCGTCCGCCTTTAAGAAATAAATCTTTAATGCTGTTAGCCAAGCGATGGCAGTTAGTTCCACTGCACGCGCCCGCAGCTCCCATCCCGCGGATGGTCGCGCCGGACCCCGGCGAATTTCTATAGATACTGCGATCGCTCGACCTTTTTTTCTTTTAATCGCCGGGAAAATCGAATGCAAATACCCGGCCGATCGAGTGCTGCTAAGAAGGCCGGATGGAGCGCCAACTATTCCCGGGCTTAATGAAAATTGATTGAGAGCGGATTCAGCCGCTTTCTTGCGCTGAGCTCGATCGTCATTTGAAATTTTAATAAAAATGGAAATATTCAATGGATCGCTCATCCTTTTTTTCGTATTCTCGCTGTAATATATCCTTTTAGTTCTTAATTTATTTTCTGAAAAAAGTTTTTTTTTTGTTCGGTAAGCCTTTTTCATCCTTTCATTTTAATTTACAGAGAACCGGATCCGATCAAAGCAATTTTACCGTTTGATAAATCGAATAAAAATTTTACTGTGCAAATCCTGGATAGTCGGCTTTTACATGTATAACTGTAATAAAATAAGAAAAAGAGGGGTCACCCTTTAATTATCCTTGCAGATTTCTTGAGCTTTCTCAAGGTTTCAAAAATTTTTGAGTTTTCTATATTAATTAATTTCTTAGCTAATTATCTTCGATGCGCAGTCCCTCGAGAATTGAATCCTTTATGTTTGGTAAAATAAAATCTTAAAAACTATAGTGTATACAACATTTTTTAAAACTCAAGGCAATGTTTATGTTTGTAATACTAATTTATGATCGCCTTAAAATTGAGATGAGCACGTTCTAGCTAAAAATAGAGCTCTTTCGAAGTTCTATAGTCAATCAGAAAAGTAGCCATCCCTCTAAACCGCCATCTAGCCGTTAACTCAGCCATCGGAGCATGCGAGATTAAGGAAATAACGGGCAGTACCTTCGGCATACCCGCCTATAAAAATGTTAACACAACAAATATTTCAGGCGCGATCGCTGCGAATTCGCCGGGCTCGCGAGAAAAAAGAGGAGGCGCCAGCGGCTTGTAAAAGCCCAGTAATCGTAAAGCGGAGCGGAAGCCCCCCTCTCCCTTCGCCGCAACAAAACCGAGGAGTTATCAACGGCACGTGAAAGAGCGCGGCAAGAATAATACAGGAGGGCGTCCGCGGAATCGCGCAGGATATTGCGCGCGGTATGCATGCGTGATACGCAGCTGGGGCTATACGTGAGCGAGCCGGGGCTTTACGCCGCGGCGCGGCGGGGAGCTCTCTATTTTTCCTGCCGCTGCGCGTCGTTCGTCCGTCCGGAATTGTGCCTCGTATTTTTCCGCGGGGGGTAAGTAATGCAAGCGCGGAAAGGGACTCGCGGGTTCAACAGGGGAAACCCTTCGAACGCTCGAATTTCTTTTTTTTTTCGAAACCCGGCACCCTGCACGACTGACTGAATCTTGCCCGATTTCTTTTTTTTTATCGATGATGTTAGGATATTACTGCACTCTTTTTGCTGATTGCACAAGTTTCTCCTTTTGAAAGCAATTTATTTTGTAAAAGTAGAAAGCTGCGAAAAAATAGAGAGATGTTAAATAAAAATTCGGGCGATTGTTTTACGCAATCAAGAATATTTTGTTACAGCTATCACTTTGCAATATTTTTATTTAAATCGTTTACAAACATTTTTTACTGCATTCCGCGAACGAAATTATTTAGAAAAATCTTAATACTGCTCTATTTACTTGATAAAATGCTGCGGATATTTTCATTTTTCAGACGAATTTCATTTTATTAAATTGTTTGTTAAATATTACATGCGCTTAAAAAATTTTGATCTGTAAAAATAAATAACAGTTATTTATGTACAAGTATCTAAAAGCATTTCAAATAATAAAAAATGAATTGTTTTATACTATCGCCTCAATTCTCCGTAATTTTTTAAATTGTTTATTTCAAGCGGTATGAAGAGAAAAATCAGTCAAAATGAAGAGGCAAGCAAACTATCGCAGACCAAGTCACTTATAAACCCGAGCGACACATGTACGAGTGCCTACAGCGAAAACTTGTCCGGGGCGGGGGATGATACGGCAGCGCTTTGAATGCAGACGAGCGAATTGGCCGTGTCGATTCCCTGCGCCGACGAGAGATCGTAATATCCTTGATGCAAATGCTCGGACGACTCTAATTCTGCGTCGCTGCGCGCAGGAGGAATCGCACCGAGGATTTAGAAAGGCTCGTGGCTCCTCTCCATTATCGCGCGACCTCCTGGCCCCGTGTAATTCTCACCTTTTGGTATTATATTCCCCAGCTAGCGCGACTCCCCGAGCTTTTTCTTTCGCCCTCCCCTGTTATCCTACGTTTTTTTCTCGCGCCGGATTTTCACTGGATTCTTTTCTCACCTTTCTCCGTATCTAGTCCTCGCTTTTAATTATCTTTTTACCCCTTTGTCCTTACCCCCCGCGCGTATTGCTTTTGTTGCTGTTCTTATACAATTTCAGTTGCGCAAGCTCGCCTGGCTTTTTTTGCTCGGTTAACGGAAAGGACTGAGACGAGGTCCAGAAAGACGTGGGTCGAGGGAGATTGCGTGTGTCGCATTTTATAAAATTAAAAAGAATTTATTCTTTTTACTTTTGGTGCAGTTGGCTATTGTCGCGGATAACGCCGTGGTAAGAATTAGAATTTTATCGAGACTTTTGTGGGCTACTGCTGAAAAGAAGTTTGAGATAAGCAATTTCCTTACTTGAAAAAAAAAGTGTAAATTATTTATTACAGTATATAATTTCTTTAAAAAAGAATCTTAAAATATTGCCATTTAAAAACTTAAAAATAAATTACTTATCGTCTGTGTCAAGAGTCTTAACTTAAGTAGTTTTACATCCGAGAAAGTTGAGCCTAAAGTTACGATAAGTATCTTTGAAACGAATGATTAAAAATTTAAGAATATCTTAAAAGATTATTTTAAAAAAGTATACGCGGCTTAAACATATTGATTTGGCATCGCATTCACAGTCCTTGGTGGTACATGCACTTCCCTGCATTTTTCCGCGCGTTGGCTCGCGCGCGCAGCTCATCGATTACCGCCCACCCATCGTCATTACATATGCTGTCGCCGGTCTCGGAAATTGCCGCAAAGTTTCCACCCAGTCGAGCCCGTTCCATTGAAATTCGGCCAATTAGATGCCTCGAAAGTTTAGGATCGGTTTCCGCTCGCGGCCGGGGGCATCTCCCCCGTCCGACCACGGACGTTTCCATTCGCGCCCAAGTCCCGCGAAACTCGGCGACGAAAAACGAGCGGACGGGATAGCGCACGGCCGTGGAGAAAATACTCACCAATTCTAATGACCGGCGGCAGAGACATGGCAGTGGTGACCATTATGACGATGAGGGCAAACAGCAGCGCCATTGTGTACTAGCCTCTCTCTCTCACTCTCTCACTCTCTCTCTCTCTCTCGCTCTCTCTCGCTCTCTCTCTCTCTCTCTCTCTCTCTCTCTCGCTCACTTTCCGCGCACTTTGCCGAGGCACTAGGACATTGTTCCCGCGCTTCGAGCGGCCCCACGCCGAAGAATACGGCGAACGTCGAGCTCGACGGCGGGCGGCGATCGTTTGCGGTCACCGACACTTCCCCACTAATTCGCGCATTCTCCCCGATGACGGGCCGACTGCCGGTGCGCCATCCTCGCCGCCGCTGCTCATCCGCACAGCCAGAACCTCCTCGAGCCACCGGCTTTCCGCAGCCTCTAGAGGACCGGCGGCATCGCGACACGAGAGCCCTCACTTCCTCGAATGCCTGAAACAGAACGAAATTGCGTGCTTCACTTTCCTACTTTTTCTCTTTTTATCTCTTTTTTTTTTCCTTAGGAAGTCAGAATCTGCTCACTGAATGATTTTCCTTTTAATTTTTTCTATTCAATTAGGGTTCTTGTCTGGTTTTTTATATAACTGTTGTGGAAAATCGAGTGCGATTCTGATTAGACACACGTGCTTTTTATTTTAGACACTCGTAACAAATATTTACTGTTGAGAAGTCTGACCCTATTTTTATTTTCTTTGCGTTGCACTTTTTTATGTATTAAACAATCTACTACTTATCTATGTTAATATCTTTAAAATGAGGCAAAATTTACAATACACAAATCTTTCATTTATAGTTAATCTTTACTTTAATGACAAAGCATTAGAAACATAATCATACTTTGTATTTTAAAAATGGATTCACTTTATTGCAAAAAATTCATGGGTTTCTAACTAACCCTTCTTCTATAAGTATACTTTGCCAAATATATCGTATACTTCTTCTACGATACTAGCGAGTTGAGTGTCATCTTCAAAGTAAATCTTTCAGTGCTTTAAAACCGAAGCGCATGCTAATTAGCAAACTTGCATCCGCAAATGGCGCCAAAGCGGAAAACCATGCGGAGCTCAATGCCGAGTCTGCTAAGCAAAAGAGCGTCGGGTTGATTTTACTCAGTCGACTTGTGAACCTTCGCGAAAAAAGGAGGGGGCGAGGGTATGAAGCGGGAAACTGAAAACCGCGAGAACGAGGGGACGAATTAACCTTCGTCATCAATATTCAACGGTGAGGGAAATCCAATTCGAGACTCTCGTCTCTCCGTTTCGCGGCTTCGTGACTTTTTCCGCGGAGCTTTGCGCCGACTTCGCGGAACCGCAAACTGTGCGCCCGAGTTGCGATGAAAATCTGCGAGTTTTTTTTTCATGAACGGGCGTTTGGCGACGCGATATAAAAGCTTTTACGAATTAAAAAGGCAGATCGAAATTTGAGCGTTCCGAGAAGTCGAATTTCATCTCGATATCGGAGCTGCTCGTAAATGGTGGAAGCGACAATTTTTCGCTTACATAGGTCCAAGCTTTTATTTTTATAAATTGGCGGGCGAAATGCTTTGCGTTGATTTACGCGGGACAAAGCAAATATTGACGCTTGTAAATCGACACGAAGATTTTTTCGTACAAATATTTGCCGGCGGATAAAGGGGTAGCGGTATTTTTGTTTTCGCGCGAAACGGAGACGCGGGCTGTCGGTTCGGGCAAACAACGATCTAATAAAAAAAAAGGAAGGAAAGGATGACGTCATAAATACAACTCGCGAAGATTCATGGCAAAACGAGTTTTTTTATCGCGGTAACGGCGCTCTCTGCTTACGAAGTCCGTTCCTTTTTCCCGCTCGGGGGGGCCTCTCCTCTCGTCTTAATTTACATCACATAAACGCGACGCACAATAGCGCGGCCTCCGTCGTTAATAATTAATTACCGCCGGGACCGAACAATGCGCGTCATTAGCGAGCTCCGTAAAAAATGCGGATCCGAGACTTCCGCGGAGGAGGAGGGGATAAAAAAGGCGGCCACAACAAGGAGCCCGAGGTATTTTGGGCTTTGCAGGGTGCTTAGCGCCCGGGGGCGCGGAGGGCGGCCGGAAAAGAAGGAGGCGATCCGTCAGAATCCGCGCGATGTAATCAGACTCCGAGCGCTCGAAACAGCCTCGGGTGCCGAAGTTAGCCTTTATCAAATTGGATTAGTGAATCCCGCGGTCTCGAACCGCCGCTGAAATTCGACGGACGGGAGTGGGGGTGTAGCGGGTGTGTCTCGCGTGCTCGAGCCTCTTCGACGGAATTCCTCGGTCGCCTTTGCTCCGGCGAATCGAAGAAGCTCTCCGCGGTTCCGGAATCATTCCGTCTCCCGCGCTCGCATTCTTCCGGGGCTCTTTGAGCCCTCCGGCGTCCCGGAATTGTGGAAAAATGGGCGGATCTAGTTGCCGGGGTTGTTAATTGAAAAAAAAGGAGGAAAACGTAACGAGGTAATTGCTTTATCTTTCAGGCCTGGATATCGAATAGTTCCGTGGTCGATAGAGTGCAGCGTCGGGATCAGTTGCGGTATTTTCTTTTTCGATTACGAGACGCCAGGTTTGATTATTATTTTATAATTAAAATTTTATCCTTGGGATTGGATACAAATATCGATAGGGGCAATGAAAACGACGGCGGGAATGTTAATGAGAAATCAAGGAGATTATTGTATACTGCAAATTTTAATTTGCGCGATAGTTTACTTCCACCGTTAACATTTTCTTAAGGACAAAGTAACTCGCGGACAAAGTGTTACATAAAAATTGATTAAAAGACTCAATTAGAGGCAAATTGCAGTTTTTTCCCGAGGTCGCTCGTTAAGAAATCTCACATTTTTAATTATCAGGCGTAATTATAATAGCGTTATACCGTCAAGAGTTTTTATTTGCACTTGCGAAAATTACGCGGAAGCTCAATAAAGCAGGGAAATAAGTTATGAGAGATTATTAACCGCCTCGAAGTAAATTCATCGGCGAACTTTCCGCAGCGGAACCGAAAATCGCTCACGGGCACCGCGCGCGCTGCCTGATGGTTCGACGGCCGGTTGACCGCGTCCCCAAGGCGGGGGCAACGCACTGGCAATCCCCGCGCGCGTGATCGTGACAATGATATCCGAAAAGTCGACCGGGCTGTTCGCGCCACCGTCAGCGATTAATCCGTCGCCGGTCGACCAACAATTGCCGCTCCCGTTTTTTTCTCCTCCATTCGCCGCTCGTTAGCGCTATTTTCATCGCGGCCGAGCCGAGGCGTGTGATTCGCGACGGGATCACGCGCGAGCGGACCGCAATCCGTCGCCGTTGATGCACTCGATGGGTATATCGAACGTGTGTACCCGAAACGCGATAATCGCGCGCCGCCGAGCGTCTGCACTGCTCCCGCATTACCACCAGCAGCCGCGTATAATAATCGATTTAAAATGACCGCTTGGAGGGGAGACCCGTGTAATTTGCCCCAGTAATTAAGCGATCCGTCATCCGCTTGCCGATAACTCGCACTCGGGCTCCGATTCCCGACTCCCGACTCGGCGCTAATGGTATTGCACGTGACCTGTTTGCCGCGGGTCAGCCGCCGCCGGAGGAGATGAAAGGGCGCCGGGTCGTAACTTTGATGGGGAGGTGGGGTGGCTGCAACGGAAGAAAGAGGCAGCTTTAGAGAGGTGAAATTACCTTGCCGGTGTCTCGGCTTTCAGCATCGTCCGCCCTGGCCAGGCCTTTGTCGCTCGCTCGTTCACGGGGCGCTGCGTCCAAAGAGCCGCGGCTCGATCCTCCGCATCGATCCGCGCGATCTCCAGCGCTCAGGACCGCGAACTCAACCCCATCCGGACTCGCACTTGGACACTCCACCCCCTGCCACTTGTCTCTTTTGAAAAAAAAGCCTGGGTACCAGACGATCCCGGTCTCCGCCGACGCGGGGTGAAAAAATCGCCGACTGGAAACTCCGCGGGGCGACCTGTCGGCTGGAGGATACTCGGGGGCGATCGGCCGCGTCGGGCTACCGGCGCTTTTCGGGGGCCAAAAGACACGCGGTCCGGCGATCGCGGTAGACGCGCGGGCACTGCCGAGCGGCTCTCCGACGAAGAGCCCCGCGCCAGAGAGAGAGGGTGCGAGCTCGGGGGGAGCCGGCGAGCCGCGGGGGTGCGAGCGAGAGGGCGCGCGGGCGGCAAGGGGTTGCCGCGCCGCCGCCGCCGCCGCCGGTGCCTGCGCGCGCAGCCCTGCGCGTCGCCGACAGATATGACACCCGCTCGCACGCACTGCTCGACGACGAGCGCCGAAGGGTCTGGGAGCCCGCGAGCTGGGGAGCAACGCACCGCGACTCCCTCGGAATCTTCTCACTATGGGCCGTCGAATCGGAGTTTGCCTTCTCCGCGCGCGCGGTGCGCTCCGGGCGGCTGCTTGTTCCGAGGAGATTTTTGCGGCATTTGCTGAGCAGTCGGATAATGAAGGATAAATGTTTTAGTGAGCTGTTTTGTGTACTGACGGGAAATAAAGTGTTGTTGCGGAATAATATATTTTTCTTTTATCTGCATTGCAACATCGTGGTGTTTTCAAAGTAACAATGCTTTCGTGTGGTTTATCTCTTATTAATGCAAATGCTACTTAATCACGTATTTTTACCGCAACCTGTGCAGTTATCCGTATTTTATGCTCAATATAACAATATTGCAAATATGACTATAAAATGTTTTACCAAAGAACTCACTTCAGATTTTAGCTTTATTTGTATTTGTTTGAAAATAAAATCCTCGCCATAAAGCTCATATAGTATTCATAATATTTCACAGTCAATTCAATTTCAATCCAATCATCAACAATATTTACTCTGTAAATAGGAAAAGTGAAATTCATCCACAAGCACATTATTTAACGATTTATAGCTTATAATCAGTGAATTTTCACTCATTCTTATGCAATTCACTTTCATTATTTTGAATGACAGTCGTCGATTGTCGTACAGAACTGACTTCTCACTTCCAGAGTGTACGGTCACGCATGACACTATAGCAATGCAGGCGACAATTTTATTCCTCTCCGAACAAAATTTTATGCCAAATTTATTGTCATCGCTTAGTCAAGCCCGATATTCACCCGGTGACTGGCTTTTTCTCCGGCGAAACTGCGTGAAGTTCGCAGATGGTAAGCCGGAGTGCACCCCCCGAGCGGCGTATCTGGGTTAACACGCGCGCGGTCCGTCCGCGCCTCGTTCGCGGCCGAGCCACGTGCTCTGCATTAGCCGCGGCGCTCGCTCAGCCGAGTGGGGCCAGGCGTAATCTTTCAAAAAATGTCCGCGCGCTCCCGTTATCAAGCCGCGGAAGCGCGCTTTTTCACCCGCTCAGTTCTTCCGAGAAGCCGCCCCTCGGATTATGCGGCGGATTTTTCAGGGGACAAAGGGACCACCCCGCAGTGGTCTTTGTTTAAAATATGATAAAAATTATTGCTTTAATCGATTTTTCAACAAGTTTTATTTAAAGATGACACACATATCTCAAAATAGTTTCTAAATAATATTTAGATTAGATGATCTACATATACCGTATTTATAGCTTAATTTATATCTGTTATTCCAAAATAGAACGTAATCCAATAGTTCAACATATTATGAAATGAAACATCGATTGAAGCTAGAATTGCAAGCGTTTATTTTACTACTTGGAGCAAATTTTCTGGATTGCAAATAATTTTCGATCGCCATCGCAGCATCTCGCCGTTTTCGAATCTCTTCTCGCCTATCAGAGCATTTCCCTTCCACTTCCCCGAAGCAATATTCGCGAGGCGAAGTAAGCAACGGCGACGGCGGCTGAAAGGATGGATGGATGGATCCGGCGGGATTTATTAAAAAGTTTTTTTCCCCGCGCCTCGTTTGCAAAAACACTCGGGCGCGTTTGCGCGGCACAAAAGCGCGGAAGGCCTCGTGTGACTGGAGCCCGGGGGCGCCGGCATTATTCCCCGTGCCCCGGAGCTCGCGCGCGAATAATTTTCCGTCCCGCTTCGCAATAACTTGCGCCGGAACGCAATCAAAACGGAGGGAGGAGATCCGAGGAGGCCTCGCAGGCCCTTAAAAAAAAAGTTGGATCCCTTTGATTTCACGAGCGGCCGAGCGTCGCCGTAGGGCCGGTCGTAATGGCCAATTTACGCGATCTCGGTCACTCGAGCCGCGCCACTGGAAAATGATTATCAGTTTGTTAGGCAAAGTCAATGCGCCGAACGACGGTAACTCGAGCGCGGAGATCGAGTGATCTATGCGACAGACTGTTGTGTCGTTGCTTAATGAAGATGAGTCGGACTTGAGTAACTTACTCTCGAGGGGGAGGGAATTTTTTTCTTACTGTTGCAACATTTTTTTCGGGCCGTACGAGCGAGTCAATCGAGATAATTTTTCAGCGCTTCCGCGAAACTTTTGTCCTTCCGGCTTAATTTATGAGCGGACGTTGCTGTGAAAAAAAATATTTCTACTGTGACGGGAACCGTAAATTCGAGAGTACATATCAATATTCCTGACAGAACCTGATATTTATTTTCTTTCAACCAATATTCATATTTTACTACAAAACCATTGCAAGTGATTTACAGCGTTTCCAACAGCCAGCTGCAATTATTAGATGCGCACTGCAATGAAGTAAACAAAGTGAAATTAAAGAATCAATTCATTTACCTCTTTATCTCGCAATGTTTACAAGCAACGGGTGAAAGCCAACACTTCAAAGCCCATTGTAATTATATCAATGACGCGTAACTTTCTCAAATTGAAATGTCGAGGCAGCATAAAATGAACTTCCCATGAAATTACCTAATGAAATAGTAATTTGCACTGAAGTCGCCATCAAACGAAAATTGGTTTCTATCATATTATTTTGAAAAATAACAAAACAATTAATATTTAACTGTTCGCGAAATAAGATCGAGCCATTTCATTATCATCATAAAGGTTCCCCGAGAACAAACAGAACGAAGCCGGGAAGTGAATTTATTTCGATCGAAAAACTAAAATTGAGAATCAAAGTTCTACGGTTCGGAAGCTCAGAGCGTAGCGAAATTATGCGCCCGCGGTTATAATGCTTCTCGTCTACCGATCCGCCGGCAATTTTTTCTCTTCCTTCGAGCCTCGCTTTGTTTTCAGTGCCGCTCGAGTAACCGCTACTTCGTGCAGCCCCCGTCGTAACTAGACTCTCGAATCGATTTTTCGTCCTCTGGAGGTGCACGTCTTGCCGAGTTTACTTGGCCGCGGCGGTGCGTGGAAGAGGGATATCTCCTCCTTCGCTTGGGCTTCTCCAGCGCCGGCTTTGTCGAGGCTAATTTTTGACGATTTATACGGGAGGGAAAGTAACGATCGGAGCGGCTAAGAGTTTTCGGGCGAGGAAGTGAGAAAAATAGCGGTTAACGAGCGGCAGAGATACTAAAGGCTTTCCAACTCTCATCTCCTAATTAACGCAGGACGTTAATGCCAAGTTAGGAAAGTCGAAAGCCCTGGAATGTGTAGTTGTTGAGTTTTCTGCATTACGTACGAGGGTAGTTTTGAGTTTTGACAAACTTCTTTAAAAACTTCGTCCTGGTAATAAAAGCACCCTTTTAAATTAAGTGTTTAAGCCTGATGGCATATAAATAGTTAATTAAAAAAGGAGCAAGCTTTTTTCCGTTAATTTCAATTTATGGACGTTTAATTACTAATGAAAAGGCTAAAAGACAAGTAGCAACGTTTCAATCAGCGAACAAACACAACCGGCTTAACAGGCCACCGCAACTATAACTGTCTATTACACCAGGGGGTCTTATTATGCACTGTCCCGGCGCAACAGCCGGTAACCGCACACCCAATCGCCGCGTAAAAAACCGAAAAAAAGCCGAAATTTCACCAAAGCTCGGTCCTCCGGGGCAATTTTCGCGGGGGTCGATAAATTCGCGCTCACGGCTCGTAATTATCGAGGCGGGCGATCTCTTTCACCGGGCGCGCGGGTGTATTAGCGCGCCGAGTGCGTTCGGAATAAATTAAACGGCGCGTCTCGTGCGCAAGCTCGTCCATTGTTCGCGCGGGGGTAGGTATCGATTGCTCGGCGTCTTGGATCGCGGCCAAGCGCGTCGCTCGCTACTCGCGCCAGCCGCTCATTTGAAAAAGCTCCAGCCTCCCTCCTCCTCTCTTTTTTCCCCGCGGCGCTCCTTTCATTCTTCGCGCGAGCCCGCGATCTTTTGCCCCCTTTCTCACGCACCGCTTCACCTCGTCATTTTTGCGTCGCCGCGAGGCCGTCGTTCTTTTCAAACTGCCCCGCGGAGATACGGCGCGGATAAAAGTTCGAGGAGACCCGAGGTGATGGAGCCAATAAATGAGTGATTTATTTCGCGTGCGACGTTTTTTTTTTCTTTACGAGGAGAAAAGCGGCAATTTTACAATAATTGCGCGTTCGAGGAGTGTGGAGAGGTTTATCGGAGGAGGTGTTATTACGTGTGATATTTAAATGATTTTATAAGCGTGGTGAGAACGGGTTATCGAGAGGAGATAATTTTGCAGCTGAAAAGTTAAATGAAAGTTACTTAAGAACTTTAAAGCTCGATACGCGCACCGGTATGCCTCTAGTAATGAAAAACTAAACCGGGTCAGTAGTCGATGTAATATTACATTTTAATTTAAAAAAATTATTAAAAGGAAAATGATTACCGTTGACATCAATTATTAAAAAAAGAAGCTGAAAAGCTTTTTAATAAATGGAAAATTAAATGCTGTCCCGACAGCGCTGAATTTGAAGAATGCGCTCCACTTACATTTTCACCACGCACTTAACACTCGATAGAATTTTCCCTCCGCGGCGAGTGTAGAAAACGGGAAAAAGGCGTAGGAGAGAGATAAAAAAAATCGGCAGTCAGCTGATATATCACAGGCCGGTATTGATTTTAAATTAAGCGTGCAATTTGTATCGGTCGATAAAGTCCGGCGTAAAAATTTTCGTCCGATTTCCCTCTCGCTCCTTTTGCAATTTCTATCCGGCGGCCGTACATGCATAAAGGCGAATTCGATCGCCTCGCGCCGGCCGTTCGCAGAACAGGTAATTCTTGCCGGAGCAGTTTCGCGGCTTTTCCTGCCGCCTATAGCCTCGCCTCTTTTATTTCGCCGATCCGATTAAAAATGATTAACGCAAATGAAACGTAATAAAAGTAGGAAATGCAAAACGCCGGCCGCCAACGCCGGTTTCACTTCTCTCGCGCGCGCGCACGCACCGCGGACGGGCGTAAAAATTTTCTCGAAGAAAATCGAAAGCTACTCCGACTGCTCCCGGGGAGCTTACGTAACGGGCGTATAACCTTAAGTCGAGCGGCGAGTGTGTGTGCGCCTCGGCGAATTTCGCTCTAGGCCGTGCGCATTTTCCGCGGCGCTGTAAATTAGCGACTCCGTTGTTTGGAAATTTCGTCGCGCGTTTATTCAAATGAAGCCATTTTGATCGGATCTCGCGTTTTTCCCCCGAGTTTTTTCTCCAAGACATTTTCAGCGGGATGTGGAAATTCAACGAGAGGGGAAAAGCGCGCCACTAACGATTTTTCAAGCCACGCGCGGCGCTAATTATTATTATGAAACAAAAGGAGACCGCGTCGGGATTAATCACCGACAGTTCAATGGAGTTGTACAGTATTCAGTGAATTCTGCGGCTCGGCGATCGGGCAAAAAACTTATAATTAAACTTGAATATCTGCAATTGATCGAGCTAATCGAGTCGAAAAAAAGTATTGCGCAACGCAATTAATTAAGATGGAGATTGCAGGAAACGGTTCGGCGAGCCTGAAAAATCTTTTAAAACTATTTCATTAAAAAACTTCGAGCGAGCATTATTACTCGCGAAGGAAGAAAAAGCCGCCGGGCGAACGACTTATATCAGCTCAATTGAGATTTAAGATTTTTTTCTTAGAAAAACCATTCAATCATCATAAATTCTTGCCCTCTTCCATTTTCCATCGCCGGCTACCAGGAACCGGGGAGATCATTCATAGAGCGAAGCTCGAAAGTCGCGCGCCGGCCGTTCGTTCTCGGACAGCGCGCGGCCCGGCGCATTATCGAAAAGCCATTATCAAAGCGCCCGAGAAGATAGTCGCGCGCGAGAAGGAGCACGCGCGCAATAGCCCACACAGACCGCGACGGCGATCCAGATTCGCGCGCGCGCTCGACTCGAGGCTAGAAGGAGGTGAAAGTGTTTCTGCGCCTCTCGCGCTCGCGCATAACGGGAGTAATGACACTCACACCAGCGCGAGCGGCCGCCCGTACCTGCCTACACCCCGCGCGCGGCGGCCGTTCAATGGGAGCACGTCCGGCGCTTTTTTCATACCCGTCAAAGTTACATTTTTTCCGTCTTTTTTTCAAATTTTAGATTTTTTTCGGCGACCAGATGCGATACTCCGCCCATTGTTCCCTCTTTTTTGCACGCTGGCTGGTTTCCATCGGGGAAATTTTTTCGATCGCTCGAGCGTGCCCCGACCACTTTTTTTTGTATGGATTCGCCGAGTGCGCGTCGCCCGCCGAGCATTTTGTTTTTAGAGAAACGCGACGCTTAACGTTTTGTGGGAACGCCGCGCGACTCTTGTTTGCGGTGATTTCGGAATGTCGAGACCGTTTGCTCTCTCGGCCGGAGTATGAAAGATTATGCGTATTAGCATGACAAATTGCCGGGAAAAAGATACCGAGTTAAATGATTTTTCATGTTAACTCTCATTAAAGTGAAAAATTGCCACTAGCCGCGGAAAAGAAATTTCCACTCCATTCGCTAACTTTTGTCGGACCGAGGTAAATTACTGGGTATATGCACCTTGACTCAGAAGTTAACTGGACACGAGGAAATTCAAGGAATATATTTATTATAAAAAATCTATTTTATTAATATCGTTATTACATAAAAAATAATTATGGAACAATAATTCATATAATTCGTAAGGTGATCTAGTTAGATTCATTTAAGAAAATCTATTAATAAATTTTAATACGAAAAAAGTACAATAGTTGTCGCAGTAAATTATTCTTCGAATCTGGTTCTATAATTTTTTTAAAAATTTCAGAATGATTTTACGTTAAAAAAATATTGCCTGAAAATGTTGTAAATTATAGTCTTCTGCTATTACAATATTAATTATGGCCTTCAGTCTTTCAAGACAATCGCGTTTGAAAAACGAGACTCAGTTAATATTCATAATCTTGATTTTACAAGAGGAGACTTTACGCACGTGCCTGAATCATAATGACGCGTTAAAATTGAACACTCGCGCGACAAAACTTTCTTTCGCGTAAAAAGGCCAAAAAGTCCATAAACTCCTCCATCCATTTATGAATTAAACCGCGCGCGCGTCATGCAATCAGCGATTCGTGGCAAAACTAATTATTAATAAATTACCGAGCGCAACCGACGCGTCAATTAATCAACTCCCCGTCAGAAAGGTATCGCCCTCTCCGACTTTCTCGAAAAAAAAGATAGCCCGCGAGCAAGCAAGGATTTGGCGCAAAAAAAAGGCGCGATAAATAACAGAAGTTACGATCCGCGGTACGAAGCCAGTCGTACAATGCACTTAATAAAGCGCCCGCGCGCCAGTTTCGCGGATTTCGCAAAGCACGTGTGGGAAAAAAGGAAGCGCGCGCGAAACTTTTCGGCCGCGGGATTTTTAAGTTTCCCCGCGTCTCGACGAAAAGCGGGAAAAAAACGTTTCCACGGCTTTGCGAAATCGCGAAGTCGCGAACTTCAACAGCCTCCGGGCCCCGGAGAAGCGAATTGCAAAATTGCACGGCGATACAACGCTCATTGTTCGAGCAAAAAACAGAACCGAAGTACCGCTCGAATCGCGAGCCCAGACTGTTTAATCGCCAAGTGCGCTCGGATCGTTTATTAATCAAGCGATGAATAACAATGCGCCGGGGAAGAAAAAGGGGGAGCGGCGGGTAAATAAGAGGGACGCGCTCGCGCGTCGGCGTCTTGGCACCGGGTAAACAGCCGGTGCTCGCGGAGGAGGCGAGCTAAGAATCCTCGGTGCTTTCGTTGGGCAATCGGGCAAAAGGGCGGCTCCGAATGAGATGCATGTAAATTCCGCTTTTACGGGGCGGGGGCGCGGTTATGCGTCCCGGGGTTGCATATTCAAGGCGAGGTTCTCCCCGAGGTCGGCCACGGGGCCGCAGGCCAGCGCGGGTGAGTCGCGCGAGCGGAGGAAACCCTTCGCGGCGGTGGCACGCCGACGGCCCTAATTGAATTTAACGCACGGAGTGCCCCGCCGATTTACCTCCCGGCGCATAGGCTGCCGTGCGGTCACCGCGCGACCTCCCCCCCGTCCTCCCGCCCTCGCCACCGCATTCGTGACTTTTAGATGCTTGGACTCGATTATTTTCTAGTCTGTGCGGTAGGTCGCTTACTTCTTTCTTTTTTAACGGGGGTCGAAACCCGACGAACGCGCGATGACCTGGCTATTAGTAATCGATCTTTTCTTTATATAGTTGATTTGCAAAATTGCATAAGGATTAATCTGCATAGTAGAAATCTTGAATAGCTGCTTGCCGGATTCTAGGTGTGTTTTAGTAAAAAATGTTCTATAGTATGTTTTATTTAGTTTTTGCTTGGGGAATATAAATTTTAGTGCCGTAGTTTTAGAAAAAATCTAGCAGGTTTACGTTTTATCTTTTCTGTGATAATGTGGAATGCTGTCAATTTATGGTAATTAATTCATAATAATGTTATAATAATCTAACATTTACAAAACTGATAACAGAATTAATAATATAAATAATTATTTTAAAAAGAATAATTTGACGTATGTACTATATTGTCGAATTATAATTAAATTATTAGGATTTATACAATTCTTGTAACAATTACTCGTAAATTTTAGTATTTTAAAGTCTTAATTTGATAAATACCCTAGCAATGATTAATAGTTAATTTTCCACGAGAAGTTATACTAATATTAAGTGGAATGAATTTTCGCTGGTTTTTCGGTTGGCTTATCAATTTAAATAGTTTCGAGTTTATGTAAGACCGATATTATATCGTAATGAAACTGAAAAATAATAAGTGCACGCGCACTCTGGTGTTTGTTAAAAATGTAGGAAGAACAATTATCCTCGTAACGTTTTGAGTTATTCGTAAATAAAAAAAAAGAATTCCATTCTGCCTAAATGCGCGATATTTGTAAGCGGTGGAAATGATTCTCGGAAAAGTTAGTGCAACTCTCCATAAGAAACGGCACAAGTAGCCTCGTAATCCAACACAAGAAGCGACTAAATCAACAGAAACAAAGGTATGAATTTTAACAACCGCTAAAAAAGATAATAGCCCACCACACTCTCTGTTTGCATTACATAATCGAGGCCTCGTAAACGTTACATTTTACGTTACGCTTTTATTTTACGGATACAGCCTCATTACGGCGCCGATACCCGGCGGGCCTCCGAGCTGGGCGCGGGGATAGCTCCACCGAAAACGCTCCCCTCGTTAGGCGTTACGTCGGCCCGCTCCGCTCCGCATTGGACGGCAGAAGAGGAAAAACGCGGCGAGCACGGGATCGCCTTTCCTCTCATTACTCGGAAGGCGGGCATTTTTCTCCGCTCGGCCGCGCTATTCTCACGTACAGCGGGGAGAGCAGCTGACAACAGCTGCTCCGATCACGCGAGGCACGGATAGTTTTACGATCGCAGGAGCCGTTAGATCGCTTTACGATTGCGAAAGCCTCTGCACGCGCGCCAGCCCGAGCGCACCACCTATACGTTTACGATTTCAAACTTACCTGCTTACCGCGGGGAGGACCGTAAAAAAAAGTAGCGGCCAGTTCGAGTCTCGAGGCCGTCGTATCCATAAAAACCCATTCAAAAGTATCAGGGACTTTTGTCTAACCGCCGCAAATCTCCCGCGTCTTATCTCCCGTTCCCTTTGTTTTTCCCGCCCGCTCCCCGCGCCGCGCTCGCATGGACAAGTCCTTTGTTCCGCGGATCGGCGCCGGGCATCCGAGTCACCTGTTACCGATCCTACGATATCTCGTAAAAAAGGCCCTAATCTTACCCGAGCCGCCTCGCGCATTTCTCCGCTCCATCGAGCGACCGTAAAAAAACCCCTTCTCACTCTCTTTTTTTATTATACACCTTAATTCGTGTAATTTGAAATATCGGAATTGCAAATGCAAAACTTTGAATTATTAGTTAATCGCTCGGGAAAAGGTATTTGAATATTGCGGCGAAATTTGCATAAATGAAAGCGAGCCAGCTTACGGGCGGTATGCGGCCATTAGCTGATAACAGAGAAAGTCCCGGGCGCGTTTTCACAAATTGAAAGCGCGACTAGACGAAAATCCCATTCATCCCGTGCGGAATTAAAACCTCAGCGTTGCGGCCGGCGAATTTTCGAACAACTCGAAAACGAGGGGGGCAAAAAAATAGAGGGAGAAACGTCGCGGGGCGCGGCGAGACATTGGCCGCGCGCGAGCGCATATCGCCGCGGGGATTACGTACAATTGAAAGCGATCATTATCCATTAATAACCGCGGCTCTCGGGCCGATCGAAATTGTTTATATCGGCGCGGCTCGCGCGGCCGGTGCTCGGGTAATAAGACCTCGTCCATAAGTCGTCGGGGAGAGCAGCTTATACCCGCGGCGTTATGCAACCTTCGCGCGGCGAGCGCTCGCGAGCGCACGTAGTCGCCGAGGCGAGCGGTGTGACTCGATCTCCGCGCTTTAACGGCGCATTCATTTTTCGAATTTGTAATTATATTCCGCGGCGTATCCCTTATCGACCTTTCAAATCGGCGACGGCGGCCGGCTAACGGGCGCGCTTTAATGCCCGATAATTGCGAAAATGCGGCGGCGGCGCGAGCTGCATTCCGCGATCGTGCGTAAGTGCACGCCGGCAGCGCTGCACTTGGCGATTTTCACACATCCGCTCGCGGCCGCGAGACCGAGGGCTCGCTGCTCCGGGATCGGCGCGTTTGCTCTCCTCTCTATACGTGCTATATAGTCCCGGCGATTTCTATCCGGCGCGCTCACTTGCGCTTTTATTAAACGTCCGCGCTCGAAGGATACACACGGCGTGTTTGCTCAGGAGGCACCCGCTGCCAGGCATTAAAAATAGACGCTGGAAAGGGCGTGGTGCAATCTTTATTTTCGCGGCGCTCGGGTTCGATCGGCCCGCGCGATATTTCATACTTGCCGCATCGCGATACACGCTAGACGCGGACCGATTATTTCGCTGCGTATTTTTTCAAAGGAGACTCGCCCTCCGTGTGTTTTACTCGAAATTCATCGCTGCGGCGAAAACAAAATAGTTGGCCGAAGATAATGGATTGATAATATTTTCGTGCAATTACGTCATTAGATTCATGAATATTAATCAGCCGGGCACACAATCGCGACGCTAACTTTATTCGCGTAAACCCAGTGCCGGTACGCGCCGAAAATTAATTTTCCGATCGACGCCAATTTATTTCAAAAGTCCCGTTAACGTACAATTATTTAAATAATTTGATCGAAAGCACTTGGGCTCTCGTAACGCGGGCAGTCGCAATATGCGTAATTTAGCGCGTTGGCAGTTAGTACCGGCCCGGCCAATGATTCACGTACGAGCCACACGGCATTTCTTTCCATTATCCCTCGATTCTCATTAAATTGAAAAATGATGGCGACCGGACGGCGCAATAAACGCAGGCGGCGTTGCGCAATCGCAGCCGGACGACAGCGGCGCCCCCGACTGTCCGCGCGCTCGCCCTGCCCCTTTTAATCAAATCATTCCCGGCGAATGCGAGAACCAAAAGTAGCCTTTCCGGGTAGGCGCGGGGCTCCGCGCGCTTTTCATTAAAAAGTTGCGTCGCATTCGGAGGCCCGGCAAAATCATAAGCGAAACTATTTTAATTAAAAAGCGCCGGGCGCGCGCTCGATCGCGCGAGGAGGAGGGGGGAGTCGCGGGGGAGCGCTCGCCGCATGTTCGGGCGAACTAACTCCGAATGCAAATGCGGCCCGCGCGCGCGATATTCCTCCCTAATTCTCGGGGTACTTTGGCGGCGCGCGCGGAAACCGCCGACCCCGCTAAGACACTCGATAAGAGTCTGCCGCCGCGGCGGGGACGATTTAGTCCGCCGGCGCTCCGGGAGTTGGCTCGCGACGCGGGAGGCGTTACTGCTTCCTACTTTCTTTCGTCGGCTGCGAGATTTGGGAGGATTTAAGTGACTCCCTCGTTATCAGCGTTCATTATTTTTTAATTGGCGGTATCATTTTGATTTGAGACACAATTGTTAAATATTAGCAGTTTCGTAAGATTAATTTAGAGAAACAAACGTGGGTATTAAAATAAAAATGCCTTAAATAGTTAAACAGCAAGATTTTGAAAATGTGAAATGTAACTTAATCTTCCATGGAATACTTTTATTTCGTTTTTTACATTATGAATTTCTTAAAAGCTAATTTATACTGCTTAACTGCGGAATAAATAAATAATTAAATTTATGCAAAATGTAAGTAGAGCTTCATTAGCTTCTGCATTATAAAAATTTGATGCATCAAAGCGTGCAACTTTATTCTCATAAATCTCAAAGTGCTATTACATTATTTCTAAAGCTAAAGTATCTTAAGTAGAAACAGACAGGCATGCTCAGACATCATTTCAGAACAAAATCTCAACAAAATTTTCACGGACCATGACAAATCTCTATTTATTCAGCTTAATAGTCGAACAAGCGATCATGACTGGTAATGCCTAACCTCATAAAGTGGCGGTAGTATACCCCGCCCCAGTTAATAGCGGCACGGCGAATTTCGAGACCCCGAAAGAAACGAGCCAGTCAGTCACGGATAAATCTCGTTTGCCGGGTCCTCGTAAAAACTAAGGCGCAAGCTCAGGCCAGTTACGCCGACAGCTATATGCTTTTCGCGAAGAAATTTCGCGCGTCACGCTCGTCCGGCTACTTAATGCCACGGCGGGGGTGATTGATCGGGAAGCCGACGATTATCCAGCGATTGACCGGCCAAATATATTTTCGCTCGGGCGCGCCTTTTTTTTACCAAGCGCGAATACGACCTGTTGCCCCGGCGCGACGATCTTCCGCCTCGTCGAGTCGAGTTGTTCCTGATTTAAACGGAAAATAGGCTAATGCGATTGTAATGCCGGTTTCGATTGCACTATTAGTTTACAGGTTTATTTCCAAAAAGTTCGTTTAGATTAGAGTAAACGATAAGGAACCACTTGAGATAAATTTTTTTATTTTTTAAGTAGGAAATTTGAGCATGTATAAATTTTATTATTTCTTCATTTCCCAATAACGCAGATTAAGTACTTTTATAAATTAAAGATTCTTTAAAATCGCCAGTTGAATTATAATTAATGCACGTGAAAGCCAATAATTAAATTGTTTTACTCTTGAATTGTTTTTCCACATAATTAATTCATTTAAAAGGAACGTTCAATTATCGAAAAATGATTATGTAAATAATTATAATTTACATAATAAAAATTTCATAACGCATTCGCGTTACATTAACAATTCTCCCGAAGCACACAACAAAGTCACCGGCACATTCGAGCCAACAACGCGTGCATTTTTCCCGATTACTAAACAGCTCGCAAAAAGCTTAAAGCCGCCCGGTATAACCGCTCCCGAGCGATCCGCGCTCCGATTTTACGAGGCGCGCGCGCATCGGACTTTCCTCCTTTCCCGGCGGTGCGCCTCGCGCGGTCCGGCGGATGCAAAGCGGCGCGGCCGTAAAACGGCGCGCGGCGGGCTCTCCGCGCTCGCGCGTTTTAATGATCAATGAACTTCAGCGGGAGGCGAGGCGCGCGTGACGCAAGCCCCGCTCCGCGCGTACGGAGCGATCGTTATCGCATCGCGCGGGGCCCGCGCTCGCGCTTCCGGATTCGGGCCGGCTTCTCTTTTTCGCGAAGGCGCGACGCCGCGCGATTACGCCCGCTCCTTCCTCGAGGAAAGTTAGGAAGCGGTACGGGTGAAAACGCACGCGCGCGTAATCGCCCGTACGCGCGGCCGGCCCCACCAAGCCGCGGCGCGAAAACCGCAAACACGATCTCCTGATCTCGACCTCGAAAATTGCCAACGAGCCGGGCCCCCGTGCTCGCCGGAGAAACCAGGGAGGCTCGGGTATCGTGTTCGCGGCCAGAGGATTATTTATAGGAGCACTAATTAGAGATTTTTTTACAAAAGTTGTTTCCACAAATTATCGTATTTTCTTTTACCTTTTTATAGATATTACTTTATGATTTTTTTTCAAGAATTAAATCTTTGCTGAAAACATTTTATGAAATATTCATTTTTATTCGTCTCAATAATTTTTATGAATGCGGATAGACTCACTAAAGATTCTGAAAATGAAAAAAATTTTTATTTATTTATTTTTATTCATTTCTTCATAACGAGCGATATTCATTTACAGTGAATACTAAACTAAATAAAAGAAGCTGATATTTTTAATTCTTTTATCTATTTATTATCAAGACTTAATTTCTCTTGCTACATGTAAAAAAAAGATTAGTAATTTTTTCTATACAAGAGACCGTTTTCTTCGTTTTATTTCTTTTACTAAAAGCAGTATTGATTTAGCAAGTAAAAAAAAATCGCAACACGCAGCACGTGAGATCGCCGCTCGTTTTCCTCTTATTTCGGAAGTTTCGAATCGAGCGTCGATAACGCGAGGCTTTCCTCACCGCTTCCTGAATGTACATTTCAACTTAATTGACCGGCGTGTGCTAGT
Source organism: Eurytoma adleriae (assembly GCA_900480045.1). Taxonomy (NCBI): domain Eukaryota; kingdom Metazoa; phylum Arthropoda; class Insecta; order Hymenoptera; family Eurytomidae; genus Eurytoma; species Eurytoma adleriae. The sequence continues at coordinate 25,127 of UXGC01000199.1, forward strand.
TCTTTTTTTTATGCCCTCCCCGCGGATTTCCACAAACACGGCCGCCGTTTGGGCCTATAATTTTTCGGAAAAATGCCGGTGTCCACGCGCGCGGCGGTTTCCTGTGCAATTTTCGCGCGCATTTTTCTCCCCCACGAGCGCCGTCGCTTTCAATGGCGAAATATCACGTATCGATTCGCGAATTCGAATGGCTTAATGAAACCCAGGCGGACCGCTCGTACACGCCGGTCGCTCGAATATATATTTTTATTTCGAAAGTCCCTACCGTAAGGGGCTTTCTTCATCGCTTCCTGATTTGATTTTAGCTTAATTGATTGCAGTGCACCGCGGAGGCTCTACAAGAATTTCACTCGTATGAATCTGCAATTTTTTTCGAAACTCTTGTTCGCCGCAGATTTTATGTTTTCCTGTGTCAGACATTTTCTACAAAGTCACGAACTAAATCATTTTTCGTTTTAATAGATTCACCGTAATTAGGTATAACTAATTCTAAAGTAACTTTTACTCAGAATGTTGCACAATAGAACAATCAAAATAACAAGCGTAAAATGGCATTAAATGAGCTCGATAAATCGAACGGACTGCTCCTCCCCATTTACAGCCATAAAACACAAGTACCCGTGATCCTCCAGCTACCGCGCTGGAAAAACGTCAGTCCGCGGGACGTTAATCCCCCGTCGAGAATGGCGCGAATTTGCCCGCTAATCGAGCGCTCCATCGACGCAGCCGCTAAGAAGCAGCAAGAAAAAGAAAAATACGAAGCGCAGGCGGAAAAGAAAATGAGCCGCCGCGGCGTCGGAAGCCATCGGCGCGCGTCTCTCTCCGGCGGGCAGCGCAGGCGGACTTGGACCAATTATGATCCATTGGCGTAATCGCACTTCAATTCCGCGCTCGCGCGGCCGCTAATTGGGACTCCTGGGAACCTCCGCGCGCTGGACCTTTCTAGTCGATGATTCAGCCGAGAGAGGCGGCGCGCTGAAAACGCCCGGCCGCGCTCCGACGAATTACTTGCAAAAGAGAGAAATTGCCGGCTTTCGCCTTCCAGTAATTTACCATGCGGCGCTGCTGCTGCTGCCGCGCGGCGGACCGACAATGTTCTTAATTGCCGATTCTTCGCCCCGGCGCGATGCACGCGCTCCGCCGGTGCTTTTTCCCCTCGCCTTTTGTCCCGCGAGTCGCGCGGACTTTTTTAGTCTCGGATTTTTTTCCACCGCGGGCTGCAGGCTTCGCGTGCGGAGGTGCGTGCGCCGTTGCAAAACGCCGCGGTTGCAGGGCATTTAATTAATTCTAATCAGCTCTATCTGCGATCGAGACGTCGATTTCTTGCGCGAGGAAGGAATTGCCCGTTATTTTTTCAGCGCGCTCCACCCAAGGAGGCTGGTAATCGATCTGACACTTCGGCGCGGGTACGCAAGAGCGATGTAAGGCTAATGGCGCTTAATGTTATTATGTAATTTTAAGCAACTCTGTGCTATACTGTAAAGTGTAGCTTTTGAAGGCTGCGTCTTGGGTGTGAAGTGCTCGAGTGAAAATTTTCGCCCGAGCAAGAAACGCATTTTACGCGCACTCATCTTTCGGATTCGCAGCAGAGTTTCGCGCTCTAGTTGCATAAACTACTATAATGATAATTATTAGAGAATTGTGCAGGGAATTTTTAGCCTGGCTCTCTTTTCGACGAGCGAAGAGAATAGATGGTTACGTAAATAGTTAATAAAATGTTGCGAATTTCCCTGGGCACTGTCTTCTATGCGAAGGCATATTGATACTTTAACTTCGTAATACTAATTACAGTGTGCAGAGGCGCATTAAGCGTATTACCGCGCATCTTCTCGACAACTATTATCAGCCTTTCGACGATGGTGAAAATTCTCTTGTGTACTTATTTTACGCTACGTTTATTTTCCTCGCAAAATTACCAGGTGTTTTTCGCTATTAGTTAAAATAGAATAAACTTGACGAAAGCAATCTATATTGAGCGTCAAATTTAACCGATTTATGCATGCATTCACACAGAAGCTCATAAGCAGGAGTATCAAAAGTATTACGTATTCAAACTCAGTGCACTCCGGAGCATTAAAATTCATCCGAACTTGAAGCATGAAAATTTATTCCATTATTAGACTAACTTTCTTCGTCTCGGAAAAGGCAGAAAACGAAAGGTCCCACCTACTTTCGATATTATTTTTTACCCCAGTTTGATTAACATTCGCCACTCGTTCGTCAGTGAAATAAAATAAATTTCGGAGAGATCAAAGATGAATTGCAAAAAAATTATCGTTAACTTCCAAGATAAGCCGGTAAGGCAAGATAGGAATCGGATAGCGGCTAATCGCGGCAACAAGGTACATAAAGGCCGAAGATTTTTCCCCCGGAGGAAAAGAGAGAGAGAGAGAGCGCCTCGGCGGCAGATCGTTCGAGCGCGGCTTAGGCGTGGTTCTTGCGTAATGCAAAAAGCGAGCGAGTTACTCGGCTTGTTACATGGCGGCGGCCGCCTCAGTGAATCTATGCGCGAACGTGCAAAGTTACAGGTTACACGCGGGTCGGCCGCCGCGCGTCTCGAACGATCGCCGTATATCGATAACTCGCCCGGTGCATTTTTTCCCCCTCCGTCTCTCTCTCCGCTCGCCGGGAATTCTGACCCGACCGCCGCGCCCGAGATAAGGATACATTTTGAAATTTGAATTTCCACCACTTTAACGATCTCCCGCTGTAATCGCCTTTTTGCGGCGCACGCGCGGCCTGCGCAATTGCCGTCAATTAGACGGCGTTTATTTCGATCGTTCCCTCCTTACTTTTTTTTCCTTTTAATTTTCGAATTAAATTTTCCTCCTTCTTTTCCGTCGGCGCGCGTTTTCTAAATTCGGGCGCTTCGAGACGCTCGTTAAGCTGACGTACGATCAATTTGTCAATACGAGGCGAAATCCTACGGGTTAACGAAGTGAGCAGTTATGTCGGAATTCCGACACATCGTTGCCCGTTAATTAAGTTTTTCAACATCGGCGCTCGGGGTCTTTTATAAATTTTAATGGAAAAATTAACATCCCGCCTAACGCGAAGGAGCGTTTCGCGCTCGAGCGGCGGCTTACACGTTACACTGCACACATCGGGTTGCGAAAAAAAAGCGAGGGACGCGAGAGAAACAAAAGGAAACCGCGCGGGAGATTGACGTTTTCCAATTACGCGAAAGTGGTGGACTACTAATTTTCACACCTGGCCAGAACTCGTTTCACCGGAAATTTCGCGACGACGATAATTAAACGGTAATGAAAACCGATATCCGGCCGACCGCCGCGACTTTTATCATCGAGCGATCGCTCGACTTTTCCCCGAGGACAAAGAGAGCCCCCGCAGCCGACTTTGTGTGGAAACGCAAGGCGTGCACTCCGCGTCTCATTTGCATAATGTCGCGCCGGGAAGCGGCGCGCGTTATCACCCGCCACCCACGCGCCCTCGCACCTCTCGATTCTTATGCACCGCCCGCTTCTTTCTCCGCTGCGAGGGTTTGTTAGAGCCGGGTACGCGCTTAATGGGTAAGTGGGTGCCTCCTCGTCACGGCATAATGCTCAATTGAAATTGGGTTAGGGGATTTAGTTGGGGGCCCAAGCGTGAAAGTTTTTCGCGGCTCGCTTGCGAAATGACCGGGCGAAAAAAGTGTTAACGATTGTCATTCAATTAGACTTTTTATTGTAGAATGCCAGGCGTTTTTCCATCCGGATCGTAATTGCTTAATTACCATCGTTAAAGCCGTTAAGAAATATTTAATTCTTACCTTTAGCCGTCAGCTGAGTTGACGAAAAATATCTGGAGTGGGGAGATTGTAAATAAAACCGGAGTAATAAATTTATAAAACTGCTATTCTGGATCTGTAAATAATGTTTCGCAATGTTATTTCGAAAATAAATATTTATTCAGCGTTTAAAGTGAGTGCACGGTAAACGTGTTTTTTAGGTGCACCTTTATTTTGGAATCATTAAATAATTTTATCTTTGATATCGACTTATATTTATATTTTGATTATTTACAGATAGGTAAATATATAAAACCGCAAAATGGAAAAAATTAATTTTGTGTGAGGCAAAATCAAAAGAAAATCAACACCGATTTTAAAATTCACTTTTCATTTATTAAAAAAAGTACAAGTATTCATTTCTCACAGCTGCGTTTAATAATTCCTGGAAATCCATATAAAAAAGTGCATTTTTCGGCCGTCGGATATTTTTGCAAAGCCAACGTACCGAATACCGAATTTCGTAAAGCTTACAGATGGTCCAAACTTGGAGTGATGGGGTGGAAAGTCAAATTTAAATTTTTAAAACATTCGCGCAGCGCCGACCGCGGAGCAAATTTTTTAACGGCGCGCGGTACGTGCCAGGAGACTCTTCTTGAAAAAGTTTAGCTTGGCAGCGGCGTCGTGCCGCGCGGCGATAACAAAAAGATAAATTCGCTCCGCCAAAAATTGAATATCTCGGCCTCCATGGGAGAGCGAGCTTATATTGCGGTCGCATTTTTTTTTGCCCCCTGTCCTTCCTCCCGATCCAATGAGAGCAGCGCCTCGAAGACATCGCAACGGCAGAAGAGCTTTGCATCATCGGGACGTTTTGTTCGAGTTGGACGAGCGACCCTCCGGCGTATCGTCTTACTTAATTAAGCAATCAAGCTGCGAGCGACACGAGCCTTCCCCGATAGCGCATTCGAGCTTTTTCGAAAAGCCAGAAGAGTGTAATTTCATTCGCGGGTAACCGATACGCGTCGCTTTTACTCCGAATTTTTTTATGAATAAGCTCGATTTTGTTACTTCTTTTTTTTCGCATTTTTATTTTGTCCCGAGAGCTACAGAGCTAGCGGCGATCGGCCTCTGTAACACCACTGTTGCGTAATCGAGTGCAGAAGTGTTTGTATAATAACGCGACCATTCGCTAACGTTTCGTTAAGTATATCTTTTCTTATTTTGTATATAAAGAAAAGAAAAGAAGTCAATAAACGTAACTATCAAGAAGGAGATATTAGGATGAATATTTATATTAAAAATTACTTCCATTTCGACGCTCAATGAGCAAAAAAAAAGAAGTGTTTCTCACGAAGTTCGTGCAATCTAGGTTTTCATTTCATTCCTCGCGAAGCTTCGTAAAAAAAGGAGAGGAAAAAAAGGAAGGAAGGAAAAGCGTAGTCGAGAGGACTTCAAGGGCAAACTTTTTCGAAAGAAAGCAATAAGGAGACGATTCGGATCTCCATTCTAATATTTTCTTCCCTCTCGACTCGCTCCCCTTTTTTTTCCCCGCTTTTACTACTTACCTATAATTCTATTGATTTTTGTTATTTTCTCAGCACTCGGCGACATTCATTTATCTCTCCCATTACTTTCTATTTCTCGCTTTTATATCCCCGCCGAATCATCCGGCTCCGGCGAGATTCGTCAATTTGTCCAAAGCAAACTTTTCGAAAGCCTCGCTCCTCCTTCCGCGAAAAAAGCTCCAACTTGGCGCAAAAAAATCCTACCAAACAAAAGTTACATCGGCGATAAAGAAAAAAAGCGGAGCGTTGCGCAATCGATGATGAACGGCGGTCATTTAAATCGTAACTCCTCGGCGTTCGATCGACAATACATACCGGGGGAAAAACGAGGGGCCGTTAAGTTTCCAGCGTGACGTCAGGCCCATTACGCCGGCGCGCGGACAAAAGCCGCGGCGGACGCGCAAAACTTTCTCGATCATCAGCTGTCCGCCTCGGTGCAACCTGGTCAGCGGCGGACAAAAAGAAGAAAACGCGGGCAGCGGGGAGAGAGAGAGCGAAGGAGGGATACATAGAGGAGGGAAAAAAAGGATCGCGGGAGCGAGCGGCGCACAAGTGCACCGAGCGAGCTCGGCTCGCGCGCGAAATATCCCGTCGCGGCCGGCTCTCTCGGCTTGGCGAGAGGTAACGCCTTCGGCTCGGATTCTAGAACATGAACTTATCGGGAGAGCCGCTGCGATTGCGCAAGCGAGATCTCACAATGGCTCCGCGCGCGCGAGCCGCGTCCGCCGGCGAGAGAATCGATGTATATATACATATCGGCCGCGCGGGGCCCGCCGAGGGAAAGGAAACGCGTGGCCGCGCGCGAGTTGCCGAGCGCGGGATAGACACCCGTGAGATCCTGCGAGAGAGGGACTCGGAAATTGATTTACGCCCGGCCGAGCGCTCCTTTGTGCGTGAGCGCGCCGATTCATTAGTGCGGTGCGCGCCCGCCGAGCTACTTCCCCTGATCCTCGCTCTCGGCCGCCGGACCTTTGCCTTTTATCTCTCATTGATCTGGAGCCCGCGCTCCGCGGGACAAAAAATGCCGAATGCATTTTGTATGAGCGCATAAATTACGAAATCATGAATGGAAGTAAACAATGGCCGATCCGCCGGTGCAGCGCGCGCCCGCGCGGCAACGCCGGACGGCAGTCGGGAATAAAGTTATAAATGCCGATGCGATATTTCGAGCTGATTTATCGGGCTGCGAAAAAATGGTCAATGAAATGAAATGCGATTATCGAGAAAAAATCCAGCGGATTTCATAAATATCCATGCCGCGCCGGGCGCGGAGCGCTGATTATTGTAACGCAATAAATTTTTAAATTGCACGCTAAAACGTGGACCCGCCGCGGTAAGGTTTCGCGAAAAAATTCAACGCACCGGACGCGCCGCGCGTGTCGCAGAAAAAGCTCGCCTCGGGTAAAAGGCGCTCGTTTTCTTTCGGCGCGGCGAATTTTACGGCGGCGTAAACGGCGTTGCGTGCGACTCCGCGTGATTCATTGTTCGCTAACGGGGCTTGGGAACGGCGATCTGGATATTTTCCGAAAAGTCGCCTGTAAAGTCCCGAGCCTTACGACGGGATAATTTGGGAAATCACTTGGCGCGCGAGCTATTATCTGTAATTTTGCATTACGCACCGGGCGCGCGCACTGCGCAACAGTGCAGATTAGACCTCGGCGAGGTGCATTTTTTTCTTGCATTTTCGGCGAGGGCGAGCCGCAGTATTTGCTCTTTGCCTGGTCGATTTTCAGCGGCGTGATTATACGCCTATCGGAGGAAAATCGAGGGACCGTTCAATCACAATTTATAGGCGCTATTAGTCGCTTGATCTATGGATATTGGCGGATTAGCGGGTTGACGTGCTCTAGTTCTAATATTTTTGAAATTTGTCAGCGATGGATTCTTAAATTACAAAATTCACCGGTAGCAGTCCGAAGAGAAAAAAAGTTTACTCGCTTTCTTTACGGTCATGTCTGACCATGCATGTCCGTTACTACTTAATCATATGATTACGCTTCCCGCTCGCATCGAAATAAATAAACGTGTAACATTTATTTCTTCACTTATCCCGCGCATATACCTGCAGTTTCTGATCGCATTGTAATAAAGTAATCGAACAAAAAAAGAGGCGATTGCGAAACGCAGCCAGATAGCACGATCCGGTGTAAATATAAAAATGCAGTTACTTTTCAAAATGCTGAAAGCGAACAGCCTACTGGCTCGCGATTTAAAACTGCATTGCGCGCGTTGCGGCAACTCTCAATTATTTTTTTTCTCTCTCTCTCCCTCGCTGGCCGCGCTCTCACCCGAAGGGAATGTCCTCGGCAAGGTGGATTTCTCAAAATCGGCGCAAAACTAGTTATTGAAATGAAATCGCGCGCGCGCGATCGGGTTTTCCAGCCGCTCGCTCGTACGGCCGGCGACGTGACCTCTAAGGTCTGGCCGCTCTCGTAAGTCGCTCGCGCCGCACAATGCCCCGCAAACTTCGAGTGTCTCGGACTCGATGTGTATACCTACGCTCGAACTCGCGAACGGCACGTGCCGCTTAATATTCCCGAGATGCGGCGCCGGCAAAAGGGTACCGTTTTATTTGCCGAGGAAACTTTCGGTGCTTTCGGCCCCTTTCCAGCGCTCCTTCGAGGGCTCCCCGATACCGGGGGACTCGCGAGTTCGCGTGCTCTTTTCCCCGGCGCGTTATGCACTCGCGCGCCTTATCGCAGCGCATAGTGCTTATTATTCGACATTTTTATCGACACGCTCGCGTGCGCGCGCTCTCGAGGCGGCCGGTTGAAGGGGAAAATCTCGCGCACCGAAAAATTTATGGTAATTTTTTCCCGTTGAAAACTCGAGTGGCGGACGTTAGGTTACACTTATGGCTTACTTTTTTCTCCAGAGGCTGGAGAGCTTTACAGAGTAGCGTTACTGCTGCTGCAGTTAATTAAAGTATTCGAGAGCCTAAATCGAGCGTGGAGTTTCTACCGCATTAGAAGAAAAGGGAAAAAGCGGGAAAGGGGAAAAAATCGAAAGCATCGATGTATTTATGATGAAGTTGAGGTACTTCAGTTCGAAAGGGTTCTTTATTAAGTTCATCGATTGGAAAAGTTCCGCCGACCGGATGCACGTGAAATGAACCTAGAAAATTAATCGGGAGAGGGAGTCAGGGTCAGTCGATTATATCTAGCGAGAGTGACGGTGCGCAATTTGTAAATAGTTAAATATGTGGATTTAAGCTCCAGTTTCTTTTTTAAATTCCGCGCGCCAATTTTAATTTCCCTCCGGATAAACACACATTGCTAAATTTGCTAAATTTATAGTTCAAGCATCGTCGAGTGAATTTTATGAAGGCTTGTGAAACGTCGCTCTTCCATTATCAAATTCTTCAAAAGCTTAACCGTCCACTTAATTTTCGTACGCCGGGATTATTACGCGCGCGACGAAGTCCATAAATCAGTTTCACGGTGGTGCAAGCGAAAATCTCGGTGGCTCGGCTAATCTCCTCGAGGAGAAGAAAAATTTTTCTTTGTTCTTTTTTTTTAAGATCGATCTTGTCGTTAGCTGCTGGACCTGTCCAGTGTCCTCGGGAAACAATGACGCGTCCTTATATGTAGTTAGAAAAGTGGACGAGGGTGGGACTTGTAAGCTTGTAGAAACATCTACTTCGGTCGGAGAAGAAAAAGATTTCCTTGGGATTTCAATTGTCAGGTATAACCATATCTAACATGAGCCAAAACATACTTTATCATGTTTTATTCTTTTTTATGAAACAGGCAGTCACACAATATAACATCTACTCTCGAATGATATATTATTTTGAAGAAATTGGTAATAATATTATTTTTTATTTTACCTTTTTAGCAAATATTTATAAATTTAAAAAGAAAACGTAAAATTTTAAATTAATATTAAATACGCTTATGGTGTAATAAATGCAAAACTCATAAAAAAAATTATTCATAACTTCTTGTGAATACGAGTCTTTAATGAGGAGGTGCTTGCATCGCTTAAAAACTTTATTAGCTCATAATTGAAGAGCGCGCGGGCGCCTACTTTCAGCGCGCGGATCCTCCACTAATATCCACATTAATTACGAGCCGCTCGGCGGCATACTTAGTCGTCACCGAGGATTTTACGGTGCTGCTCGTCCAGCTGGAAGATTGACGGCGTCTCCCGCGAGCGACGCTTTTCAAAACTTTATGGACATTTAATTGACGAGGGCTTACTCGTCCCCCCCATTGTTTACCCAATGGGCCGCGTTGCTAAATCGCCCGGCAGCTTACACCGCGCAGACATCCTTCGCTATCCATCGATCGTAAATCACGGCCTCCTTTCGGCAAATTTTTTTCCCTTTCCGAAGCGACCCGCGATTCAGGTCGGAGGAACGTCGCGGGGGAGGCTTTTACGGTCGCGATGATGGCCGCGGCCGGAAAAGCGGATTGTCGGCGCTTTAATTTTTAATCTGTTTAACACCACTTACACTGTTTCGCAATTTTACGACTTTTGCGCCCGGATTTCTGGGAGGTTTACAGCCCCGCCGTTATACCGCGCCCGTAGAAAATTGTTTTACGATCTTGTGAAATTCATCGAGCCATTTTAGAGCTGATATAAATTAGTGAATTAGGACATCTCCACCGGCGCTCCCCACCCCGATAATCAACTCATGATTACCCGCACTAAAGCCAACCAAGTAAATCTCTTTATCCTCCCGCGCGAGCGCGAGCGTAATAAAAAAATTCCCCCGACGCGCAAAAGTGCTGACCGCGCGAGTGTAACGCGCCGCCGGATAGAGAAAAGAGGAAAGTACAGCCGCGACGAAACTCACCCTTCGTCATCGAGGTCGTGAAACATCCGCGGAGCCCTAGCCTCCCCGATTTCCATAAAAGCGAGCGAATCCGCGAGACGAGCGCGTCGGCAGCCCCCGGTCGCTTCTTTGCATTCCGGGCGTTACTCGCGCATGAGCTGCGACGCCGGCGCCTGGGTCCGATAAACCGCGCGGGCCGCGCAATTTACGGGCTCGCGACTCCGATAACTCCATTGTCGTATCGGGCTCGCGCGGGCAGTCGTCCATTTCCGCCGGGGCGAGTCCCCGCGGCTTGTTGACCAACCGCTCGGTAAATATTGAATCGCGCGCGCGGAGCCCCCGCCGACGTTGTGTATGCAGCGCGGCGAGCCCGACGGCGATATCGCCAGCTCCTTCGCCACGAGGATTAATGCCCCGATGACTTGACGAGTTTGTTTCCTCGGGCTGGCCCCTCGTCGCAGGGGGGAATGGATAGGAGGCGGCCGCGCACTTAGCTTTATCGGTTTAAGCTTCGGTAGAACTGCTCTATGGATTTTCAATGAGACTCTAAATCTTACGAAGTTAGGGAAGTTTCGCCGAAAAACTGCCAAAAATAGTGAAGAGAGATTTTGTAATTTTGTGAGTGGGTCGCGTGAGGGATGCCTTTAGACATTTGGGAAATTGTCGGCTAAATTAATTTATGAAAGAGGGTGAAAAACGGGAGTTGCCCTATTATTACGGCCTATCGAGCGAACCTTTTAGGTTGTCATGGAACAATGAACCTCTTACGTGCCCGGAAATTTGGAGGAGATTGTAGCCTTCCGAGCTCGAGTAAATGAAACGACAGTGCAGACGCATGATAAATTGTTACAGATCTTCACGTGAATAGCAGCTATTTTCGATGACTGTTCAGGTTGTCAGAGATACTTGAAATCGCCATTTTTATTCATCATAGCTTTCTTCTGATTTCTTTCTTGCGGAAGGTTACGGTTCAGATAAGTTGTCTAACTAAAATATTTAATTTTGCAAAATTTTTAGAAAACATTACAAACGAGACAAAAACGCAAGATTATTTTTTGCAAACTACTTTCCGACTTTTAGGATTTTTAGGATTGGCAAGATCATTAAAAAATGGTGTTGATTGGATGGTCGAGTGATGATATTCCCAGGAGTTTTTCCCGGCTTTTCGCAACGAGTTGGCCGCTTCTCGGTAGGCAACAAGGAAAAAACTGAAGTAAACGCATCCCCCCGAGGAAGCCGCGGCGACGGAGCCACGGGGTTTTAAAGGAGTGAAAACGAGCGGCGTTGCGCGGCCGGCAAACCCGTTTCGCTCGCTTTTAAAAATAATGCAAACTAGTGAATTTCGGCAAGAGCCGTGCCTCCGCTAATTAAGCTCCGTTGACCGTTTCAGGCTAAGTCATTTTGGCGCGGCGGCAGCGGCCGCTCGACTTTTATGGATAGGCCGCGGACGCTTCGCTTTCGCGCTCGCGCCGTCCGTAAATAAGGTGATTCCAGTAGCGCGATACGGTAAATGGGCCGAGCCAGATCGGATCGGGGCAGGCGCGCGAGCTTCGGCTTCGGGCCGGCTCGCCGAGCGGGCGACCTATAACGCAAAAACCCACCTGCCCCCTTGCGCTTTTTAGGATTGCATTTGATAAAGCCTAATTGACGGCGGAAATTTTTTTTTCAACGGCTCTCTCCCTTTCGCCCGCTGATTGCGCCTCTTGATTGATTGGACAAAGCAGCGGCTGTTAGACTTTTATGGCATCGGAATGGCCCATTTTTTTCGCGAGATTAGATTGAGCTACATTTTTATCGGTAGCTCTTTTTAGGGAGAAATTCAATTTACGCTAGGGTTTGAAATTTCAGCTTTTTTTACGTGACGGTTTTGTAGTTTCGTTTAATGATTTGTTGTTGCTGCTGGCAAGAAACTGCAGACGCTGAAAAATGTATGTCACTAGTTGAGAAAACTGGGTTTCTGGCTTTAATGGTAAGAGCATTTTGCTGGAAAATAATACCAGTCCGAAGAGTGTTGTATAATTTTAAATTAAATGCAATACCAGTCGATCAAGTCATTCGTAAGGCTAGATAATCCCATGAAGACAAAAGACATTTGACAATGTCTACTTACGTTACTCGCTAAGGAAATAATTAAAAAAAGAATATAAAAAGGTAATTTTCTTGGTTTTCCATCTTTTACATTTATTGCTTGTGAAAGGTTGCTCAGTGTGTGTAAGGATTTGTGTATTTTGATGACCAATAAATTTTCTCAAATTTGATTTTTAAAATTTGATTTATTTATTCAAGCCAACTTCTTACATCAATGTGATTTACTGTATAATTATACTGTTAATATGGATATAAATAACGCATTAACTTAAAGACTAAAACGACAATAATAACAGTAGTAATAAATAACGTCCTCTTAAGAACTATTCATTGCTCAGCCGTTAAGTGTACACAGAAACTGACATTTTTACTGCGTGCAAAAGCTTCAGATCTTCCATTTTCGATCTCAACGCCATTTTTCCAGCCGACGTCATTATTTATGCGTCGTAACCCGTGACAATGTACATCTCCAGGAATACGTTAAAAAAACAATTAAATTTCTCTCTTGATCAAAGGGACCAAACTCCAGCTATCCAACATCGTTCCTGCAGTGGCTACAAAAAAAAATTTCAGAAAGATAATACGGACCTTATCGCGGGAGGAGACAGTGGCACCGATAAGTCCCATCCTCTCTCGCAACGCTCCACTGGCGACTCCATCGATCTGCGCTGAAAAAAGAGGAGGAGGAAAGGGAGCGGGACTAACTCGCGGGTGTATCCGTCGGATGTACCACGGGTGATTTAGCAAACGCACGTCGTGGAGCGACGCGGAAACGGCGCGCGCGCTTTGCCGCTATTACGTAAGGGGACTTTCCAGTTAAACGACCGGGGGGGAAGTGCCCCCATAACGTCTACAAAGACCCGCCGATTTTTCTCGGCCGCGCGCTCCTCTCCTCCTTTTTTTCCTTCCCCCGTCGCGCCGTACGCGCCTCGTCTGCCGGGACGACCCTCGGTTATATGCCCGCTCGTAAGGAAGAGAAGTTCATTGGCGCCTGTTATCGCGCGGATTTTCCACCGATCGTTTGTTTATCTCCACGGTTTTATGTAAATTGCCGCGCGTTGCACGCGGCCGGTGCTGATAAATTTCGCCGGGATTTTCACGGCGGCGAGCTTGAATTATGCGGCGTGTCGAACGCTTTATATAAATTAATTATTAGCCACGCCCGCGCGATCGCGTGATGATTCGTAACGTGTTTACATAAGCTCGAGCTTAATCCTGGCATACTTTGCCCGCAACTGCATTACGATGGATTATAGCATAATAATACGCGCATTCCATAATCGCACATAATACCCATCGCGTAAAAAAATTTCTCCTTCAACGACTCCGTGCATCTTCTCGAATCTACGAAATCTCTTATCTTTGCTTACCCCGGACCGAATGGGTCGGTTATTTATAAACGCTGCTTTGTCATTGCCCATGAGCAGGGGCAGCCAAGAGCCCCGGCGTCCGATAGAGCAATCAAGCGACGAGTGGTAGCCTGACCTTCCTCTTCTTTCGCGAGTGCTCCTGACCGATCCGCCGCGTCTTGTCTCGCTTCGCCGGACGCTCGTCTTTCTTCCCTCCTCGGCGTGTCGTTTGTTTGCTCGAGCGCGGGCAAGAAAACGGGGCGGCCCGCGCCGGGAATTTTTATGTACGCGCGCGGTCCGCCGCCGTTGGTCAATGTCGCAACGCCTGCTTTTTCGCGTCGAGCTCGTTCTTATCCCGACCGGGCCCCGCCGGTTATCGCGCTCGTTTCATTAGCGGCCGCTCAAGGGGAAACGCGGTTTTTTCGGCCGACGCCGATTTGTCACGGAATTTACCGAATTAGCGTTTTTATTTCATATTGACGGTGTTTGCGCGGCAAATTAATTTGTCATTTCTGCTGGAGCCGATTGAGCGTGATAGGCTGAAAATTTAAACAAGAAACTTGATGTAATACAATTAACGAAATTAATTGTAATTTTCTTTAATAACGTTGCCTAATTGATTAAACATTATAAAATCATAAAAATTTAAATTAAAAAAAATCGTAAACGTTTTGCTTATTTCACTACCCAACAAAAAAATTCGAGGAAATTTTCACGAATACTAGCTTTTCTTTTATTTCTTCTCTATTCAATCTAAATCCACGCCCACGCTCTCTATAAACTTTTTTTTTAAAACCAGTTGACTCACTCCATGCAAGGTACAAGCCGATCTCAGATTTCGCGAGCGGGCGCACTTCCCGTCCGATCTGAGAAACTGCGACTCATCCGGGAAGCGTGTCGAAAGGCGAGCGACTCGTATCGCGCAAGGCCCCCGCGGCGATCGCATCGCGCGCGCGCGCATGTGCATTCGATTAATTAAAACGGTCGAACGGCCTGAAACGCGCGTTGCACAACGAGCGCCGGTGGAGAAAACGGCAGAACAACAATATCGCCCCACCCGCGCCCCGTCGGATTTTTCAAAGGAAATTGGCTTTTCGTAACGATGCGCCGCGTCGAGCGTGGCGAGGAATGCGTCGCCGCTCGACCGACTCACCTGCACTCCGATATTTCGCCGGCCATTTCTCCTCAACCCCGCGTGCGATCCGCGACTTTTTTTTACGGCCGCGTCCATCGACACCCAGGGCCTAATGAGTTCTGCGGGAGTTGCGAGTGTCTTAATTGCCCGGACTTTCTATGCTACGGACGGCGCGCGAAATACGCTCGCGCGTTATGCCATTTACATACCGGATTTACGAGTGGCGCGGTTTAAAGCTCGGACAAATGGTCGAGGGTTACTGGATACTAAGTGGTCCGCGAGGTGTTTTCAATTGCTTTTTAAATACCGGCTCTAAGCTGCGAGGATTATTGTTGCCGAGTGCGTTTCCCTGTCGGCGCTTTTACGCACCGCCGCGGCAATGACAGGCCTGGCCGCCCGGGAAAAATGCCGCATCAAATTTCGAAGTCGCGCACCTCTGAGAGACGCACTTTTCGCCGGAGATATACTTTTCCGCGCCGCGCGAGCAGGAAGCAATTAATCAGGCAGTCCGCGGCCGATTGAGAAACGTCGATTGCCGCGGAGCTGTGAAATAAAATGAGAGATAAAAGAGAGAAGAAAAAAATAAAGCGCAACGAGGAAAAGGCGAGACGCGCCGAAGTGCGTCCCCGGCACTGTACACCGAGCGAAAAGTCGCAAAAAAAGTCGGCGGCCGCGTTACATGCATGTCATTATATTATGCCGCCGCGCTCGCTCGCGCGGCTATTAAACCCGCAAGCCGGAAACCGGTCGTCCCGTCGTCCGCGAAAGAAGAAAAAGGATCCCGCGCGCGGCTTTCGCGATCGCTCCGGCTGTCCGGGGGCATTTTTGTCGCTTCCGAAATAATATAATGGCTTTCACTTTCTATCCGGGCGGTCACGTCCACGCGCGCGCCCGCAACGAGCTTGTAATCCGGGGGAAAAATCGCCGCGATAAGGAGAGGCCCGCTCGTCCGGCGAGAAAAACGAAAATCCATATATACGCGATCCTCGACCCATTTTTTCCCCGCTCTTTTCCTCCTCGGTCTATTCTCTCTTTTTTCGCGTGCCCCGCCCGCTCGGCGCGACGCCCGGAGGGTGGAAGCGTTTCTTTCGCCCCGGCGCTCTCTGTATCCATTGACGATCTTAATTGGCTCTAATGACACGACGCGGAGGTCTCTAATCGAGCCCGGCCATCTCCGGCCGCTGGATTATGAAGATTTTTCGTTGCGGACGTTGAGGAGGAAGTAAGGGACAGAGGGTGGACTTCTCTTTTTTTCTCGGATGAAGGCTATCGGCTTTTCTTTATGCTCTCGATTGATACTGCTCGGCGAGAAAAAAAGCTTGGAGAAGAAAAATAAAAGTGCGTCAAGTAGAAACTTTTAGAAAGCGCAAACATTTTTTCAAAAGTGGTAAAGCGTCATTCGATTCGATTGTGGCTCGATTTTCCACGGAGATATATCGGAGCTTTTTTTACAATCGCCATGCTCCATTGAAAATGGGTATTTTAAAACACTGAGAACTAGTTTAATAATTTTCTCGGCGGCTCATTTCGAATTGAAAGTAGAAACGCGACTTTATTCTACTTTATGATTTAGCCATTTTACAATCCAATCAAGTTGCACAAATTTATTATTATTTCCCAACTCGCGTGGCGCGTTTAGCATTGAATATGTGCCGCTCGGCGGAGTCCGGCTCGCTTCTGGAAAAACTGCAAACAACAAAAAAAACGGACGAACTAAACTGCATTTGAAAGTAAAACGCTGTAACTGCGTAATTGGCTTAATTGAATTAGAAAAAAAAGTCGCGGGGACTATACGGACGCTTGGGTCCAGGTATGCAAATGGCGCGGGGGATGCCGAGAAAAATCAAGCGACCGCGCAAGGGGGGTCCGCGCGGCGAATTCTGCTGCGGAATTAGCGGCTTCGAGGTAATAAGTAACGAGCGCCGACGGCCACCGCCGCCGCGACAGGCTATCTATTTAGAAAAGAATTCAGGTCTCTTAAGGCCATTCGGCGACCCGCTGACGCGTTTTTACGCTCGCTCTCGATTCTCGGATCTCGGCTGCGGTGCGCGGGCACCAAACATGGGATCGCGAGCTCATAACTTCCAGCATGTGTTTTGCGCCGCGGCCTCCGCCGAAAAACGCGACGCGCCTCCCCGGCGAGAATCCCGCTCGGAACGAATTACCGCGACTTTTACATTGTATCCCTTTATTAAGCGCGGGATTAGCGTAATACCCGCCCTAATGCGATAATTTATCTTTTTATTTGAGTACGCGCGAATCTTTTTGCAAATTGACGGTAAAAGAAGGGTCGGGCGATAATTGCGGGTTTTGCAACGGCGCAAACGAAGTAAGTAGGTCTGACTAAATGGAAAGCGAAGAAAAGGCAATTCTTCATGCTTACCAAAGCGTTTATCAAATTTGAAAATACAATAAAAGCCGGGATTTTCTCACGGCGTCTACACACCGGCTAAGAATCGGGGAGAGAGATCAAACAATAAGGCAGCGCGGATAAGGATTCGCTGATGGGATCGGGAGCCCGACAACGGGTTATGAAGTTTAGCACTTAGCATAATCCTGAATAATGAGTTTACAATCCCTCCTCGTCCGCCCTCCGGTAAAGT
This sequence comes from Eurytoma adleriae, assembly GCA_900480045.1. Lineage (NCBI taxonomy): Eukaryota > Metazoa > Arthropoda > Insecta > Hymenoptera > Eurytomidae > Eurytoma > Eurytoma adleriae. The sequence goes on from UXGC01000199.1 coordinate 42,374, forward strand.
GACGGCAAATTTAAAGCAGATTTTGTCGCCTCCGCCCCCCGGTGAGTTATATATACGGCGCTCCGGTGAGTCCCGCGCGATCCCTTTCGTCCGCGCGGCCACCTCACCGGCGAATTTCGAGCGAGTGTCCCTTAAACGATTTGTCGCTCGAGCGGAATAACACCGACGAGAATTATAGCCGGGAGCATCAAGCGACAAGAGTTATGAGCCCGCGCCCGTGGAACGTTGATTTTAGGATTTAATTTATTACAATGAGGACTGGATGGTTTTCCGACTTTGCCAAGGATTACATCGATTGGATTTTTTCATCTCCTTTAAAGTTTCGTTCGATCGAGCGAATTTTAATGAAAAAAAGGCTTACGGCCGTCGGTTTTACGCGGGATAAATTACTTGCCAGTACCCAGCGGTGTTATTAAATCTCGCGTTTTTATCATTAATATTATTAGATTATTTATTGAACAATTTTTATTACCTTCAGTCGGCTCGTCGTTAAGGATGCGTTGCGAAAACGTATGTTCGTTTGTATCTAAAGTCAGTCGCTTTGTTTCTATTTTTTTGTTATCTAACGGATTAACGATCGGGATTTACAATTTTTTACTGGATAATTTAATGAAACAATGTTGCGAATTGAGCGAAATCATTGCTCTCGATTTTTCAAAGCCTCGTTTTCCCGGAAAGAATTATGCATCAAGAATTACTATAATAAAATCGGAACGGTACATTACACTTGCACGCGGCAATTTAAAATGACCGGACTAATAAATACCTCTCATGCACATTATACAATTATGAAACGACAGTGAGTTTAGAAAAATGGCGAATAATGAACGTACGCGGAATGAATTTTCAATAAGAAAAAAGAGGGTCACTCGTAAAAATCGCGGTAGTTATTGTGCTCGTAAAGTGCGACAAAAATTCGGCTGTCATTCCCGCGAGAAACCTTCAATTTTTACCTCGCGCTCGCGATTTTACTAGCCGGTCGAATTTCCACCGAACTTCACAATTCGGCCTGTTCCCCTTTTTTATCGCGAATTTGTCCTTCAGCAACGGGCGAATTTTCTCGGTAATAGAATTTTTAAAAAGTACTCGTCGCCGAGGGAAAACGCGCAAACTGCCGTTAAATCGAACACTGCCCCGTGGTCGTTAAAGTACGTATCGATGCGAGCCGCGCGAGTTTATGCAACGGATTCCGCGCGGGCAGCAGCTTGACCGTTCGGCGCGTTATTTCCATGTATTCGGCGAGTTATATCGCAAGAGACGCGAGAAGATCGGACGGCGTACTCGGTCGCGAAAGAAAGGCAACTCAACTACTCAAGATCTTACAATATATCGGAGCTCCGCAGCAAAGACTTTGGTTCTCCAGGGGGGAAATCGCAAAATCGGGCAGCCGGACCGAGGTGTCCGGGCCGAGGCTTAACTCCGACTGTCCAAGGCACCGACGGGCGCAGCAGCTGATATTATCCCCCGTACTCGTTGAGCGTCTCTCGCACTAGTGGATGTTGGTCGCTCCGAGCGCAAATTGTGTGGCTGTCTGTGTGCGTGAGCGTCTGTGTGGTGCGGGTGTTGCGTGTGCGGATAATCGGCCGGAGACGAAAAATCGCCGCGGCGCGTGTGTATCGTTGTACTCGTGCGTGCTCGACTCGCAACTGACCGAATACTTTGCATCAGCCCCCCCGCGAATTGCGATAGAGGCGAGGCTGTGTGTGCGGGTCCGGAGCGAGTGCGTCTCGTGCACGTGGAGGCCGGTTTCTGGCTCGCACGCAAGAGACGCGCAGCCGGGGTGGCGCTCGGAAAAAAGCGGCCGCGGCGAGCGGCGCCGTAGGGGGGAGGGGAGGGGCTGGGCTGGGAAAGCAGCCGAAAGAGCCGGCCGAGGATTACGGGTATTTCTCTCCCTCGTAGGCGAGGAGAGCCGGGCGGTAAGGGGGGCTCTCCCTCTAACGCCGCGGCAGACTGCGGGGGCGGCGGCCGCCGGCGGCTTTCGAAAGGATGGTGATTGTGGAACGTGGCCAGGGAGGCCCCGTCTGAGTTAGGCGTATATAAGGCAGCCCGGCCCGGCCCAAGTCAGTCATTCACCGGACTACCAGCCCACCACACACAAACCAAACATGAAGGCCTTTGTGAGTATTTCGGTATTTCGGTATCAAGCGAAAACAGTCGCGGCACCATACTATCGAAGCACCAAGTGCAATCGGCCTTCTTTGCATCCGACTCTTTGCTCGCGCTTTCTTTTCGCTTCAATTTCCACGATCCAACGTAAAGTCACTCCAAGTTCAACAGCCGACGATAAGCTCCCCGAGCTTTTTCGGAAAATTTTCTGCCTTCGGAAAAGTTAAGCTCGCTCGCTCTCTCATTCATCGATCTCTTTGTACACGGGCCGCGAGAACCGGTTGTACAATGCTAACGGGCGCAGCGTGAATCAGCAGCGGGACCGGTCGTCCTCAGCGCGCATCTTCATTCACGGGCTTCAATGAATTGCACAACGCGGGCCGCCTGCAATCACCTCGGTACACCACGCGGAAAATCGCACACTTTCATCCGCGACTTTTCCCTCGCGACGACTATTAGCATAACGAATAAATTTCGATCGACAGATTTCATACCGGCAATGTCGCCGCGCTTTCTAATACTTTGTTTCCGCGAAACGTCCTCTTCGCTTTTGTTCGACGCGACTAATTAAATTCGAAAATCCTTAATCGGGAGAAATTGCACACACCCGGGGAAACGCCATTACTTAGCGACAAAGCGCGCCTCGAAAGGTCCGCGACGCGTTTTCAATTTTCCAGCGGAGCGTTTCGCCGCTCGCATCTCATTAAAACGGTCGCCCATAATAAATTCAACCGAAAGTTCGTAAATTTCTTCCTGGCGAGCGGAATTGCGCCGCGGCTATCCCGGAAAATTCATTAAAAGGGGCTTCCGCCGGCGAGAAAGCGCGTACGCAAAATTATTAGCGAACGAATGCGTAATTTCCTCGGCGCTCGAGTTCCGAGTTCCCGCGAGCTCGGGCGCGGGATTGATTTCTAATTCGCGAGCAGCGCCGCGCCGGTTACTTTCTCCCTCTCGCGGGCCGCGATCTGGGACGTGCATCGCGCTTTTCCCACCTCGGCGCGCGGCGTTTCGCAAGGCGCCGCGGGCCGGGGCGCGGTGCCTCCTAACGAGAAGTCGCCGATTAATTATGAATCGCGCGCCTCTATTACGCTTAAACGGCCGGGCCGTTGCATAAGGGCTCGCGGGGCCGGCTCCTTTTTTATTTTCGCGCTCGCGCCGCCGCCGGCTCGCCTAATACGGGCCGCGGCACCGGTCTTCGCCTTAGCCGGCCGTCGCTCCAATTACGAAACGTTAGCGCACCGGTGGCGCGTTTAACCCGGTAGCGCGCGCGCTCATTACCGCTTTTATGACATAACGATCCGGCGATCCGCACGACAATGCGGGCCCATTGTGCGCGGCGCGCTAATGCGCCGTCGCGATTCGAAAGTGAAAGCGGCTCTCGCGTAATGCATCGGGTATAATCGCGCGGCCTATCGGCGCTCCCCCGGCCGATCGCGACCGGCCCGTGGGATAGTTCGCGGCTTCCGCACCCACTCCGACGGCCCCGCTGACGGCTCCGCCTCGACTTGCAGATCGTGTTCGCCTGCCTGGCTGTCGCGACGGCTCACGCCGGACTCGCGCACGGAGGCTACGGAGGCCACGGAGGCCTTTCCCTGGGTGGACACGGAGGAGCGGGACTTAGTGGTGGACTCGCGGCCGGCGCCGGAACCGCCAACTCCCTCCAGGGTGGCGCGTCCAGCTTGGGATCGGGAGGCCTTGGCGCCAGCTACGCCGCCGGCGCTGCCTCTGCTGCCGGTGCCGCAGGAGTCCAGCAGATCGTTTCCGGTGGTACGTGTCGCTAGGGGGCGAGCAGCCCCCGCCGAGTCTGCGGCGCCTTCACGAGTCTCGCTTTGCAGGTGTGCTCGGAGGCAGGGCTGACATTGGACCCGCTGAGGGACCCAAGGCCAACGTAGGACCCCAGAGCGGCCCATCTGACCTCGTAGGACCCCAGGAGGGCGCCAAGTCCGTCGGTGGACCCCGTACCGGCCCAGCCAGTCTTGTTGGACCCGCTGCCGGACCCTCGACCCTCGTAGGACCCTCCCAGGGAACTGCCACCCTCGTCGGACCGTCCCAGGCCACCGCTAACCTCGTCGGACCCAGCTACGGTGGTGTTGCCATCTACGCCGGATCCGGTGGAATCAACGGTGACGACGGCAGCTCTGGCTCCGCTGCCGCTGCTGCTCCCGGTGGTCTTGGTGGTGAGTATCGCGCCGGTCCCAGCCTCCACTCTTCCGCCCCTGCATCCCGCTCGACTCAGCATCCGCGGTCCGGCTCAGCGGCTCCTAGAGCCGCCGCTTGAGCTGCCGGTGTCGCTTGCCCTATACCAAAAAACCATCGCCTGTTCTGTTGCTCGCAAAAGTAGCCTGATGTTAAGTCGGCTCGTCTTGTTCAGGTATTGGTGGAGCTGGCGCCATCGCCGTGATCGGAGGAGGCCCCGGCATCGCCGGAGGAATCGGTGGCCACGATGCCGGAGTCGCCGTCATCAACGGACCCAGCGGCGCCATCCACGCTGGACTCGGCTCCCACGGAGCCATCATCCCCGGCCCCATCCTTCACGGCAAGTGGTAGACGGCTCTAAAGACCACAGCGATCTCGGCTCGGCGACGGCGGCAAACCCACCATAGTCTAATCGGTCAACGATCCTCAAGCGCGCTCTCTCTCTCTACTATCTACGACTATCTCTACTCTTACTATCTACCTACTTCTTTTCTTACCATCACCACAACCAGCCCGAGCCTCCCTCCAGGCGACTCCGCCGAGTAGGTGGCCCGCGCCCCCGATACTTGTGCCCTTCTTGACAATGTGGAGTGGCGAACCAACACCAACACCGACCACTCGACACTCACAACATCAACACACCAACATCACGTGCACACGTTCGGATAGTGAGACAGTTGGAGAGAAGAACCGGCGTCTGCTTTGGTGGGCGCTCGTGGCGCGACGAGAACGCACGAGAACACATTGTTACACGATTTACTTTAGTCAATTCCTGCAACGTTCAATCTCGTCGACTCGGGACTCTTCTGCTTATTTTTTTTTCGTGTCTTCCAAAAAAACCCAGTTGAGCCCTCCGGTCCTGCAAGTGACTTTTCTTCGGAGAGATCGGAGGCGCTTGCCACGGGCTAGTTAGCTGGACGAGCCTCGGGCGAACACACACACGTACGCAGTCACACACACAGTAACGCATACGCGCACACGTACTCACACACACACAACCACACAAGTACACTCAAACGACCACAAGCATATATGTATACACGTATATCTACGCACGCATACACGGTCGAGCTGCTCTGTTTTATGAGCAGTCAGCACCGTTTCACCATCTTCAAAGCAGACGCTCGACATGTGGTTATTTGACGAGGCAACAGGGTGCTCGCGCGCTGTGTTCCTCACTGTTGTTATTATACTCACCGCTGCACACACGAACACTTACACACATGCAGGACACTTTTTTATTATTGCAATACTCGTCCATGTGCATAGAATGTGCCACACTACCTTAACTACTACTATTTCTCTTCTTTGACTTCTTCTGTCTCTATATTACGCAGATACACATACTATTATGCCTACATGTGTATACCCGTTTTTATACGTATATATATATATACATATTATGCATATTACAATGTTATGTTTAGTGAAGAGGACCGGTAGATTATGGTAGGTCAGCCGTTCCCGTGAGTGAATAAATGTACATAGATGGCGCGCCGCCGCCGGCCCCCGACCCCGCCCGCCCTCGTCATACCCTTTCTATGCGATCACGACTAGCACCCCACCACCACCATAGATAGATGCCACGTATTTATAGCGTTTATACATTTATACAATACTTTATATAAAAATAAAGCATCAGTATTTAAAACTCAAAAATCTCTACATATATTTGCAACCTTCACACCTTCAACCCCTTCAACCCCTTCAAACCCTTAAACCTCTTCAACGCCTGAAACCCCTTCAACCACTTCTCACTCTCACAACTCAATCAATCAAAACAAATGTTCAATATTTGCTCAGTCTATTAAAATATATGATCAAAATCGTTCAAAAAAATATATATTTGGCAAAACGTTTAACTTGATGAAAATTTGAAAACATTAAAATTAAAACATTTTGCAACTTTAAAATCACTAAAACATCTTCACTAAAACTTATAAAAGTAGCCATGTTACAAAGTTTTTCCTTTTTTCATAACAATCAAATATTAAAAATTTAATATGAAAATCCAATAAAATCTCATTACTTATTGCAAAAAAGTAATTATGATTCAAAAATCATCTCTCATACAATATTGAAAGAATCTTTAATGATCTTAAAATTGTACCTAATAATTAGATTATTTACTTGAATTCGTAAGAGATATGTTTTAATAATACAGCGTTTATTTATGCAATCTATAATGCTCAAATCAAATTCAGTTCCTTTCCATGTCATACTTATCTATGGTATTGCAAGATCTGCACGTATTACACTTAATTGATTCGTTATAAAAATTATGTTCGTAAATAGCAAAAAATTTAATTCTTTTAAGCGTAATGAAAATAATCAGATAAGACTTGGAAATAGAAATCTTTATTTTAAACGAAAGTAAGTTTTTTCAATTGTAATAGTTGAAACATATATATCTATGAACTAATTATAAAATTAAAAATCAAGCGCAAAATAGGTACTTTTGCAGCACGAGTTTTTTTGAATTACGTTAAATAATTAGTGATAAACATCATTTACCAGTAACATATTTATTGGTAACCCTCAGATTAATTAGTACAGCTACAAGCTTTTTAACTTATTGGAATAGAAGAGTAGTATATTATAGAATAAATGTGTCATTTACAAATTGTGAAATGTAAAGCAAATTACAAACATTAGTGATAATGTTAATTATGAGAAAGAAGTGCAGTAAGTTTTTGTTTTAGATGTGTAATTTTGAAAATATAATGGATATTATGTACTTTAAAAAATAACTATAATGCCAATGAATAATGTTTAGAAATATTGTTAAAATATTATTTTTCATCTTCGTCCTTTTCTGCAAGCGATAGAGTCATCTTTTATAAAATCGCTAAACTAGTTGCAACTTTCGAAAAGTGTAAAATTTACCGATCTCACGTACAGAGCCGATCGGTTGAACGGTTGCTTAGGTGCCTTACCGATGTGGATAATAATGCAGATACGGTCGATAACTGCTATGGTATGAATAAATATTACAGAATACGCTAAAATTATTGAGATCTCTGGTTTACTATTAGAAGATTATTTGCATACGTTTTTTTATAACTATTATTATATGTATAGAAACGATTCTAAAAAGAGTGAACGTAAAAAGCTAAACGAATTGATAGCGGTAGCGTGGGAAATTATAGTTATTGTAGTTATTATAATACAAATACTTCGATTAAGTAAAATTTATTCGTCATTAAATGTTTTCTTTACCGATATGTATTACTAAGTAAGAGTATTAGCTAGTTATGTATGTGCGTTAACAGCACTATATTTTCTTAGATCCAACAGATGGCGTTTAAAGTAACAAATCTTAGATGTCTTCGTTGCAAATAACGTGATTTATAAGTATTAATTAGGCGAGTCGTTTAGTTAAAGGATTTTGCAATATTAATATATTGTTATAAACAAAATCTGTTAAATTGTTTTGATATAGTACTTGTGCTCCCAAACAAACGTGCTAATTAATAGTAGCTAATAAAATATTTAATAAAGAGCTTCTTCACTTCATGCCACTATAGAAGCTTTAATTAAAAGCTCTTAATGTTTTTCTGCGTACAGCTAAATACCTTACCTCAACTTCCACAAGGGTAGAGCCATATAGATGCACTCAAGCGTCAAAAGGCCATTATTATCTGCAATGAAATTTCTCAAATTATAATTTTATCAAATGCGCTGCTTCCTTTATAATGACTAATATTTAATTAGTTATTTAATTTTGAATTCAGCAGAATATCGTAGTAAATAAATGCATTATTGTTTATTAAAATGTTCTTTGTGTACTTAAGTAAATAAATTAGTGTATAATATAATATAATGTTCTTGACAATGGAATTCACAGAAATTTTGACAGCGCATAATTGTTAAATGTAATTATGGATATGAAATTAACTATTCGGGCGAAAAAATAGTAACTTAGCTTGGTATATTAATTAAAATTAATTAATGTAGAATTAATATAGGAAATTGCTCATAATTTCTAAATCTTTTATGATGTTTATAAATTTTAGAATTAATAATCAGATTTTACGAATAATTTATTTTCTATTCAATGCTAAAATTAGTTTACATTCTATAATGGGATTTTAACACTGAAGTAATCCCGTTGCTCCTTGACCTACATTTTTATTCTATCACATGTTAAACATCTACAAAAATCTAACAAATTAAATAAATTACTACTTTTTAAAAGTTGCTATTAATGCTTTATTTAACACCATAACGTTTATAAAAAGTTCTTCTACCACCAATTTAGTCCTATTATTGCCATTATCGCGGTATTTCACAAATTCTTTCATTTTCGCGCAAAATTATCGTCTCTCACTCAGTGGTTACTTAATAAATTAAACAAAATAATTATTACACTCCGGCAATTGACGGCGCGCCAAAGAAAAATTAATTTTTCAAACTAGTCGCGATAATCAAGCAGGTGCGCACGGATCGATCCCGCGGCGTTTCATAAAACGCCAGCGCGATTCGCGAATCGTGAATGCAATATCGGCGCGATGCTGGCGTCGTTAAAAGGGACGAGCATTAAGCGGGCCGCCGCATTGCCCCACGCGGGCTGATTTGAATTTGCGCGCGCGCGAACATCCAATTTGGCCTTCTCAAAGGCGGGGAAAAAAAAAGGAGGCGCGCTCGAGAGCGGCGTCGGTGCCGCGCAGCTATTGCGTCCGCCTCGCGCGCCCGCCAGACAATGACCGTAAATGTCAGTCGCGCTATTAGCCGCGATCACGTTCGCGCGAGCGAGCGAGGCTCCTCCGACTCCCATTATTCTCTCGCGCCGCCTTTTTTTCCTCGCTCTCGTCCCCCCTTCCATCCGCCGCTTTTTTCTCGCGCGCCGATAAAGGGAGAGTCTCGGCGGTAATCGCCGCCGCGACGCCCGCGCCGGGGAAAAATTCATCTGAGATTTATAAACGCGAGGGCACATCGTCTTCCCCCCTCCTCGCTTGCTGCCGCTCCAAGGGATTCGTGATCCGCGAGTAGGGGATTTCGCAAACGCCGCCGAAAGGTTAAAGAATATTCTTACCGATTTTCGCCGATTTTTAGAGAGTCCGCGACGAGGATTTGCAAGGCGGCAGATACATGTGCGCCGCGCAGATTTATCGGGTAAAACGTCGTGTTTGGGACTTTTGATGTATTTGTAATGGATTATATAATTATAGGGGATTCACCGGGGTCAGGAGTTTGACGTGCTCCAAACAAATTGAGATCCGCGGGCTCTCGTTTCTTGAATTTCGCAAGGGAGCGGTTCGATAATCCGAGACTATTAATAGAGTTCAAAAGGAGCTATTTTCTAACTTTTTCCCAAGTAAAACAATGAATTAGCAAACTCGAGCAGTTCGAGTTGCTCGAAAAATTTTGATTTACCGATCACTTGCGTCATGAACCTCAAGACAATGATAAAACAATCCACGATAAATCAAGCGAAACTTGTAAGACTAATTAAGTGTGCTATTATAGTTTAATAATTGACTTTAATCGCGATTTAATTGACATTCACAGCAAACGAAGAAATTCCAACAAAACGTACGTATAGTGCAGAATCCAACGCAGGAAAATCCGAAGCGCGCGGACCGATCACGCAGGAACCGCGATGTCGCGCGGTCCCGCGGGAAATGCGCGCGGGCCCGAGCCGCCGGCTGAAATTTATATGGAAAAGCACAAAAGAACGAGGAAGAAAAAGGAGGAGAGGCGAGACAATCGCCCGGAGCCGGGGCGTGTCCCCGCGTTCTATGATTAGAACTGGCGGCAGCCTCGAGCAGCGGCGCACAAAGAAACGTCCTTAACATCCTGAGGTGAACTGGTCGCGATAAAGAGTCGAGGGGTGTGGAGAGCACGGTTCCTGGACCCGACGAAGGCCGCGGAGCGCGCGCGCCACGTGCCCCCGCTACGTGCGCCGCGGTGCACCGGCTTTGGCGACGGCGGCGGCTCGGTGGGTGTGTCCCTCGATTGCGAGCTTCTTGCACAATGAGTTACGGCGAGTATAGTCTCCCCCGGCCTGCGGGCGAAGGGATCGGCGAGAGCAGCGCGGGGGCGCGGTCCGCGGCTCCGACGCTTCGGCATATATAAGCGCCCTCGCGCTACCTGCCCGCCACACTCAGCCAGACCGACAGCCGACAACATGAAGGGTTTTGTAAGTATCTTCCCGCGGTCCCCGAGCGAGCGCCCGCTTATCTCGCCGATACCCAAGACGCTTCCGACGGATGTGCGCCGATTCTTCGATACGCGAGTGTTGGATGTACCACGTGTTCGGACGCCCGTGTGTTTTTGCTTCCGGGATAGAGTGCGACGTGTGCTCGGGGGTGGATGCAGCTATCTGCTTGTGGACGTTGCACCTTAAAGTTGCATTACTTTTCTCTCGTGATAGAGTAACGTTGTTTCTGTTTTATGAGGTATATGATAAACAACTTTACGTAAAAGTAAGTTTTGTTTGTGTTTGTCAATTAGAAAGATTTTTAGTTTTTCAACCTTATAATTATTAAATTTTACACCACTATTATTCTTTTATATTATCATGAAAGAGAAAAGAATAATAATAGCGCTTTTCATTAAATCATGAATGTTTTCGGGTCATATAATAACAAAGTAAATTTAAAAAATTATTTACAAGTAAAATGCAACTACTACTATTCAACGTTATCTCGATTGAAATAAAAAAAAACAATTAAATAGGTGCAACAGTTCTATCCGTGATAAAAAAAAGTCGTGAAACTTTTAAAATTTTTTAAACAAATTATTCGGAACAATTTTTTTATGTCGCAAAATGTAGCTTAATTAACTAGTGAATCACAAAAAAATTACAGATCATCTGTCTTGCGGTGATCGCCTGCGCGAGCGCTGAGGTGCGCGACAAGCGCGGCGTGTGGGGCGGCCACGGGTTGGCTGGTCACGGGCTGGCTGGTCACGGGCTCTACGGTGGCTACGGCGGCTACGGCCACGGCTACTACGGTGCCCACGGTGCCGCTCTTGCTGGCCCCGTGGTAGGACCCGCGTCCCTTGCCGGACCCCACGTGGGAGCCTCCGCCCTCGCCGGCCCCGTCATCGGACCCTCGCACCTGTCGGGCTCCGTCGCCGGACCCGCGCACGTCTCCGGCGCCGTTGCTGGACCCGCCGTCGTCACCGCCTCCGTCGCCGGACCCGCTCATGTCGAGCATTACGGTGACGCCTACGATAATTATGGTGAGCGATTTTTATGTTTTAAAAAATCTGACTTCTCAAGGGATATAGAAACGAAAATAGCGAGGTTCCTTTGTTTAAGTAGAAAGGGTCGGGTATGGTAAGACATGCCTTACGTATTGCCGGTTCAGTGAAACATTTTTTTAGAATATTTGTATGATTAATCTCTATCGTTGTGGTTATTATTTTGTTGTTGTTGTTGTGCTAAATACGTAAATTAGTTGCGCAATAACTTATTCCACTATCACAATTATCAGATTCTCTGCATTCAAATGAATGTTATACCATAATTAGTATAAATTCCAGCAGTCTTATCGATGAATAAATAATGTCTCTATTTTAACTGATGGAATGGAATTTCACCTTATAAAGTTTACTCGATAATACTCTCGGATTATTGCTTCGTAAACAACCGCGGTATAAACAACAAACATTAAAGTATTGGAAACTAAGAGATTTTTAATTTTTTCATCAAAATAAGCAAAATTGAATTAACCGTTTCAAAAAAAAATTACAGGCTACGGACACGGAGCGTACGGTGGACACGGAGCTTATGGCGGCCCCGGAGCCTACGGTGGCTGGGCCGGCCACGGCTGGGCCGGTGGTCACGGCCACGGCGTAGTAGCCGTCGCTCCTGGACACCACGGCGTCGTCGCCGTGGGACCCGCGCACCACGGTGCCGTCCTGGCCGGCCACGGTCACCACGGCGTGATCGTCGGCGGACCCCACGGACACGGCGTCGCCCTGGCCGGACCCCACGCAGGCCCCGTCGCCGTCTCCGGGCCGCACGCCGGCGCCGCCGCCGTCTCCGGACCCGACGCCGGATCCGCCGTCATCGCCGGACCCAGCGGCAAGATCACGACGCACGGCGCCGGCCACGGCGCGGCCATCGTCACCGGGCACGGCCACGGACACGGACACTGGTAGACGCCCCGGTGGTTTTGACAGCAGCCCCCCACCACAACTTTAGATAGATAGCGGAACTCTGAGAATTGCAACGACCACGAGGAATCGCATCGCCGTGGAGAAGCGTACCCGAGCCGCGCGTGCCAAGCCTCGACGAGGGGATAATAGAGACGTTCGTTCGTTCGCGGCGCGCATCCAAGGATCTTCGATTTTTACCATGTCGTACCACTTCCTGTCGCGAGAGATTCATGCCATTGATTGTACTTTTTTTACTACATTGTATACTTATTTTTTTACGACTCGAAAAATTTCAGGCGGTGTATGTAAGTATAGGTAAATACACGCTCAATAAATGCACACTATAAATCGCATTATCATATTTTGTAATTTTTATCACCATATATACCTTCACTGTTCAAATAAAGAGAAATAGTGCAGAACGGGATGACTGGCTAGAAATATAGAATGACTAGACGGAAATGATAATTACAAAGCAATTAAAGGAAAATAACAATGACGCTGACAGCCTGTACTGTAAATATTCATAATTGAACTCCCTTCCCTTTTTTTGACTACAGAAAAAAAATTGAAAATTTGATATATCTGAAATTAGCATTACAATGACTTATTACGTTCAATCTTCATATAAAAGGAAAACAATAAATTCTCAAATCAATCAAAGCACAGAACGAAGAACAAAAGCAAGTTATCGCGGCTCGATTGCGGCACTTTTAATGCCCTCGAAAGTATTCATGCGCACCCGCGAAAACAATCGATCGTCACTGTTAAAGCACAATCAGCTCCCAGGTTTCTCGAAACGAGCGCATACATAAATTTCGCAGCGACGCCTAAACGAGCGGCCGCGCGGCAGATCATCTCGCCGGCGCATCATGAGGAGAGACACCGTCTCCTCTCTCCTCTCAAGGGAAAAAAAAGATCGGAGGCAGCGCGCGAATTACGGGGCGCGCGCGACACTCGCGGCCGGGAGGCATCCGCGGCGTTTCCCACGCGGCGCCTCGGCTGTGGGAACAGGCCGCTCGATAATTCGACGTGCAGATGTGGGCGCGTGCATGCCGCGATGCAACTCTCCGCGGCGAGCGGCCCTCTATTAGCCCGATCGCTCGGCGCGTTTATATAGGAGCCAGTGTATAGGAGCAGGGGGGAGCCGGGCGACTGCGTAATCTCTCGCGGGTTTCATCATCGGTGCGATCTCCCCGCCGCCTCTTTGTGCACTTGTGCGCCTCGCGAGGTGGTCTCCCCGCGGCTGAGAGCGGAGTGAACCTGAGGAGCACCTCGCGCACGCTACACGAATACCGAAAGGTCACGGAGAGACCGGGCCGGGTCGCGGGACATGACCGATTCTCTCGCCTTTCTTCGTTTCGCGCTCCCGCTCAATTTATGCCCCATTGGGATTCGCGCTTATCCGATCCAATGATTATTCTAGTTTGCGCTCGAATGGAAAAATAAATAAGAGTACGACTCGATGAAATTTAAATACACTTTTTTAAATTTTTTTATTACAAATATTAAACTTTTATTTTACAAATTAAAAATTTTTAAAATCGTTTTTATTCGAAAACCAATATTGTTATTGTTCAACGGCGTTAACTGAAACTTAATTAAAAATGCTCTTTGTTTTTAAATAAATGGAATTAAGTTTTTTTAAAAAATTCTGTATTTTGAAGTGCAAAAAATGCTTGAATTAAAAACTGACATCGGAATTTAAAAAAAATAAAATTCTCTCATGCATTGATTGATTACATTGTCGCAGAGACAAAACGAAATAACTATGCCCTCGCATGAACTGTGATAATTTCCTGATGTGGCAACGATTGGATATGTGGTCACGTTTGAATTTGAGCGATTGCTCTTTGTCGAGAGATAAAATTTCACTTCGTCAGAAATTTATAATGAACTGAATTTATGACGTGTCACTTTACTTTTCAGCTGGCCCCCCTCCCCCCGTCCGATCGCGTTATTAATTATTCATATCGAGCGCCGCCCTGACAAATGCATAATAAGTATTTTCTTTGGCCCACGGAGAATTATTAACGAGACAATAAATACCGAGATATCGGCTACGATAAGCAAGTGCAATTTCACCTCACCAGGATGCAGACAGCAGGAGGCAACTGCTTATAAAAATCTTCGTCCCTCGACGTAATTCAATTAGATCGACAATTTATCAATAAACAAATTTTTCATTTACTAAAGAAAAAGACAGAGTAGAACAGCCGTGGGGTACATCACAAAAATTGAAACATCAGATTGAACAAAAACGTTTTAAAAAAATAGTTTCATCAATAAGGCTTAAACAAATCCCAAATTTTTCATTCTTTATCAAATCGAAACGTCAAAAGAAGAAAAGAGATGTCAAGATATGAAATTTGTTCTCAAATTAAATTTGTATCGATCGGACCAGCAATTCCGAATGAAACGACAGCGTCACAGTCCGTCTCGCCGCGATAAAGCGTCGCGCGCGCGCGAAACGATCGAGCCACAAACGAAGCTAATAGCCCCGTTGCATAATACCGCGTCGAATACAAATGCCGCCCCTAATAACGGCCGAGCGGGAAAGTTGCCGGTCCGCTGGGCGGTGCGCCTCCACCTGCCGCGATAATTGTGCCAGCGCCCGGGAATTCGGACCGAGCCCACGCGTCGCCCGCATTTTTCCCTCCCGAGACAAACCCGATAAAATAAAAAAGCCGCGAGACGCGCGTTGGCCGCGCGGGGGAATCGAGCCGTAAATCGGACAGCCGTCCGGGTCGCGCAGGCTACCGGCCGGCGCATACCGAACTTGAGATAACGCGGCCGACACCCATCGTCGCATAATTTCAAGCAAGGCCGAGTTTTCCCGGTGCGAAGTGCCGGCGAAGGTGTGGCCGCCCCGGTGATTGTGCATTGTGTCGACGTGTCGGAGCGAGAGTAGCCAAGCGCCGCATTTCTCGCAAGGTCGAGTCGAACGGCGCGCGCGCTTCGATTATCTCCCCCCGACGGCGGTGTGAGTTCGATCGGCCGCCGTCTCCTTTTTTTTTTCTAGCACCCGCGTTGCGATATTCAGATTAGGAAAACATCAAATTGCTCTCGGCTGTCGCAATCGGCGCACGTGCGGAGATGTGTGCGCCGCGCGCACCCATTCTTACGAGGAGTGGGCTGATCCCCGCGACTCCACCCGGTGGCATTCTTGCTCCGAGATCGCGCTGCGAAACTTTCTCTCTCGTACAGATCGGCGCGATAATTTTTCGCGAAAAAGCACCTTTCAGAGCGACCTGCCCGGAGAAAGATATTACGCGGGGGGTACGGCTGATAGCGCGGACAATGAAATTACTTAATTTCGTTCCGCGATGTGGAGAGCGCACGCGGACTAAATATCGAGGAACAAATGGCTTGCCTAATGTGGCAATTCATTTGGAATCGATAGAGTGCCGTGTATGGGATTGGAATTCAATTAAGTGTAGGTATTTTACAAAAACTATTTGTGTTGAATTAAAATGCAATTTATTTTATCGAAAATGAGACAACAATTTGTACGTTGATTGTATTAAATGTTAAAAGTGTGTCTTAAATAATGCAATATGATTAAGGAAATTGAAAAATGTAGTAGAGTCTTTCCTAAAGTAAGTTTTACAAATTAATAGTTGAAAATCCACGTAAAATACTGAGAAAAAATTTCCTTTATGAATGTTAGAACCGTTTTTTCTTTATAAAACTCAATAGAATTCAAAGAATTTTACTTTATTACTAAAATATTTTGCAGGGACACAAAAATAGAGAGACAAAAGTTTTACTCTGAAAGAAACTATATTGATTTTTTTTCTACGACATTTTTCTCAATGTAAATATTGACAAAAAAATTCAATATAAATGAAAAAGTACTTGCCCATCTGGAGTACGGTATTTCACACTCCTAATCTGCAAGAAGATAAAAGTACATGAATGAAAAGACTATTCTTTTAAGATCTATTGAAAAGTTTAGAGGGAGACAGGCGGAGTTACATAAGATATTAATATGCGTTCGCAGTGTCTGACTAGAGCGCATACTTTTTCTACTGATCCAAAAGTCATGCATAGATATATAAACCCAGTGTTACTTTGTTATCAATCTCAACTTGCCAATAGATTCAAAAGTCGACAGATCCTTCCATTCTACATTTCCGCAAACTTTAAAATTGAAATGACAAAGCAAATAAAAGATTTGCAGTCGGAGAAAAAGGAGCGTTAAAGTGTTAGTATACCCGGAGCTACGCGAAAATCCGCTCGCTCAATGGGAAAAAAGGCAGCTCGATCCCGACGGGCTGAAAGGGTCGATTCCGAAACAATGCAACTTTTATTCGCCTCGCGGGATTGAGCGTTACGTCCGTCTCGTAAAGAAAATTCGACAAATACAAATTCGCGGGAGGGAAGGGGGTGCGCGTATTCGCGAGCGCGGAGATCGTATGTACCTAAGGCGCTTTGGCTCGTCCACTCGGCCGACGGAATCATACGGATCAATTGTCGCGCGCTCCCGTGCGAAGGTGAGCTTTTATAGGTATGGAGTTGGGCGCGGGGGCAATATCACGTGGGTCGGCAGCCCCGCGCGCCGACCGGCAAATAGGGCGGGGCGCCCCGGCCCCCGGCTCGCCGGCCCGCGAAGGCGGGAAAAAAAGCACACGCCTGCCTTTTTCGAAAAAAGCTGCTGCACGCACACCGGGACACTGCCCCGCGCGCGCGCCTTTTCTCTCTTTCTCCCGTCCCTGCCCACCCCGCCTCCGGGGTACACGAATCGCTCCGTTTTGCCGATGCCCGCATAAAAATCCAAATGAATTCCCATTACAAGGAGGACGGGGGGAGAGAAAGAAAGACGGAGCTGCGATATCGCCATAAATATACCAGCCGGACGTGTGTAGTTTATTGCATCGCGCACGTTCCACGGCTTCTCCTTGTTTAGGACTTCGTTAGCCGTAGAGTTTTTATAACAAAGAAACGCCAGCCGATTGATAGCGACGAGAAGGGAGCGAAGGTCAGGGGAAAGTTATACTCTCGCTCGGCGGATTATCGGACAGAAATAAACTAAAGAGTCTGCGATGCCTTGTTTAATTGTAAATTTTTATTATTTCTTGCTGGATCTGAAGGTAGATAATCGAAAATAGACAGACAATAATTGAGATAATAATTAGCATTCTTATCGCCGTTATCGGACAGTAGTAGGTGCTGAAAATGAATGATGAAATTTTGTTCCTTCAATACGTCATGCGAACCATTAGAAGTGCCATTGATGGGATTTTTCTAATCGTAGATTTTTAAATGTTTATTGCCGACAGAACACAAAGCTGCCTGTAATTAATCAGGTTCAGTGCCTTCCAATCGAGATAAAGAAATTCCGCACTTCTTTGTGGCAAGTAGAATAAAATTATCTCATTAAGTAGGCGTCCATTAAAACTTTTATTGCTCAGCGGAATAAAAGACAAAGGATTTGCCACTCATTCGCGGATATCGATAACCGAACAATTCTTTTTTCCACAATCAATCCAGTTGAATCAAACTATTATCGACGATTACGGCCTCGGGGTAATAGCAGAAAAAGAAGAGGCTACTCGATCGATTAAAAACAATCTGCAATTCATAAAACCTCCGTTCTTCTAGCGCTACAATGAGGCATACATCATCAACGTAAAATAATTAATCTTCGCGTAATTCGTCAAGCGCAGCGTAAACATCGGCTCCGCGCGCTCGATTCATCATTCGCTTAGAGTTTTTGGGCTTAATTGAACGGGCCAACTGCATCAAGTGGGTGCCGCGGGCCAAACTCGTTGAGCGGCGAGCCGCCTTAATTACGCGAATTCAATTCCATCGATCGCGTCGGCTCTAGCTTCCGTCCGAATTGGGTATAGGAAGCCCGCCGCCGCGGCGTGACGCGCCATAATTCCGCTCGCCATTGCTGTATCGCACGCTCGCTTGCACACATCTATCAATGGATTGCTCGCCCCGGGAAGATGAGACGGGGGCGAGTATGTACCAGGCGAGCGATGAATTTGGTCGGTGCTGCCGCTCCGCGCTCAAACATTAAAGGCATCCATCATTCTGTTTCCATCGCGAGCCCCTGGCCGTTTCCTGCACTCGCGCTTCTTCAATCTCTTTTTGCCCGGCGGCGCAGCGTCCGGAAAATTTCGCACTTCTCGCTCGAGGCGCGCGCGCGCAACTGCGGCCTTTTTGGCTTTGTTTGACAGTCATAATTTTTACTTAATAGAACGTGATGGAGCTCTTTGCGCAACGGCTTTATATTGCCCCGGTGCCTCTTGCGCCGGTCTGCCTATAGCGGGTACCTTCTCTACTTACTCGAAAGCCGTGTTGTAAACGGCAAAAATCGCGGCGTTACGCCCAGCGATCACGAGGAAATTACTTCACGCCCGGCGTGTCGCACCACCGTGTACACCATTCAAAGTGACAAAACAATCCAGCTGGCTAAGTGACACGTGCGGCAAAATTGTCGCACCGCTCGATCTCTCTTTGTTAACTTTGCGAAGACAACGCGCGAAATTGCACGTCTGTCGGAGGGACAATGCGGGACGCCGATTTTTTCCCCCTCCGCGTGCCGATAATTCCGATATTTGCATACATTGAGCCCGCAGGGGGACGGGGGGCTATTATGGAACCGCGCGAAAAAGGCGCGATTGCGAGAGGCCCCGCGCCGCTCACCGCTGATTTAGCCGTCAAGGTGAGAGGATGCCTTCGGTAGGATCGATTGTTGCCCTACCGGCCCGGCAATTTCGTCGCTCGTGCGAAATCTCACGCTAAACACAATACTAACAAGCCGCCCACATGTAATCGACTTTGGTAATCCCGTTATTCCGGTGGCGCGTCGCTCGAGCTTTGTCATGGAGATTCAACGTGGCCCAGTCGCTGGGTCGGACGGGCGTATTGTGACGCGAAGGGCCGAGAGTGCCGACGATGCGAACCTCTTTCTTCAGCGATGTTATATTACAGGACACAAAGCGATTGTAACTCTTTCGTAACAGTATCTCTGCTTTTGCATTTATTGCATTTATTTATGCAATTTTTTATAAAGTGCAATTTTTTAGGGGAAACTTTAAATTTGTTATGCAACTGTTTTTTCTAATGTGTTATTTATTGATTTTCTGATTGATCCTCTACAAAAAATATTCTGATTAAAGATAAGCGCTCGCGAAACAACGTTTTTCCAGCGCGTAAAAAATAATGTTCCATTTCGTCAGTGCAGCAATCAATTATCAGTCCACTTGGCAGAAAAATCAAAACTTTTTCAATTCTAACATTCCTCGAGCAATAAACTCAAAAAAAAAGATTAAGCTCCAACCCACCAGATTTCCACATCCTGTTCAGCGTCGAGAAGCCGAACAATCTTATCGGATCAGCGCCGGCGGACGAATGCACCGCGGCCCCGTCCGAAAATCGCGGTGGCCCATCATCCCTGCCCATCAATGACGCAATCGATCCCGGGTATTACGAGGCGAGCCGCGGTATTGTTAACGAGCGTCCGACAAATCGAAGGAATTCTCCGGGGCGACCGGTCGACCTATAAGACTAAAAGAAAAATTCTCTCCCTGCCTCCCCCCCTTGCCCCGCGCACGCAGCCGCACTGATCCGTAGAGCTGCAGAAGGAGCGGGCCGCGCGTAACTATATCGCGCCGACACAATGGAACTCCGTCGCCGGGGCGTGGGCCGACGACGTGCCTCGGCCTGACAATGCCGCGCGGCCCGACCCATGGGTGAAGAACCTCGGGCCACTGTCGCGCTGTGTGTATACGCGTCCTCGCGGTGTGTCGTCTCGGGCGATGGGCAAGGTCGCGCCGGAGGATGCATTCCTGCCGCGGCCGCGGCCTTCCTTTATGATCCTCGGCAGCGACTGTTTCAGCGAGGCTGCTTCTCGCTTTAGGACGCTGGAATGCGATGACTTTTTTTAAGGAGATTTTTATATAGGTGAATTTTTATATTGCCCAAAATTGGGAGGTCCGTTTAGAAAACTGTAAATTATTCAAAATTGTCTGGACTGACGTGATTTATTGCCCGCGTGCCCACGATCGGTGGAGAAATATCGACTTTTTAAGTGAGGCACTTCGGTGCGGAAATTTTCGCAAAAATCACGCAACGGTAGATACGCCCGCGCTTTCCCGAAATCACAGCAGGCGAGTATAAAGAGTAACCCCATCGGGAGGAAATCTAAGAAAAAGAAAACGCGAATTTTTCCCGCTGGAACTCATCGATTATTCAGGCGCGAGCGAGCATTCAATTAGCGAAAGCCATTAAAGCGGCGCGCGCGGCCGGGAGATCGCGCCGCGGCTATCGTCGATCTCCCCCGGCATCCGAAACGGCCGAGTTCGCGCGCCGCCGGGACAATGGAGCCCGGCCGTTAACGAGCCCCGATCCGCGCGTTAATGAAAATATCGGCGATCCTCGCCGCCGCCGCCCCGGCCGCAAATTATCGGCCGCATCGGGGGGCAGAGTGTATTAGCGAGATGGGCCGCGCGCGCAAGGCGCCGCGCCAAGGCGATAAGCTCGCGCCCGCGAGCGGGGGACATTCCGAGCTGTCGGCGCGAGTCTCGGGCGCGAGCGAAATTAGTCACGCGGATTGACGGCGCGAATTTTTCGACGCGCTGCGCCCGTGCTTTTCCTGCGGGAAATCGGAGCTTGCGTAACGCGCGCGTGCGGGGGTTGGGCGCTCGAAAACATTCGGGGGGAATGCTTTATCGAACGGCTTTCCGGAAACGCAGGGAATATTGTTACGCCCCGAGAGCCGCGCGTGAGATACAATCGAGCTGCTCGGGCGCGCTGTTCCTTTTTTTTCGGCGTGGATATGCCTTGTCGCGCGCGCGCCGTTTTATTTTAATGCCGGGTTTTAGCATGACCGATATGACGGATAAATCACAATCATAATGCATTTCGTATCGGCTGTGTAATCGCTATTTGTTACTGCAGGTATTTATAGTTGGATCGTTTTCAATCATGAATATGAGATTAATAATGAAGAAATTTACTGTAACTACTGCAGTTGAATAATTTATCAAGTTTCCTGGTAGACATTTTTTCCATAGAATGCAGAAGATCAAAAATCAAAAATAGTATTTTTAATTTTATTTTAAAATTTAAGTATTGCAGCTACTTAATTAGGTACCAAGATTATTAAACACTTTAATTTAAGCATCTTTTGAAACTACATTTTCGATTTAACTACACATCATTAATTTCGCTTAATTTTGAAGATGCAATTAACCAACATTTCATCAATGAAAATTGACCACGTAATAAATTTAAAATAATTATTCCACCGATCCGCGAACATAAATTTATAAAATAAGAAAGGAAAGTAAGAAGCACGGCGTAGACACGGATAAAAATAAAAGCGAGCAAGCCGAGTCGAGAAAGTCGTCGAGATCCTCGTAGGCGTCTGGCTGGCATCAAGCGGCTCTTCACCCCCATGAATCGCATCCAGACGGCATCGGAAGCCCTAAAACCTCCCCCGATCCTCCGGCGCGCGAGAGCCGGATGCTAAGGTGAAGCAGCGGGATCCGTAACCCTGGCGAAAATTCCTCTCGGCGAAAATCCCCCGGCATTCCGAGAGGCCTGATTCCGCTGACAAAGGCGCGCGCCGGCGCGTGCACGCTCGGTCGCTCCTCCGTCTCCCGTCCGCGGGGAAGGTGTGTGTAGCCGCGGCTCGGCTAATCGGCCGGCCGCGCCACGCACGGGGGCCAGGAAAAGGGGGAACGGCGCGGAGAGAGCGGGCGCGCGCCTTCGCGGAGGTGCGTGCGCGCTGCCCCGCCCAAGGGTTGCCGCGCGCGCCAAAGGTCGGTCCGATCGGGTATATAAGTCGCCGGCCGCGGCGGTCAGTTCGTCAAACCAGCGGGATCCGATCCAGCAGCCTAACCGAGCAAACCACCTCGAACAACCCACCACTCGCCATCACCATGAACTCCTTCGTCGCCGTCTGCCTGCTGGCTTCCCTCTCCGTGGCCGCCGCCGCGCCCTCGCACTGGGGCCTGGGCGCCGCCCTGGCCGGACCCGCCACCGGACCCAACAGCCTGGTCGGCCCGTCCAACGGACCCCACGCCCTGGCCGGACCCGTCAACGGACCGACCCGCATCTCCGGAGCCGTTGATCTCGGCGCAGTCGTCACCGGAGCCGTCGCTGGACCCTCCACCGTCCAGGGTAGCGTGAGCGCCGGCACCGCCGTCGTCGGACACGGCTGGGGCGCTCCCTGGGGAGCCTGGGGTGGTGCCTGGGGTGCCCCCGGAGTTGTCGGTCTTGGTTCGTATTCTCACTTTCTACGCTCAATTTTTCTTTTTTTTCCGCTTAAATATACGGACTTAACGAGCTGACTATCGCCAGCGTAAACAAAATCTGATATCGATAAGCTTTTCCGTTTAAATTCTTTTTACGAAGTAACGAGTGCATAACTCGCCTAACCGCGTATAAGGAAGCCCATTAAATTTTATACTCTCGCGGCAGTAAATAAGCATTTTTCAAACTCCCGATATGATTGACAAAGACGCGCATACCAAGAGTACCCCGCCCAATCGAGCAATTCGACTAAAGGGGAAAAAATTGAATTCCACAGGAGGAAAGGTGCTCGCCGGACCCGTCGTAGGACCCGCCCACCTCGCCGGCCCGATCGCCCCCGGCACCGTCATCGCCGGACCCTCCGGAGTGATCAACGCCGGCCTCGGCGGCCACGGCGCCATCTGGTAAGCCGTCGACGTCGCTCCATCAGCGCACCCATGGCCGAGAGAGGAGAGCCGAGCAACGCGAAAGCCGAGCTCCACCACCTCGAGCCCCCGGAGCGCCTCGCCTGCGGCGACGATTTTTATTTTTAAAATCGACCCGGGGACCGCGCTACGGGAGGAGCTTGCCACGATCTCCACCAACACACGACCGCTATAGTACCTCCCGCCGATAATCAACTTCACTTGTTTACTGTACAAAATGCAAACACATAAAAAATATGAAATGAAAAAAAGATACCTATCCTCATTTACTCTCATGTACCGTTTTTATATATATACATAATAAATGCATATCTCCAGTGGAATTTTTAATGTTTTACATTACTTTCTATACCCTGCCTTTACCCTTTACCTGTGATATTAAAAATATTCATTTAATTAAATCAATTTTTTGATGCACTTTACTAAAAATTTTTCCAATGCATTTTTCGCATAGTTCAAGAATATTTGAAAAAATATTAGATTTACGAGATTGCACTTTAAATCATCTTTGACGTACATATATTATACACTTCGCTTAATTCAAAAAGAACATCGTTGTGCAACGCAAAAAGATATTATCTAATCCTGCTAAAAAAAAATTCCTAGACACCTAGTTCAACGCCTACATCATAAAAGTATATTTCTGTCCTACATCGACTTTTCTTTATCATCTGACAAAAAAAGAAGGCAAGACTAAACTAAAAATAGAACACACCCGTTCTCGTGTACTCCGCGTCACAATAAGAATGTATTTATTGGCACAAATGAAATCTAAAGTGCCGTTCGCTGTACGGCTCTTATTCAGCTGTTATTTACAAGCCTCCGTGTCCGCCCAAGTCCCCGCGGTATCTCGGCGCGTGCACTGGCGCGGCATAAACGCCCGACACTAAGCGCTCGCCGTTTCGATCCACATGCATACGTCAGGCTTTGACAAGGTGTAAGGCCTTTCTTGGCGTCCACGCGCAGAGGAAGCCGTTTCTCCGTCTCGCTCTCTCGCTCCCTCACTCTCCCCTCCTCCTCCCCCGCTCGTAATCCCCGAGTCCATTGTATGAACAATGTCCGGCGATACCTCGGACACTGTCGTTTGTCACGGCGATAATTGTAGGAAATTGCAGTCGATGCCTCACCTGCCCAATCGCTCCGACATTATCCGTCCGGCGAGAATCGGGATCCCCGGATTTATATTTTCGCGCGCCCCGCGGCTTGGATAATTGAGGCGTACGGATGTCTGTCTTATTCAGCGTCCGCTGAGACGGAGGATGGTGAAATTTTGATCGCTTTATATAATTCCAGATTCAAGCTTTTATTAGTGGTTTGTATTTATACACGCGGCATGATTTATGCATGAGGCTTTTTTTACGATGACGACTGAATGCTGAATATTTATTAGAAAAGATGCACGTACGTGCTCTTGTTAGAATTGCAAGGTGAAAATCTGAAGCTTGTTCCAGATATATCATTTTCTATATATGATTGCCTAATATGTGGAAGACACATATTCTGACGAACGCGAAAATACATTTTTCAATAATTTAATTGAAATGTTTTTTATGAAAAATTTTTACTTATGTAATATTAATTTGATTTAATTATCAAACTGTTACTTTATAGATATTTGTTTATAATCCCTTTGAACTCAATCAATTGCGATTAATTACATTGATGCAATTAATATCGCAAATCACTAATGAATACACTAATCTCTAAAATTACGCGTGCTCCCATATGATATTTCAATACATTCAAAAGCGAACGATTCACGTGGAAATATCGGAGCGCGAACGAATGGCCTATGAAAAATTCGAAGTATCCGTAAAGCCAACATATTTATACCCCGATTTACGCACTATTTCACCAAATACTTGTAAAACAAATCGAACGTCGCGGATTCAAGGAAATTCCATAAATCTCGGTAAAAAGTGGATCGATAAAAGTGTCTCGGCCGGGTGTTATATCAGCTCGATGACTGGTCCGCTAATCGATCGCAGCCGGCCAGCTTTGACTTATGCTCCATCAATGCGTGTGTACACTCGAAATGCGGCGGTGGCGGCGGCGCGCGAGCCATTACCAGCTAAGTGATGGGGCCCGGGCTGCCTGTTAGAGTAATATACGCGCGACGGCTCGTAAGGCAGCCGCAGTCGGGCCGCGCGGTGCCTAAATCACCGGCGGCGAGTTACACCGTTTCGAATATTCATCGATTAATATATTGTGCTCTACCCGCGGCTCGTCTCCGCGACGCGACCCCTTCATATTCCACCCTTCGCCCGGACAGCTCGACGTATTGCGACTGGAGCGCGCGCGAGGTTAATTCGATCCCCGGCGGATTTTTCTATTTTCGGCGGAGGCGATCCGCCGCGGGTAAAAAAATTATGATCGAATTCCATTGTTCGAGGAATAATGCAATTCGGGCCGGCTTGAAGTGGAACGAGATCTCAATTGAGCCGCGACCTGTATACCCCGGCGAGCGAAAAAAGAACTTCGAAACTCGGTTAAGGTTGCTCAAATAGAACTGGTATCCGATTTTACGCGTACACGAATCCCGATAAACGGGTTGCTCTCGAGATAAAGTTATCACACATAAATAAAGGCCACTTCGGTACGCGCGGCGCGCGCTAAGTGAAATTAGCTCGATCGCGCGATATTTCACGCGCCGCTCGATTCTTAAGTAGATAAATCCGAGCACGGCTAGACTCGCCTTTTCTCGCTCTCCCCCCGCGGCTAAAATAGGAAAATTCGAGCGGCGAATTTCCTCACTCCGCTCGTTTTTTTCTCTCCCGCGCGGGATCTTCTGCGAAGTTATTAAAAGAGAATGACGAACGCAAGGTTGCGGTGCGCTCGATCATTATTCCGCGGGGATACGCCCATCGAAGTTCCCATAAGCTAATCGAGCCATAAGTGACCAGGCGCGTGGGTCTCCTCTCTTGCGGAGCCAAGTTTAATGAAGACCGGGGCGGGACGTCGCCCTCGAACTTCTCGCCTGGGGAAACTCAGCGCGACGATATCCTGCGGTCGAGGAGAAGAAAAAAACCGAGGGAGAGAGAGGGAGAGAGAAAGGAGACGAGAAGGAAGGTCTCCGCGAAAAGTTGCGAGATGCGCGCACGCGGCGAGGTTGCGTTTGACCCGTGGGCGGCTGCGCGCGGTCATTAGGAACAGCCATCCTCGTTTCTGCCGGTGCGTCAGAGGCGTGGTGGCGTCGCGACTTTTTTTTTCGCGGAGATGCATCGCGTTTCCGACGATTGTATATAAAGATTCGGTTTGCTCGCGGGATGATCAGTACTTCTGCGCCTCGGCGACGATGGTGATCGGTTGTTAAAAATTTCTTCTTTCTTTTAAGGCGAACGCGTAATTATCGTCATGTATTTCTCGGTAAGGGTGAAGAAGACTAAGATTATTTAAGTTCGAATTAAAATTTTAATGAAATTGGTGGAGCAGGGAGTGATGAATTTCATTTTATGGATGTGAAGTGAAAAAATTGTGGATCACCATTAAAGTGTTTACAAATAGCTCTCTTTTAATATTTAATTAAGATAATGCATTTATTTATTATGTTAATTGAAATTGAACAGTAAAATAATGAAGTAGTTGTGACAGCAAAAGTTCAATATTTCTGTAAACGTTAAATCGCTACTTTAACCAGTTTCATTAAAATTGATAGTGCAAATTATATAATTTGTTACGCTAATAAACGCGCTTATTGGATCTCATAAATTGCCTAGCTCGACGCGAGCTTGTATCTCGTGCATCGAACACAATTAATTGCTATATAATAGTTTTAATTAACATTTCACAAATGTTTTTCACCATTTTTACAAACAATAAAGTATTTTTTCTGCTATTTCTGAGTACCCACTTTATACAATTAGCTCAGAAAATCTTTTGTCAGATTAATGCCGCGGGGCTTACACAATGCCTCACTTATGAAAGAAAGCATAACTCACGATATATGCACGCCGGTGGCTAGCGCGTAATTTATTCCAATGCGCAATTAATCATGTTATCGCAAACTAACCGCTGCGTTGATACAGTAAACATTGCACATTATCTATCTATCGCATATCTCAAGTTCACTAAATTCCATCACCCCTCGTACCGAAACAGATGAGCCCATCCGTCAACAGAATGTATAAAGCATCCAAAAATATATGCGTCGGAATCAGCACAATCATAAAAAAAAATTTTCTCTCCGTAAACGCGCCAATAATGAAGACCAACTTCCGCGCGGTCCAGCGAATAACCCGGGAGTCGATCGTTGACGAGGCACGCAATTTCCCGGGGAAGAACCGACGCCCGGGCTCCCACGCGTGCGCTCACCTTCCAGCCGGGCACTCGTTCGCGCCGCCGAGTTATGCAAATGCGCGCGCGCGCTCGGGCCCGTGTACGTCCTCATTGAGGACGCCGACGTTATTACGCCGAAATCGTCGCGGCGAGCGACGCGGGGAACGACGATTCACGAGCTGCACCCGGGCTGCTTTACGGCGGCGCGGGACAAAAGCTCCTCGCCGAGCGTTAAGTGGCCGCTTTACGGCACCCGCCCGCGTTTCACGTAAAAACATAGGACAGCTGCCCCGGTCTCGGTCATTAGCGGCTGTCTTCATTAAATTTCGGCCGACCGGAGTGACGTGGACGCGGGCTGCGCTTCGTCCGACGCGCTCCTGTTTATTGCACGCTGTTTGATAAAATTCAGGGAGGAATTTTGATCAAAGAAGGGGTGAAATGTACTTGACATTGTTCGACTTTACAATTCGAATCGTTTGAAAATTAAATTAGTTGATGCTTTGAAAAAATACATCAAAAGTATTGTACATTTTTTACGCGAAATCTGATAAAATTTAATTATTATTTCATTACAAAACGTGTACTATTCAAATATTTATTTATAAGCATCAAGATAGAATTGTATGACTTAATAAAGTACAGCCTGAGGCCACGATTATTATGCACTTCAATCACTCAACCGATCAGGGATAAAAACACATTGAAATAAAGCCACCTGTTCCGCGAATGATCCAACCTACTCAATAATCTCTTGTTAATAAAACTTCCGCGCTGGTTACGGAAAGAAAAAGCAAACAAAAAAAGGGAAGATTCTCGTTCGCATCCTGAAAATAAAAATTCATTTTTAATGCTCGTAAAGCGCTCGTACAGGGACACCGTGAATTTGCATGCACCTGCATAAATACATGCTTATGAATCTCAATCCGGCAGCCGGCTAATAGATTCGCGAACCTTAACACAATTAACCGGCACTTATTAAAATTTATCCGTGTCAGTCGGACGGCCGGCGCGCGTTGCGCTGATTAATTCCGCGGGCGCCTCGCTTGAACTAATTGCCCGGGCCGGGCGCAAAATGATCGAATTTGGCGCAGCGCGGGCGGCCGGAGGCTCGCGTGACGGCAGAGCGGAGGTACTAAGCGGGCTCTTTTGTGCATGCTCGGGCAGCTGGCGGCGCTGACGGCTCTCCTGCTGGCGGCGAGGGCCGGGGCTAGCGTCTGGCCTTATCACGGATCGTCGGACTGGGCTGTCCCGGCAACAGGTGACATAGTCTTCGACTACGGAGCGCCGCGCTGGATACCGGGCACCCTTGCCAAGCACCCGATCGTCGTCAAAGGTCCTGATGAGGGGCCGAAAGGTTCGTAAAAATAAATTGACAATGAACTACGTAGAATCTAGTGCATGATTTTTAAACTGATGTAGTAATTCAACGGTTCAATTTAATGAAAAATACTGAGGATTATTTTGTAAACGGTAGAATTTTTTAAATTGTCATCTTTTAATTGCTTATTGGTTAACTCTATCAGGGAATTTTGCAATAAGTTCAGTATTTATTACATCCTTAAAGTCGACAAAGTGGTACATCAATTTATTGGGCATCGTGAGACTTTTTTTAAAAGAAGAAGACCGAGGGTAGTTTCTCGTCTAACGCTCGATCGGGACACAATACGTCGGTGCTTCCAGCACAGCGAGTCCATTCTCCTTGACAAAGCGGAGCTTCCTCTTTTCCAGCCATAATAGGGCCGTCGGAAGGACCGGTGCTAGTCCAAGGACCTCGAGAGGGCTCAGTGCTGGTACAAGGACCCCGAGAAGGATCAGCGGCGGTCATCGGCCCCTCCTCCGGCGCGGCTACGATCGTCGGCCCATCTGCCGGCGCGGCCTCCATCGTCGGCCCCTCCGCCGGAGCAGCGACCATCGTGGGTCCCTCCGCGGGCGCCGCGACCATCGTCGGTCCTTCAACCGGAGGAGCGACCATCGTGGGTCCCACGGCGGGTGCGGCGACCATCGTGGGCCCCACCGCTGGCGCGGCCACCATCGTCGGCCCCACCACCGGCGGGGCCACGATAATCGGACCTCAGGCGGCTCCGGTTAAAATAATCGGCCCCTCCGCCGCCCCGGTGGTCGTCACCGCGCCCGTCGCCACGCGTCCCGTCGTCGTTTCGCCGTCCGTCGTCGTCTGCGAGGACGACCACGGCCACGCACACGCCGACGCGCACGCCCACGCCGAGGCTCACGCGCACGCCGATGCCATCGCGCACAACTACATTCCGCCCGTCTATAACAAGGTTACCTACGTCGAGCAGCCTCGCGAGACAATTTACATCAAAGGTAATTGTTGAAAAATGCCGGAGGGCAGTTTTATGACTTTGTCGGCGTTTCACGTTCGTCCGTAATCGAATTAAAATCGTTCGATGCGCGGGACAAAATTTCATCGATAATTAAATTTTTTCCATGGAAATTACCGTACTCTTGTTCAGAAATTGAGAAATAAAGTGACTACGGAAATTCGATGTAAAAAGCTTAAAAAATTTCTTGTGTACTCGTAAAAATTGAAATAACGCGTTTTAATGATCCCGCAAACTTCAAGTACCGGAAAATTGCGGTAGATCCTTGCGTATGAAATGCATTAAAGTAATAGAGAAAACTTATTGTGGCTCTACAAAATTTCACAAGAAACTATATTATTTTTTATACTAAAATTACAGTACAAAATTTTAATTTTTATTAGAAGTTATTAAGATATTTCTGCAATATAAAATAAATGAATTACAACTCGAATACTTTGTCACTAAAAACTAAAGCACCATGGATATAAAAGGTCAGTTATAATCAATGTAAAAAACAATTTAATTTTAATTCTAGAACGGCCGATAGTGCACGATCACCATCATCATCACGGCGTGATAACAAAGGAGGACATCTACGAGAACAACATACTGTGCACCCCGGGGGCACTGGAGGGCTGGAGCGCGTCGGCGGCCGCGCGCGCCGTGGCGAGCGCCGCCTCGCAGAACGGGCCGGTGCACGTGACGCAGGTGCACGGCCGGCCGGTGGTCACGATCTCGGGACCGCGCAGCAACGCCGTGGCCGTGGCTGCACCCAAGCCTGCCCCGGTGGCCGTCTACTCCGGCGCTTCTGCCCACGCCTACGCCCACGCTGATGCCAACGCCAACGCCTGGCACGCCAAGAAGTACTGGTACCCTCGGCCCTTCCCCGTCGTCTACGACTGCTAGGCTCCCGCACAGCTCCAGTAGACTTAGACCTTTTTTGGAAAATAAAGGAAATTTATTTATTAAAAGACAACGCCTCCTTCCCCGATGAATAGCCGAAAGTTTCGCTGAATAAATATATCTGTGGTCTGAGAAGTTTGACTCTTCTATAAGCATCGGCAATTATCGAGCTTTAAGAACCTCCACCTCGCAAACTATGCCGAAGTGCGAATAAAACTTTCCGCCGCCAATGAATAACGAAAGGAGCGTAAAAAGGGGGAGGACCGAACAACCGCGAGCGACGTCAAACGATATATCGATAACAAATGTTGCGCGTCCGGCCGCACGCGCGGTTGAATAAAAAAAAGAGCCTCGCCGACAAAAGTTGCGGAATTTCGCGCGCCTAAAGCCGATGCGCTTTATTGCAACTCCGCGCGCGGGAGAGGTAAGCTTGTATACAGCTATACCTCTACGTGCACTCGCTCGTTTTTTATCCGGCGCACGTGCGCGCGCGGCGAAAATTCCAATACCTCCCCCCCTCCTAATGGAGCGGCGCTCCCGGCAAGTTTATTCGGCGCGCTTATGCCGTATTTATTTGTTTCGTGACCAAATGGAACTGTCGCGCGGAGGGGCAAACTTCTCCGCGGCGGCGGAAGTTCGCCGCCGCAGAGAAAACGTACGCGGCCACTTAAGATGCAGCCGCCGCGCGGAGCGCGCTGAGCGCTCAGGGCGCCTTCGGCAACTTCGACATTTTCCTCCGTAATGAGAAAGTTTCCGGGGAAAATTCGCGATGACGCAACAGGCTGCGTCGCAGCCGCGAGTAACTTCGAGCAACGGACAGCGCGAGCGACTACCTCGGGAGTCGAACGACGTTTTCCATGCGATTGCGCCTTACGCAATCTACTCGAGTTTATGATTTTTTTTCATTCGCTCGTGTTGTCAGAGTATCGGTAAGGAGGATCTGATAATCGCGTGACAAGTACCTCTGGGTAATAATGCAAATTTGCAAATGAGTATAACTTTTTTTTATCAAAGTTTTATCAAGTCTGTTAAAAGCACTCGCTTTAACGATTACTATTTTATTTTACTGTAGTACCAATGAAACCGCAATTACCACGATCATTGACTTGAATCAAAGAAAACACCAAAACATTTAGGCAAATATTAAACAAGTTTAATTTTATTTAATTTTATTCAACAAAAGATTTACAGAATTTGTAATAAAAAACAATATGAAAAACAATCCTCATGCTTGATTGTTATTCGCGCCGGCTTGATTCTGCTGGGCTGACACGAGCGCCATCATACTCTGATACATTTGGAAGATGATGTTCCTGATCGAGGTGGCCATGTTGTTGTACTGATCCTGAGAGAGTCCAGGTAAATCCGCCTGGTTCGCGCCCTGCGCCTGCGCCTGCGCCTTCGCACTCTGGATCACCTGCCGAGTCAACGTTGCGTTTATGAGAGGGCTGGCCATGCGAGGCGCAACAAGTAACGATCGTAGCTGTCGCGAGCCCTTACTCCCCCCTCCTCCCCCACGCAGGAGCAATATACCGCGATTCATCAATGGACGAACTGCCGGGATGGCCTTTTAACTTTAACGCTCGGCGCTACCTTCATTACGCCGCTAAGCGGCCCTCGCCGTTTATTGTCCCTTAAAGCGAATAATCGTAAATTTCCAACCTGGACCCCGAGCTCTTTAGGATCTATACTTACTCCCGCGGGATGGCGCGAGCCCGGATGTTTCGCGAGATTTACTCCGGGCGCATTCTGTTTTGATATCGCGATCTCGCTCCATTTTACGCCTGCCGTAAGTGCGCTTTTACGATACGTATTGAATGAAACGTCGCGCAATTATCGCGGTGCTCAGTCGTGGAGAATCATTGAAATGTCATCGAATTTTATTTTTATGCTCGATTGTTCACCGATTTCGGGGAAACGACGGTAATGTCATTAAAAATGCTGCATTGATTCGGGGGAAATATTCCAATTAATTTACTTATTCAAATTTTTCCGTAATTGAAACGAACGGGATAAAACGACGATGGAATTGCTCATTTGTATAAATACAACGGTAAATGGAAGGGAAAAAATTCTAAAGGCATTGAAATCCGTACAGTCCGAAACCATTAAAAAAGATTTTCAAACGAAATGAACGAGTCCTATCAATATTTCATATTTGAAAATCATTTCGCCTCTTTAGCCGGGAAAATCTCGCGGAAAAAAGGAAGCGAGCCGAGCGCGATAATAGTGAGTTTTTTGCCGAGGTCGACGGAGGGTTTCCACGCGCTTATCTTGATGGAAATATCGGCCATTCGGAGTCTGTGGACGGCTACAAAGACGCGGCATCGATTGAAGGGAAATATTTTCCAGACAAGCGGCGGAAAGGACGCCGGGGAAGCGAGAAAAAGGGGCAGCGCGGCAATCATTAGCGAGAGGCGAGGAGGACGGCGGATCGATCGATCATGCCGGCAGACTCTCTCTCCCGCCTTTAGAAATAGGAAAAAAAATAGAAATGGAATAAATAAAAAAAGAAGCGGAAGGAAAGAAGTGCGCGACCCTATTCATTTGACGTAGGCAAGGTAAAAGCTTCAGCATCGGCTTTAATGGCGCATTCAACGATGAAAAAAAGGCGCATGAATATCCCTTAACGACAAACGGCAATATTTTTCTTCTCGATCGAAATTAGTTTTTCCCCGTTTTCTCGCTTACTCCGAGGAATCGCAATGCATTACTTACGGAGACGGCGATGAGGAAGGCCAGGATTGCTGCGAACTTGTAAGATGCCATTTTTGCTGGGGCTATTAAGTTTTCAACGAACTGTCGAAAGGAACTTGATGCGAAAATGACTTTTGGCAGCTCTATATAAAGAGAAGTTGAGCGAAATCAAAAACTGATAGGTTCCGCATGTGAGAACGCGAAGAAGAATTATCAATCTTATTTTTACCATACCCAATTGTCTCACGTTTTTATGCACGTCATTTATTATCAAAACACTTTAGAAATCTTTATTTAATTTAGACGGCTGACTTTCATTGAGCAAAATTCATTTTATTTTTTTTGCGATGTGTAAACAAACCGTAATCTTAAAATAATAAAATTTTTATGTATTTTGGTAATGCTCAGCATCGACTCGTATGTCACGTACACGTAATCTTTTCTTCTTTTATTTTTGATTAAACCTTGATAATCTGAATGCAACGCATTATTTCACGTATTACACGTTAATCATAAATATTATTTTTTTGCCTGCAACATTCGTCTGGAAGAAACGAAAATAAAGAATAAAATAAAAATAAACATAATTAAAACAAACAAAAACAATAACTTTTTCAACTTTTGCGCATCATTAAGCCAAAAAAAGAGCATAACGACCATAGAAATTTCTTTCACCAGGTCCAGACGGCCTAACGAAGCTTCGGGAGTCGGAAAAACACGCCGGTGGGTCGCCTGGCGAATCAGTCTCATTTCGGGCGCGCCATGAAATAATGAAAATTCCCGAGCGACGCTAAAGAACTTAGGGAGTAGTGGATGGGTCGCGGTCGGGCAAGTGGCACCGCGGCAATCCCGATTGTTCCCTCGCGTTTCGTTAGCCAGGAAGATAAGGGGGAATTTGTTCAATTTGCATCATAAACGCGATTAAAACTCGTCCGGCGCGCTCTCGACTCCTCTCGCCCCACCCCCTTTTTCCACGTCGAGAATGATATTTCGCAGCGTGGACCGTGTACACGCGCCCCCCGCGTATTTTACTCGGGGACTCGTTAAAGCTGTAAATCAAAAATAACGAGGCGACGCCGTGTTTCCCGTAAAAAATTTAGTGTCAAAACCACCGAGCGTGAGTAGTTGCCACAGCGTTTCGTATTAATTTTTGGTGTTTGTTAAGGGCCAACTTTATCTCTCCCCTTGGCTCCGGCTTCTCGTCGACAAACTTGTCGCTACATTTTATTTCGGTTATTTTTTATCTTTTCAAATGTTGGAAATTTAGTATTTAAAAATTATTGCTTATCTTTATAGTTACAGATACAATATTTTCTTTTGTTAATTTACTTGTGTTGTAGACTGTAAAAAGAAAGAAACGGTAAATTGACGAAAATTCGGTAGAGATACAGTTGAAAAGTGGACGAAAAAGCGAACAACGGATTTACGGAGAAAAGCTGACTGGGATATTAGATTGTCTGTAAAAGGTTTTGAAAGTTGGCTAGAAAATGCAAAAGTCCAGTTACAATTATATTAAAAATATTTTGGAAAAAATAATATTTTGCAAATAATAGCACCATAAATAATCTAATTTATCAATTTATTTTATAAACAATTTTATAACTTTCTTCATAACAGATGTCACATCATACTTGTTTTCCTTTGACAGCATACAACGCGCGAGTCACTCCGGTAAAACAATGAAATTAGTAACCTTTTTCCCAGGATGCAATAGAATTTGGCCACCCGTACAGATGCGCATGATTTAAAGGGTTACGCATCTCCCGAAATAGAAGGCGCAAAAAGCGAAATGTAGAAAAGTAAACAAAAGAATGCATCGCCACGTACGAGGGAAATCTCCGGAGCATTTGTTAGCATTAACCAACTTCGCTCCTCTCTTTATCTCCCCCTTGTCCCGACGCTCTTCTGCGGGGGCACTTGGACGACGTAAAAGACCGGCGGCGCGCGAGACTGAGATACGCGCCTGCGGGGGAGGAGGCTCGGACGGCGCGGCGCGGAAAAAAGGCCGAGGCGAGGCGAAAAATACGAGGGGCGTCGAGCGGGTTTCGATAAATCAATAGGCTCTAATCGCGCGCCGGCCTCGCCCGCGAGTAATGCAGCGGAAGCGGGGTGAGGCGAGCGAAAACCAATCGTAATTATTCGCCGCACCCGCAGCGCCGACCGCCGAATGCAATTGCGCCGCGCCGGACGATTTTCGACGGCGAACATCGCCGCGGACCGACGCGAGCGGCCAATTTTCCTACCACCCGCTCGCGGTAAAAATGCAGCGAGGGCTTGATGCCGCGGTGGCTAATTTTCGTAATGGCTCGACAATGCGCCACTTCGCTTTAATGTACCCAAGAACGACCGCCTGCACGGGGCCGCGATGTTCCAGCCAGTCTCAAATTGTACGGGCGATCGCTTGAGTTTGCAAAGGAGGCTCGACCGTGTAGTGCAGTTAGCTGTATGATAATTTTTATTTTTTCGTTTTATGAATGGCACTGTTTTTTAAACTCGCAATGTAGAGCACCATTTAACGAACGAGAGCTTTTCTTGTTTTGGTGAACATTTTGACTTCAATTAATTCAATTTCACTTGAATTAAAACACTCAAAATTTAGTGGTTTACACTACTTCCAACTTTAGAAAGCGCAGTACGTGTTTATTCTATACTGTAGTATTACTACTAAATTGTTGTCTACATTAATAAAAAAAGAAATTTTTGAAAATTTTTAAAAATTGTTTAATGAATTAACTAAAATAATAAAAAGGCGATAGTAATTTTTAACGTTTTTAATAGAGAAAACACAATCATCATTCTCATTTCTCTTCCAATTTTTTCTTCTCAAAATTTACGATATTCGATAGGCAATTCAAGATAAATCTCCAGTCAATTATCTCAAATAGGATCTTTATATATTCTCCGTCGTTTCAAAATTAAGTGGACACATAATTTTTCGGAATTCAAGAGTAAAGTTGAAAGCGGCTAGATTTATTATATCTTTCTGTAACTGTTTCGAATTCCAGGAAAAGAATTTTCATAATTTTATTAAAACATACAAAAACATATTAAAAAAATCTTTTTGCAAAAAATTTATTTTTGCCTTATCAACGAGAAATTTCTTCAACAGAGTCTTTTTCGTACGAAAAGACATCGCCAGCCTTCGCGTCTCTCGCACGCCATGAAGCTTACACTTGATTAATTCGCGAAGCGATAAATCACGCGCGATTCCCCCGCTCGCGAATTCAAGAAAACACTCGGGCGCGTCGGGCCCGGTAGCGGGAGCGCCGGAGCGCAATTCGCATATTTAACTTCTATCTCTTGCCAATCATATCCCGACGGCGCATTGTCAATCGTAGCCGGCCGGGGAATTTATGCGGGGCATTAAAATATTTGCGAGTTTTAAGCGCGCGCGCGCAGTGGGCGAGGCGCCGTTGCGACACGCGGACAAAGTCCCGGACGCGCATAATAACGAAATTGAATTAGCCCGCGCGGCCGCGCGAGCCCCGCTCTAGATTAGATTTCGCTCTGAAAGGTGAATTTATTGGCTCGGTGTGTCGCGCGGCTCCGCTACTTTTTTTCTCCTCTCTTTCGCTATGGAGCGTGCACGCGTGAGCTCGAAAATCGAGAAAAGGACAAGGGAGATAGCCGCGCGCGCGTGACATTACCGCGGAAAATATATCACGGCCAAGTACGTGCACGCGGCTGCGTTTTAGCGCTGTCAGTCTTCCGATCCGACGCTATGCTTGGCGAGTGCAGCTGATTATAAGTCGGCCCGAGAAAGTTCTGGCTTTGCTAATTTTAGAATCTTTTTGGAGAGTGTTTTTTTATTAGAGAGTCTGAAGGAACAAATCACTTTGATACAGGTGCGCGCGTTGCTTGTAATCACACGTCTTTAATCAAACACGTATACGTGTACGTGTTGATATACTTGTCAGATCTGGTAATACAACTTAGTTGAGTCGATTGTAATACCGATATTAGCGATCTATAAAAGATATTTTAAAATGCACGCGTAATTTAAACAAAAATAATAATTTGTTAAATATTAGTAATTAAAAATTTTGATTTTCTTATTTTAATTTGAAAAATTTTAAAATATCTAAAATAGAAGTAAATGTTATTGTATTTGTGGTAACTGTTTAAAATATTTAACGAAGAACAACAACAATAATACACCATAATAATGCATAATTTTTTCTGAAATAATGCTGGTATAATTAATGCAGTATGAATACCAATTGCGATGCAGGGAAAAACAAGCTACTGGACAGGAATCGACAGTTGCATTCAGATGATATCAATGTTCATGCGTGAATGAGCAAACATTACTTCAGAGAATTGAAATGACGAAAACAGTATTAAAAACAATAAAACCAGAAAAAATTATTGGAAATTGCAACCGCAAATTATGCAAATCAAATTATACTTTCCCGTAATGACAGTTACGCTTGTGTTTCTCTGTTTGCAAAAGAAGCAAATGTTTGTAAATAACGTTTCAACTCGTTTTAATATTTCAGAGGACTTGGCTGCACGGAGGTACGTTTTTTTTCGAAATGCATTTTTATAGGTGCAGACCTACGAATAAGTTTAAAAATAAAAATTGCCGGACTATTTCAGTTTATAAATATCGATCACCTATCAACTTTTAAAATTTTTATAAATTGTAAATTGTTGATTAAACGAAGCATCCCTGAAAGAAATGTAACATGTACGTACATTCCGCTGAATTATACAAACAGCTGACGTGGCATATAGCCACTGTCCCTCAAATAAATAATGTAAAACAAACCCTCTCGCAAAATTTTAGCAAGAAAAGAAAACTTGGAAAAAGTGTAAAATACAGAAAAAAAACTTTACGATACTCGCACTATATTTTAACTCGCTCGAAAACTCGGCCATTAGTTCGAAATTCGCTCGTAAATCATGAGCGTTTAAGCCGAGTGCGCGATAAAAAAAAAAGAGAAGCGAAGAAATAAAAAAAAAAGAAAGAACAGCGGCGCCGTAGTTCCAGCGGGGCCTTTAAAATTTTACTGCGGCTTTCACTCCGTCGAAATGCGTAATAAACGTAACAAGTTGAATTAAGCATGTAAATTAACGGCATATCCCGGTACACGACTTCATCTTCGCAGCGCAAACGAAGCGGCTCGTCCGGCTGCAGGCCGGGAGCGGTGCGCGCGCGGGTGCACACTCAGCCGGCGCGTACACACTCGCGGGGGAGCATTAAAGCGCTCGAAACTGCCGCCATCACCCGACGGTTTCGCCAAGCGCGTCGTAGCGCGCGCGCCGCCCGTGACGATCGGAACTTTTGCGCCGAGCGCCGATGGAAAACAATGGTTCGCTTCTCGACTAAATCGCGCCGCGCGCTCCACACCTTTTTCTTGCTTTCTGCATTTTTTATTGCAAATCCAAACTAATGCTGTTTAACCCCAAATGCCACCGCGAAAAAACCGTCCTTTTTCCCGCGAGACGAGCGGAGCGCTGGGCCGTTAATTGGGTACACAAGGGTTTAGTCTCATCCCGAGCGTAAGTCGAATTCAGTATTTGCGTTTAAAATGCATCTCGTCGCTTACGGTTTTAATGTTTTGCGGGTATGATAATTTTATGTATTTTATGTAGCGCTGTCTCCAGGGAAAATGGATTACGTCAGCCGTCGACGGGGACGTTATGTCATCGGTGCGTGTGATTCGCACGGCTAAGCGTGCGATTATTATATATTGAAACTTTACGAGCGATTGATGGTAGCATTGTTGAACAATCTTTGCATACGGCATGAAAAATCCAAGTGCTATCATTATACGCGCTCCGTTGAGCAACGCGCATTGTCGATTGGTTCCGTTGCGCAAATTTCCCGTCGCGTATATACTCCGAATGAAAATGAAAGAATGAAAAAAAAATTTATCGTCCCATAAAAGTCCGCTGGACAAAAAAAACAAACAAAACAATCATAATCCCGGGGCGTCTAATCCGAAACTTAAACCACAAGCGTCGCGCAATTTCAATTTCGTGCGGTCGGGCGCGTAAAAGTTTACGTTTTCGGGGGGCGACTTGGGAACTCCGAGGGGGCGCTCGGTATTGAAATCGCGCGCGGCTGCACCCCCGCGACAATAATGGCAGCGCAGCGCGTTATTAAATGCGCGTCAGGCCAAGGTTTTTCGGGGGCGCGCGGCGCCGCGCGCTGATTTACGTCCGATCTCCCGCGGCCGCTTTGCATACGCCGGCTCGTCCCTCTTTTCCTATGAATTTCAATTGGAGCCTTCGCTCCACTTTCTAATGAAAATTTGCGGGCGGAGGCGGGGAATTTTTGTTCGCTAAAATATCCAAGCACACTTTTTATTATTTTCAAGCCCGCGCGCTTCATAAATATTCAATGACTGGGCTTCATAATGCGCCCGGGCTGTTTAACTTCGTTGCAGTGAAATTTGTTTCGGGGCTACCTGTACGTATTTTAACGGTCACTTTTAGGTATACGCGTTATAGCCGCCAAAGCGAGATTATAATGCGAAAGTAGATTTCATATTTTCCGCGGACGAGACGAGCCGGATATAAAATTCCTACATATTTATAAAGTGGGTACGTCCGAGCGTAACATTATATATCCTCGTCGAGGGCTCATTTTCCACTTGACGCTGTTTCTGAATGAATGTAAAAAAGTCCGGCGAGCGTAAAAAACATTAACGTCACCTTTAAATCCGTAAATTATTTTTACTACACAGATGTCTTTTTACTGAGTTTCAACTAAATTTGTGTCTGAAATTACTGTATTTTCACGTGCAAATACAGTGGATTATGTAATAAACCAATCGGCATATTACACTGCTCACTATCCCTCAATGATAGAATAAACTAATAGGCATATTACACAATTTAGTACTGTTTAACGATTAAAAACTCTAATCCAAAATTTCACTGATGTGCATGATTGTGCACCAACTCGTTACCAGTGTAACTATTTGCTCTCATCCGATTAAGCCCCCGCGTTTTCCATTCACCGCGAAAATCAGAAAATCGATGCAACGAACCGGTGCTTTTAGCGCTCGATACGCCGGGGGAAATCGGTCGGTCCCGCGGCTCCTTTCACCCGCGAGTAAATCAAGCGCGTCGCTCGCGAGCGTAGCGTAGACGTCAACGTCGCGCGGCCGGAAGCTCGGGGCGCAATCGAAGCGGGCGTCCGCGGGGGCGGCGGGGGCAGTCCGGTCGGTTGGCGCCGGGCGGCCGAGCACGTGCTCGCGCGCCTGCGCCCCGTCCGCGACGGCGGAGAGCACGTGGGCAGTGCCTCCGCCGCCGCCCCCCGACGGGGGCGGCCGCCGCGCGCGCCACCCCGGCCGCCACTCCGAAGCCAGTAGTTGCACGCCGGCCGCTGCCACGCAAGGTCTGTGTGTGCGAGGCCCCGGCCAGCGCTCTCTCTGCCGCCCCCCGCGAGCGCAGCCCCCACGACGCGCCTTTAAGGTTATGTCAGCGGCCGCCCGGGGGATTTCGAACGCGCACACGGCCTAGCCCGACGACCGCCGGGGAGCTTCATGCGCCCGCCCGGGACCCGACGCACCGCCTGGGCTCCGACAGGACGCGCCGGTGAGTTTACGCAATTCTTAGTCGCATTTGCTCGCTCGAGGAGATAATCAATTTTGTTTTTCCATATTTTTTTTCTATTGCGCTCGATGTTTGGCGAGCGGTTGATGCGGCATTTCTTTTGGAATATAATCGCCGGAATGAATTGGGGGTGGTTTCGCGGAGATTAAACCCTTGGCGGCAAATAAGCGCGATAAATAAGCGGGTCGCGATATAATCGCGCGAAAATTGGTAAATAAATTGTTTATTATGGGATGTGCGTGACAAATGCGCGGATGTACGAGGATCCCGGGGGGTGTGCTCCGCGATCGTATTAGCATAATCCGGATTAACGGGACTTTTACGATTGGCTCGCGCGGCCCATTATAAAATCAGCGGGCCGACAGTCGTTAAGTGGACGCGCTCTCTCTCGCTTCGGGCATAAATAACCCACCGGCCAACTTGAGCTTTAATTACCGCTCGTTCTCGCCCGATTCGCGCGGTCCTCCCGTAAACAGGCGCGCGCGCGAAAAAAAGGGAACGCGCCCGCCTTGATTAATGCACCCAATCCTCTCGAGATTATACGCAATTTTCGGATCTCTTTTAGCTCGACGAGATTCACGGTCTGGTCTCCGCAAACAAGCTGCGAATTATGGAGAGGCGCGCTGGAATTTCTCATTGGCGGCGAGGCAGGTAACGAGGCTCCCCGCTGGCTATCGGTTGCGCGCGGTTAGGGGAGAATAAAGGGCCGAACGCGGGGGTGGGGGGAGCGGGGGAGGCTGAGCGGCGGAAGAGACCGGCGCGACGTCTGCGAGGAAGTGGGACGAGGGATTCCCCGCTCTCTCGAGCCTCCGGGGGAGCGCGCGGGAATAAAAAGAGCGCGATCACGCGAAGATGCTTTCTGCGGCGGCGGTGGGGGTGGGGCCGGACGGTTATAAATCACTTGGGGGGTTGCGAGCAGGAGACAATGAGAAAAATGCCCCTATGATCCGCCGGATGAAAGTGGAGGCGCGCGGATGACGAGGATGCGGGGAAGGAAAAAAAGATGCTTCACTGGGTTGCCCACATTTTCACCAATTCGTACATTTTTGGCGAATTGTATATATTCATCATGGCGCTGTAGCAGTGGGTGACAATTTTTTTAATTGAGAAAAAGATGAGTGATGGCACGACGTTCGATTCAAAATTTTGTTACAAAATATTGTTCATGCCGTGATACCTTTTTGATCGATTTTTAGAGCGCCGGCATTCTGTAGCTTGTCTGACAATAGCCAGTACTGTTACTACTGAAGGAGAATTTTTTCCGTTTCAACATCACTGCATTGTTTTTTCAACAATTTTTTTAAATAATACCGTGATGTTCAGAAATATTCAAAACATTGTTTAGTTGCAATATTTCATAAACTTTAATAACATCCAATTAATGGAAAATATAGCTTTTAGAAGTTTTTTTATCAAACTCACGCATTTCATTAAACAAATATTTTTTCAGTTACTCCACTTCTACATCCAAGTTAAAAACAAAAGTCACAGTAACGCAGACTCTCATCTCTGTTTTTCAACTGGTTTAAGCGAAACGCTTTCTCGGCTTTTTATCCCGCTGTGCTTAAAGCCATCAAAACTACCCCCTATATCTTGAGCTAACGCCTCGAAAAAAAATCCGCAATTCCTCAAAAGACCTCGTCGTCGTGTACCGCACAAATCACCACCTGTAAGAAAAAACGCAAAAAAAATAAAGGCTCGGCGAAAAACCGTAAAGTCTCGTCGGCGCTAATGGCGAAATCGCGAGGATAAGAAAGACGACGACGGGCGCGCACGGTGGGTGGGAGGTAGTAGCGGAAGTCGTCGAGCCAAAAGGAGAATATATCCCGCGAACTCGCGCGATTAAGGCATTTCTACGGTCTCGCGGGCGAATTATCGTCAAATAAAAGCCGGCGACGACGATTAAGCTCGGGAACTTCGAGAGAATCGCGCCCGGCCGACTTATCGCGGCGGTGAGGGGGTGGGAATTTTCTTTTTTCAGGCCCCGCCGAATGAAAGGGACGCGGTTAATCGAGCTCGTCCATAACTGAAAACGCCAGGGTCGTC
The DNA here is from genome assembly GCA_900480045.1 of Eurytoma adleriae. Classification (NCBI taxonomy): domain Eukaryota; kingdom Metazoa; phylum Arthropoda; class Insecta; order Hymenoptera; family Eurytomidae; genus Eurytoma; species Eurytoma adleriae. The sequence continues at coordinate 85,296 of UXGC01000199.1, forward strand.
GACTCGCTCCCTTTTTCGCCCGACAGCGCGAACCCTTTCATCGCCGCATGAAAGAAAGGCCTACACCGCGGCCTCCCGGAAGTTTCGAGCGCGTTCCCCTTTACGGACGCTCCGCCCGGAGTGCGTTAGGCGCGCGCGCAAAAATGTCGCTGGAATCGAGGCCGCACCGTATCGATTATCGGCCGGGCGATGATAACGGCGCGCTCCCTGATCGCTGCGGTCTCCGATCTAATGAGAAATACGTTGTTCTCCGAGTTTATCGGCTAATTAATTTATTATGAAATACTGCAGAGGGGCATGTAAGACAGGGAATTACCCCCCGCGCTATATAGTCCCCCGACTGTCCGTGGAGGGGACTCCAGTTTCATGGAGGTCGAAAGAAGCAACTCTATAAAAAAGTTCGGGCCGTAAAAGTGGCTCCGAAACTTCAGAAGTCAAATATTGTTTTACAGAGCGAAGTACATCGATTTCGCTCGGGCGATTTTTAACGCACAAAGGAAAACTTTTCGACGGGGAAGTGCTATACACACCCGAGCGCGCCGGGCTTTTACTGTCAATCCTCGGAAATCCCGGCGAATGGTCGGGATCTTTCGCAACTCCGGGAAGGTCGTTGTTCCACGCTGGCGATGACCTCTCGCCCGGACTTTTAATTAGCCCGGCGAGCAAATGCGATTCCGGCGCCGTTCGATGCCCCAAAACGCCGCGAATCCGATCGCCGATCGATCGCGGCCGGCGCGCCGCTCGGCGAACTGGAAAACTGTTTGAGATACGCTTCGCAAGATCGCCCGTCGTCTTGGCCTAGAAAATGATTTCGGAGCAAAATAAAAATTCAAATTCAAAGCGGCGAGATTCCCTTATGAGTGAAATCTGGCGGCGCGCCTGCTCGGCGTTACGACAAAAAAACCAATGACGGCCAACTCCGGCTAAATCAAGATTACGAATTCGTCGCGGAAACATTTACGTGGCCCGAGAACGTAGACACGGGCGAGTCGGGTAGCATCTTTACGCGGCGCGCATAAATCTGCGCGGCCGCGCGCCCCGGCGACATTTATGGCTTAATACGTTTTTGAACATTTTCTATCTCTGCGCTTTCCGCTGGTCTGTTCGCAGATTGATGTAGCGCAAATCGCGAATACATAGATGCCGGAGGAGGCGCTCGCTCGGCTGGCGATACTCGGGAGAGCGGGCGCGCGGCTTTGGCTTTCGAGATGAGCTATGAAGGGGGACCCGGGCGTTCTTCTGGCCTTCGTCGTACTCATCGTTCAGCTGGCCGGCGGCGTCCTTGCTCTGCCTCCCATCATCAAAATTGGTGAGTACCTACTTTAATAAAAATAAATCGTAAATCTTTCCTTAGTGTAATATATTTTTTCAAACGTAATACAAAGGATACCGCGGAACAATGCGGTCAATTAAATTGTCTTTTGTACTTGTTTCAAGAATAGAATGAAAAAAAGTACGAACCAGACCTTGCTTTACGTCTTATAACTGCCGCCTCATTGATTGCAATTTTTTCATTCCGGATTATAAGTTTCTTAAGGTGAAATATAATTTTTTAGCAAGACTCGTTACCATTAAGAACTTTCTGTAATTGGCAAATCGAACCGAGAACTTTATAAAAACTGTGAAAGCTCAGCTTCTTTTTAATCAATTACCCGAGAAACTTACGACTCAATCGAGGAAAAATGATTTATATTTGAAAGCGAATACGGCCTCTCGCGCAAAATGGAGGAAAAAAGGAAAGGAATGATCCGGGGGCCCGGAGAAAAAGTCCTTTTATCGAGTCTCAGGATCGCGCTCCCGGCAGTACCTCGTACTTTTATTAGTAAGATCCTCCCCGGGGCAACCCGAGACGTCGTCCCGCAATGTGGGGGCGGTATCGCGGCCGATATACTAATCCAGCGAAACGAGAGCCGGAGAAGAGCCGTGCGCGCGCGAGATATTTGGGATGCCGGAAAGCGTTTATGGTTATCCCCCCTCGGGCATATGTTCCGTCGTGGTGCTATCTGGCTCGTTGGCGCCTGCGCAGCCGCACGCGGCATTCCTCGTCCGCAGCTGGCTCGCCTCCTCGAAATCACTCCGGCGAGGCCGGCACCCCCGCGCGCTATACTTCCAATCGATGCCGCGGCGATCTCGGCTTTTAGTTTAATCCACGGGCAAATAACGTAATTAACTGACGGCAGGAATGCAATTAACCGGCGGGCGACGGCGGGTACGTGCGGGGGCTACCGACGCGGGTTCTCTCGCCCGGGGAGCGGAGTCGATATATCGCCAAATTGAAATTCAACATGTTGGATTTGCTTGGACGCCCCGATGACGAGGCGGACGCCGGGGCTTCCTATTTCAAATCGCGCGCGAGCGCGCCAGCGACGGTTCAATCGGGATCGTAAACTCGATGCACTTATGCAAATTAAAAACTTTGCCGAATGAATAATTGAACGCGAAAAACTTGACGGCAGTTTGAATCTTCCCTCGAATTCGGGTCATATCTATGTAAAATTATTCTTTTGTGCGAGCTACGGAAAGATTGGTGTAGTTACACGCTCGCGGAAAGTCAGACGGCCCCCACCCCGCGAGTTTCAATTCTCTGCGCGAAAGTTTACTTAACTCGGGGGGTTAACGGTTTACTTGCTTAGACTCTTATTGATTTTTTCCTCTGTTTTTGGAAGATGAAAAATCATTACATTTCTCTATCACGGTGTCCCCGATATTTCCTGGATTTTGTATACATTTTTGTACACAATTTCCATTAACCAGTCAAATGTTTCGTTTTCATTTTCGGATCTTGTTATAGTTATTTAGAAGGCAAACCGTTTATTTTAGTATTTTATTGAACCAGACGAATTTTAGAAAGTAAAATCCTGCAGAGGTAAACAGAGTTATATGTACACAGGCTGATATATATTTAATTGCGCAACTTTGTACTCAATTTTATTTTTTCACAAATATTTATATTGAATAAACAAACACTAAACAATTTTAAAATTCAAATAAAAGTAACTTTAAAATATAGTTTGCGTATATTTTCCGAATTCATTCGTATTTCCAAATATTTTAAATATATTATGTTATTCTGTAAATAATAAAATTTTAAATATATTTTGACTGTAGTTTATTAAATATTTAAATTTTTGAAATATATATTTCATTCATATGAAGATTTTAATTTTGTCACCTTATTCATACTGTTGGTCTTATTAAGTTTAAAATATTTTGCTTCTTTAAGATGTTGTTACTTTAAAAGTTATTGAGTCTTAAGTTTTTAATTAAAATTATAATCTCTTAAATACCGCAACAAGTTTTATTTAAACAATTAAGTTATTTTAATTAAAAGAGTAATATATTTATTGAATCAATTGTAATTAACAAAGTTATAATTAATACACAAATGTAAAACAAAATTATTTCACTTTCGTATCTATTTCAAGCAAGCAAAATAAATGCGATAAATAACCGCAACGTTTAATAAATAAAATGCAAAAATAGGCACATAGAGGCCTGCATATTTGGCCATCAGTCGGAGCGCACTTTTGAGGTTGAGGCCATTTAATAATTTCGCGAAGTCCCTATAAATCACTAATCAAAATCCGATTTTACAGCGTGGCTCGGGACGAGCCGAGTGAGGAACATTATCGACATCTACCCGTTGAAAATAAATGACCCGAGCACCTGATATAGCTATGGAGGTCGTCGTGTAAAATATCTGTCGTCAATAAAGCGGTATTTCAGCGGCAGCGGCCTTAATTAATTTCGACAAATAGTGACGTACCCCTGGCGCGCGACGGTTGGCAAAAAAAAACCGAGAGAGATGGAACGAACGGACGAGGGAGGGACAACGCGTCGAGAGAAGCGAGGAACAGAATGAAATCGCGAAAATACCGGAAACTCACTCGCGGCTCAATCGAGCGTACGTAAATCTCCATCTCGGCGTATATAGGATCGGGAGCGGCGGCGGGACGGAAGGGACGCGGGACACTATTAAACCATTTGAGGTCGCCGAATGTAATCCCGCGGGGCTTTCTCCAAGAGAGACGGTAATTTAAGTGCCCGAGCGGACGGAAAAAATCTGGCGATGAGGGAGCGCCGGTAATTTTTTTGCTTACCCTACGGATAGCAATTTTCCGAAGCCCCAATTTTCGCCGCCGACTCTTGCGCCGCTAACCAAGTATCCCTCCGGAAATCGCACTTCCATTAATTAATTTCCGCTCGCTCTTTAAAGAGGAAGGCTGAAAAAACGAGCCCGCAGTCCCAGCGATGGACCTTAAAGGGAAAACACGCGCCGCGCGGGAACTTGTTTTTCGCGATGCGCGTGTAATCGCGAGCGCGCAGAATTCGATCGAATCCGTCGCCCTTTTCTGTTTTGCTTGCTCTCCGCGGCGAAATTCTCAACTTCTTCATCATGCACTTTTATCGCGCGCCCCGTCTCGCAAACTCGGCCCCGTCCTTTTATTTCGCCATTTTTTGCCCGCCTTTATCTCCTTGAGGAATGACGCGGGTGGGAGGGAACACGCGGAATTCTGGCGTCCCGGAAGTTCGGTCGTTCCGGTATCCAAGAAACTTTTCCTTTTCTCTGTCTTTCCACTTAGAGAGGCCGACTGTTGCTCCCTCTCCCCCTTTCCGCCTCTCGCTTTCTCCCTCCGTGCCGTCGTTCCCTCTTTCTTCTTCGCCGCGCTCCTCCTTCCCCGGGAAATCCTTTTTATCTCGCACTTCCACCCACTTCTTCCCCCCCGCGCCCCGGTTCCCTGCCTATTTTTTTTCTCTCCATCTATTCTCCATTGTTTTCTATTTTCGAACTTTCTCGGGGATAGTCTCGGCCCACCCACCCCATTACTTTGCCTCTTATCGTTTTCTTGCCTCGAAAATTTTTGCGCTCCACCCTTTCGGATGCTCGACAATTGAATGCACTCAATTTTTCGCGTGTATACGTTTACGGTATGCATTTCCACGAGTAATCGTCAAATTTAAAGCGCTCGAATTTGCGTCGTCACGCGAGATATACTCTGAACACATAATTGTCCCACGACTGCGGGCTAAAACTGAAAGAGGCAGTAATGAAACGCACTTAAATCAGCGCGGAGTACACCTCGCGGATGCGAAATCTAGTTAATGTCGAGCGACGCTCGCTCCCGCGGCTAATCCAATCAAAAGCGGAGAAGAGGCCATTGCCGTTCCGCGGAGCGATAAAAACTCCGCACGTTAAATTCCTCCTCGAGGTAACTGCGCGAAAAACAGGACAACGAGCTTGGGGCGGGTCTAACGAGAGGCCCGGGCTGAACGCGGGCGAAGTTGCAAAAGAGAAAAGGAAGCCGCGGCGGGGAAGATGGAAACAAGCGGGACGACAGAACAAGGACGGGCAGTCGGAGGACACGAGGGGGGGTGGTGGCGGCGGGCGTTTGTTCGACTGCGCGGCGCCTCGTGGGTCATCCGCGCGCGGACCTCAAATCCGAGCAGTGGCTTTCAGCCGCTCGCGAAATGGCCCGACGTCTCCGATAAACGCGGTCCGAGCTCCCCGGGCATTCGTCCGGGCGGACGGCTAAAGACCAATTTCGCTGCTTAAATTTCGGCCGCGGATAAGCGCGCGCCTCGCGTCCGCCGAATATCCCCTTCCGGCCGCGTCCGCCCGGAAATCGTACCTTCCGCTCGCCTTTTTTCGCCCCGGCGGATCGACTCGACGACGTCTGCGAAAATTCATTTTGCCGGGCGGACCGTCCGCGCAAAAATCTCGTTGAATTAGGCGAGCTGCTTTGATGGCGGAACGAAGTACCCGGTGGGAAGGGCGTCCCCCCGGGAAACAATTGCAAGATGGATGAAATAAAAAGGGAATGCCTTTCTAAACGAGAGAAAAAGACGAAGTGGGTGCCGGAGCACTTATCCGCGTTTATAGCAACAACAACGTCTTGAGTAACGGTCGAAGTTGGCTGGAATTATTTTTTAGCCCATACCGCGCGCACTTACTCGCACTTACCGTATCCGGCCGGGGAGATGCGAGAACATATTACCCGGAGGAAGTCGTTAAATCGTCCACGGCAGTTCCGAGTTTGAATACGCGGATCGGTATCTCCCGCAGGCTCGTTCAATATTTTACAATCATCCGGCGGTCCCGTACATTCACCCTTGTACGAATTCGAAACTAAAGTTTCGAGTGTCAATTTGCAAGGCTCCCGAGGTCTTATTAAAAAGTTAATTGCCGCCGTTCCAGTGGGTACTATTTTGGAAAACCGGTGTGCGACGGGTAGACGCTAATTAGCGCAAGTTGAGCATGAAAGGCGAACGAAATAAAAATCAACCCCTACGGGCGACACTTCGCTCTCACAAAGCCAGCCGAGCGCACTGAATTTGCGAGAGTAAAAAGCGGGATCCAGGTATCCAAGAATGCCACCACTTAAATAAGAAAGTGCTTTTAATAATTTGACTCGGCCACTTGAAGGAGGCATAAATGCGGGATGCCGTCGGGAAATGTCCCTTTTTGTACAGTGCTAGGAACGTTACTTAAAACTTTTCATCTCTAGGCAGGCTGCCCGTGCCCCGTGCAGCCGAAGAATAATGTTTCGCTCGGGCTAAGCCGAACCCTTTACTGAATTATTTCCGTTTCATTCGCTGAAATTTATGTGTGATACCGGCGCCCAGACAAATTGTTACATAAAGCGATAAGTGCTCCATTAATAAAGCTCCTGGAGAAGAAAAAATCCCACCCCCTCGCGACTCGTACAAATCACGCTAAATTAATAAGTAACGGCCTCTCGCGAGCTCTATACGGTCCTCGAGCGCAGCGCAGCGCGCTAATAAATTAGCGCATTTTTTCAAGAAACAGATGACGGAATCGCTTTCGGGCCCGACTTCGCCGCGACAGAGGGAAAATCCACTTAGCCCGCGATCTCGAAGGTACAGAGATTCGGCGACAAATCGCTCGACTCTTTGCGCGTAAGGGAGTTTGTCAAGCATCCCGCGAGCATTCGCTCCCTCGACTCCCGCCCGCGGCAAGAAATGCAGTTTGCGCCGAGACCTTTCAAAAGTCCTCGCCTAATTCAAAGCGAGAGCGGACCGTTCTTACGCGCGCTCAAGCCGCGGGAAAAGCCCGTCGCTCGGCTCTCGCGCCGCGGAAAGAACAGAGGGGTGAAATCCTTTGGAGGTCGGCCACTCCGCCGTGGGGGAGAAGACGCGTAAAAGGAGCGCCAACCGGAGACTGCCTCGTGTCGTCTCCTGTCCCCCGCTGCGTTCGCGCATCAAGTATTCCGGGCGTACACGTTTCCGGCGTCTCCCTCGCTCGGCGCATTTACTTGTCAGGAGTCAACTTTCGCTGTGATCGATTAAAATAAAGGTCTCGTCCCCTCTGATTGACCTCGGCCGAGGTCGTAGAAGAAACGGCTCGGCGATACCGTTGCCCCGCGTAATTACCGGGGGCGCACCGAGAGAGAAGTCGATAATTTTATGCCGCCTCGCCTTCACGAGCACCGTAAAATTTTACTGCTCTCGCGCGAATCTCTCTCCGGCCATCGAATCGTTTACCTTTGTACACACGCACCCCATCGTTTCGACAGTCGAGAGGAGCTTTACGTGCCGGCGTAAATAAGAGAAAAAATAATAAAAGAGAGCTAAGTAAAAAGGGAAAGCGAGCGCCGAGGCGGGTCGTGTTTACCCGGTCGTCGAGTGAATTTAACGTGTGCTTTGGGCGATACAGTCGCGAGCGCGCGCACGCGACACCCCCGCCCGCCCGCGATGAAGAACAGGCGCAAGATAAACAGGGAACGAAGTGCGTTTACCCCGTCGACTAAGTAGTCGCACTTTGGCCCCGCGCGCGCGCTCCCTACTCAAACACGCAGCCGCTGCAGAAATTGATTTCGAAGACACACTCGACGAGGCGAGTGCGCGCGACTACGTAGGTACTTTTGCCGATCGCGCCGCCCCGGAAGCGCGCGGGCCAACGATCTAATAACGGCGTAATGATGAGGCGAGATTGCGACAGTTATTCCAACGGGGCGTTACGGGTTCACCGTAAATCTGCGTTAGCGCGGGCTCACGTACCCCCCGCGCACGGCCGAAGGTACCTCGTCCTCCGCCAACGTGGGAAGACGCGCACCGCGCGCATTATACACGTAACTGCCCCCGCGGCGGAGTAATACTTTTTTATCTCGAGAAAGAGTGAGGAGATAGAGAGAGAGAGAGAGAGGGAGAGGAAGAGGGAGTCGTAAATTTTAGAAAAGAGAGTGTAGCGGTAGTAAAAATTTTTTTACTCATTCGAGCCGCGTGTATTCAGCTGCGATCGAGCGTATCCGGCTTTTTCTTTTATGGACGCCGCGACGGATGAAAAGAAGTGTTTTCCACGTTTCTATCGAATGGCGCGCTCGTGCAATGAACGCTTCGATTTAGCTTTTGCTCGCGGCTATACGCGGAAATACGATCCGCGGCCTCAAAGAGACACGCTTTAATTGATTCAAATACGCTATGGTTTTTTTAATTGCAGTGTTGTGGGTGGAACGTATACGGAAAAATTATTCGACAACATTTTTTGCGGATATTGCATTTAAATTTTGAAATATCGAGCTTGATAGATGTATTTACGGTTCGTATCCGAAGTTCACTTTATACTTTTATTTAATTCGTTTCGTATCTCCACACTGATGAAGCAAATAAAAGTTTCTTTACTTCATGTGAAAGAAAAATACTTGACTATTTTAATATCTGAAGATCGATCCTGCACGATTTAATAATCTATCAAGTGCAGTTTAAATAAACATTCATATACTTCAATTATCCGATAAAAGTTACACGTATATTACTTTCAATGATTTTATAAAATTGTCTAAAACGTATTCCACGTTTTTCGCAATTTTTAACACAAATATTTATTCAAATTCTTTTCAAGTGCACATATTAATCGCGCACTATTACACGAACAAATATACGAAAAAATTTCATTTCTATTTTTATCTCTTTTAAGTAACAAATGTAATTAAACGAAAGTGTCACGACTCAATTGAATGTACAGCAGAAACAACGTAGGGCGCGTACTTGAATTTTTCAGCAACGCGCGCGAAACCCAAGCAGCACGGGCGTTTAAATATTCATGGACGTCGTTCGAACGTGTGGCGAAGGAGCCATCCGGCAGCGCGGAATGAGCGTCGAACCCTCTCGGCGTTGCGCGCGCGGCTCTCGGCGTACACACGGCCAGAGCCAGCCCTCCCCTAACGAAGGCCACCGAGCGCGTATGACTCCATTTGCGACAGCCGACTTCTTCCCCGCTCGACCCCTTCGAAATGGCCGAGTTTATGGGCAGCCGCGCGCGGAATTCCAAGCGGCGGCCGCGCTACTTTCGTCCCCTCCCGGCTCTCTTCTTTTTTCTTACTTCGTCCCCGTCTCAACCTGGCGCATCGCTCACGGCGGCGAATTTCTCGCTCTCCCGCGCGAAAGCGGTCCTAGTCGGCAAATATTGACGCCGCGAAAACCTTCGGCGCTTGTTTATGAAAGCGGGCCGGGGAATCTGAAAAAAGGAGCGCGAGAGACTCCTCCTCGGTGGCTATGTAAATTCGCCGGTGAACGAGATTGACTTTTAAACCAGTTAAAAAGCGATGTTTCAGAGCTTATCAAACAGCTTCTATTTCGGAGCTGATTAGCGAACGCCCGGGGCTGATTGATATACTGCCCCTGACTCGCGGCTCGTAAATCCTGCCGCCGAGCCGCGCTTCTTGCCTCGGCTGCGAAAAACGCGCGGGCGAAACTCGCCGCGTAACGAGCGCAGCCGCGAACCTCCGGCGCTAATACAAAAACGAAGCGAGCGCACACGCGCCTCCGGGAAAGGCGAAACTGGCAACTCGCGGAGGCGCACGCGCGAATCCTAAGGTACGGAGAGAGCAACGGGGCGCAGGGGGTTTAATGACAAAGCCTCGAGCCCGCGGTGATAGAGTGCCACCAGGGGTGTAATGAGAGAGCCTGCGCGCGAGAGAGATGGAGCAGGGGGCCGCGTAATGCGATTACACTCGAGGGCTTCAGTGCCAACTAGACGCCCCCTCTGGACCCGGATTTCCACCGATCGCCCGTTTCCGGCTAAACATTCGCGAAAGGCGCGCGCCGCGGCTTATCGAGTTTACCGGCCGGGCGCGACGTAAATAAAGATGCCGGGGCGAGCGTCTTTTAACGAATCTCGTTACTTCGCTCTCCCCTCGCGAGGAAAAATTCCGCGGGTGTATATAAGGGTGCACGCGAAGCCGCGTGAAATATACCGGCGGCGGGCTATTTGTTCGGCGGAATCGAGTTTTCCTCCCCCGTAAACCAAACGTCGAGGCTGAGATATCGCGCTTTAGAAAGCAATAAGGTCGGCTCATCGCGCGTCTGCATCATGCCCGCCGACGGGTATCTATCTACCCGCCCCCGCGAAGAAAAGCGAGCTTTTGTTTTCTTCGCGTGCGGGGAGGAGAGACCGGAGGAAACGGTCGCGGAAAAGTTCGCGAGCCCGCGACAGCTTTACGAACGTGTGTACCGGGGAAAGTATTTAAAAAGGAGTCGGAGGACGAACGCACCGGCGGACCGAAGACGCATGGCCGCGTGCGCGCGGTTGGATCGGGGCCAGCGGCGCGACGCCCGGAACGTTGACCCTGTGTCGCGGCTCGCCGAGCGTCGAATTAAAAGCGGCTCCTTCGCCTCGGCCGCTGAATTATTCAGCGTCGCCGCGCCTGCGCCTGATTGTAAATTACGCGCAGGCGGCCGCTGCTTCGATCCGCGGGAATTTCGAACGAAGCTAATTCGTCCGCGGGAGGGGGCCGGTCAAGGGGGCCGCGCGCGTGCCCGAAAGCCCGACGCTGCCGAAATGACGCGAAATGAGGACGAATATTCGCGCCGGTCGCTGCGATCCTCTGTGGCCGAGCAACAATGGGAGGCTGCGCGGTATAACACACGACCCCCCCTAAACGCCCGGCGCTAATGTCCAATGTAAATTTTGGCGATAACGACCTGATGTTACGACATTTGCCGAAAACATAACGCTTTGTTGCATATTTACAAGAGCCTAACGATAAATGTAATCAGCGCTGAATGACAATTGTTGTGGATTCTTTTGTTACGGTTAGAAATAAATTTTTCTCCCTAAATTAAAAATAATTTATAAGGTTATTTAAATTTTAATTTCGAAATTCGCAGGGAATTTAACTCTTAATGAGTTTACTCTAAATAGTACACTGGGTCAGTGTGGGCAATTTTAGTTCCCCAAGAGTTATTTGCTACTGCCTTTTTTAAGAAAATAAAATTCATGAATTTAAGTAGAATAAATTTAAATGTTTGAATAAGAATCCAATGAATTTTTGCTGATTGACTGATTCAATTATGAGATTAAATTATTACATTGCGAATTATTTAAAATCAAATTTAACATGACAATAATTAAATGTTAATTAAGAACATTCCAGAAATTAAATTAATAAAATGAAAATTTAATAAAATTTTTGTGAATCAATAAAGCATTGACAGTAAAATCAAGATAATTTTTTTGTCTCTGTCAAAGTTCCTACAGCAGAAGCATAATTGTGGACATTAGAGAAATTGAATTTTGACTCGGCAGCACGCGTTAAACCGCGTTAATCTTGGTTGTGTATCCAAATTCCCCCTCCGTCATATACAGGAACGAAGTTCGGAAGCGCCACGGCTTTGCCGGCGTACACAAAAGCGGCAGTCCACGGCATTAAGTTAACACCGCTACGGTTTCGGTCATATTGAATTAGCGACAAAAAGGCGAGCATCGAGCGCAAACGATTCTGATAGAACGGGCTCATGCCCGTCACAGACGGCGCGGTAATGTTGCCGCGCGAAGTGCCATTCGGCGCGCCGTCAAGATGCGCCCTCGACCCATTTTTTATGCCAATTACGTAACGCGCCCGTTCACGTAAGCACCGATATAAGATCGGATTTGTCAAACGACGAGGCGATTCTCCTTTACCCTTATGCTACATACCTCGCCTACGCGTTGTCGCGTTATTTATTATGCATCGACCACGGCTGGCGGATCCGGAAGTCATCACACCCCGGAACCGCGTAAAATTTTTTACGACCCATGAAAAAAAAAGCCAGTGCACACGCGCGAGAAGGTAAATCGCGACGCAGCTGGACGTATCGATTTTCCGAGCGCGCGCGGAATCATGGAAATCACGCCTAATCGAATTAGCAGGCGGCGATCGCACCTTCAACGTGAAATAATCTTCTTAAAAAATTTAAATCCCCCGGGAGGGGGCGGCGGGGAAGCAGGGGGTGAGGTTGGAGCGTTCGCCCGGGCGTGCACGTGTCGAAAGCCGGGATTCGGGGGGATCACAGGGTCGAGCGAGTTTCTTTCGAGTTTCAATCCGACCGCACGACCGCGAGGACCCGAGCATTGAGACACCGGTCAGGTGAGGCGGAACCCGGGGAAGGGGCCGACGCCGATATCGACCTGGGAATATTCTCGAGGAAATCAAAAGCGCCGCCCCTCGGCCCCGATCTACCCTATTTTCTCGCCTTTACTCCCTCCCTGCAAGTTTAGCAAAAATTATCGGCGAATCTTGAGATTTACCAATTACGGTCAATTATGTACAAAGTCGCCGCGTCACCGGAGAGGCGGTACTTCTTTGGTTTCTGCAGAAGCTTTTTACACGTCGGAAAATTAATTAATTTTCGGCTTTCTGCCTTTTTCGAGAGCATTATTTTCAGCAATTTCTTATGATATTAATACTGTTTTATGGCCTTATAAATCTTCTATTATCAATTTTAGTTTACTGTATGATTAGTACACAACTAAAGTTAAGTCGAAACTCAATATATTAATTATAACATATGTTAAATAAAAATGTTGCTTCAAGTAACTTGAGTTTTATATACTTAACATGAACTCGGCCAAAGCCGTAAGATAAATAAAAAGAAAATATGTATTTGAAGCTATTTCTCTAATATATTTCGTATCTAGCAAAGCAGCTTTCTATACATTTTTTATTCGCATACATATAGCCTCCTCTGCGGATACGTTCCTTTCTCCTCATACGTATCGTCTCTTCAAAAAAGATTTATTCAATGCGCCGAGAGACGTTCCCCGGCCGTGCCGCGAGATATTCTTCGCGGCGGATAGAAAAATTCATGCAATTGAAAACATCTTCGATGAGGAATGACAAACACCGGCGACTTTGCGAAAAGATTCGCGCGGCTTTTTTCCGCGCGTCTTAAGGAGAGGCGCCTCGCGCAATAACTACGAAATTGAAAACTTTCCCGCGGAGGTGCACATCGTCAACCCGGGAAAACAAATACCTCGTATCTCTTCGGCGAAAGTAAATATTATAGTTCATCGGTAAAGGTGCCTCCTTCGCGCCGAGCAAACTCCTGCGCAAAGAACAGAAAATACGTTTATCGCCGATCCAACCGCTTTTTAAAAAAAAAGTAAATTTTCCGTTTTCCGCGGTGGTGCTTTTCAAAAGGTGCGGAAAAAGTGCTAATTCAGGCGTCAGGGAGGGGGGGAGAGGCGATATTTCGGATGAAAGGTCGGCGCGGATGTAACGAGCGCCGGAAGTTCGCGACTTCCAGTTTGAGAAAGGGGGAGTGGGGCGCGACGCGGAAAAGAGACGACGACGTCGGGCGTTTTGAATTTCAGCACTTTCGCGAATTACATCGTTTCCCCGGGCGCACAAAGGGGCCACGAGCTTTGTTCCCGCGAGCACTTGTCCTTCGGCTCGCCGGTCTTCTTTCACCGGCTGTTCCTCTTAGGGTGGGCCGATTTATGCTAAGATAATTCATTATCTAGTGCTGCCGGGATCGCTGCTAATTTATAGCCACCGAATGTAAACTAGGCTACGAGATGGAGTTACATTATCAAACTTAAATTTAGTCATAATAAGGAGCACGCCAAGACTAACTTTGTTTTTTCCTTTTTCAGTTTACGTTGCATTATTAAGTATCCACTAATAAACGAAAATAAACCTTCTATAGTATTTTAAGCGGATATATTATGCATTTCAGTAAACTACTATAAACATGCATTATTCGGTACATTATTATAACAAATTTAATTTAAAATTCTGAAATTTTATTGCAGTGCCTACTATGCATATATAAAATAGATAACGGTATTTAAATACATGAGGTTCTAAATGAAATAATAATTTGTGCAAATTAATTAGTGGACAAACACTGAAAATCTCTTTAAAGCAGCTTTAAAACTACTGAATGGGAAATATCGATGGTAGATTTTAAGTAACCACATCGATAAAATAATCCTCTGGTCACTTGAATGGCTCATTTAAATACCGCCTGGCAAACGCGAAAAACACGCTATCGGACTTGTTGCACTTAATCAGGGGCAAATAAAGCGTCGCCCGTAATTTAAATCAGAGAACTTTGAACAGCCCTCCCGCGCCGGGGATCTTTACAGCCTTCCCCCTGAAAATCCCCGGCCTTTCATCGCTGTAGCGTCAAACTACTTTTATGAGTCGTTAACCGGTGAAACTTCATTACTCGGCTTCGCGCGCGAAACAACGCGATAAATCTAATCTCGAGCCGTGTACCCTCGGACCATCGCGCGCGAAACTTCAGTCTCGAGACTCTCCCGAGAAGTAAAACTGCCCCTTTTAAAGGCGAATCCTCCGCTAACGAACGCGTCGCCTTTTTTTCCGCTCGCGGATCGAAGCGAATTACCTTTTTCCCCGTCGATGGATTCCGCGGAAAGGGGGTGGAACGGGATTACGAACTAAATGTCGCTGCGGCACTTGATAACGTCGCGATATTAACGAGCGAACGGCGGGGCAGCGGGAGGGGGGACGGGGGTAGACTACGGGATTAAGACGAGAGCGAGCAACGCGCGCCCCGAGCTTCGAACTCGTTCAAGTTCATTAGTCGATGATAAACGACCTGCCGGGACGCCCGTCACCGCGCGGCGGCCCCGGCGCGCTTGCGGGCGGGGGCTGGAAAAAATAAACGGGGAAAATTTCCGCCCCGGCGGAGGCGCGCGCCGGCCGAGGAGCTCGTAAAGCGGCTAAAGCGATTTGTTATATCGGATCCTCGTAGCGGAGGTACGCTGCCGGGAATCGAGTTGCATCTGGCGAAATTCCAAAATTATTTCCCGGACATACTCCCGAAATGAGCGGCTCGGCCGCGCGCGCCGAACATCACCGGCTCGCCTCCGAGGTAACGCAATTCCCCGCGAAGGTGCGCGCGCCCGATCGGCTTCCTACGGGCAACGACTAACGCACTCGCCCTCGTCGCTCGCGCGCGCGGACGAGCTGAAGGCCGGAAATCGAATTACATTTGGCCCCCCGCCAGCGGCGTTTACCGAGCACTTCTGTTTTGCGTGGGAGCGAGCTCTTACTTAGCGAGCGGCCGAATTTCCGCGACGCGCCGGGAATTCAGTTTAGCGCGCCATAACACCGGTGCGCGTTCTTTGACGGGACGCATAATGGGGCGCGCGCGCGACTCGCTAAAGGGACGACTTGGCAGCCATCGGTCCCGGCCGTTTCTCCGGCTGCACTCCGAGAAATTGAAAGTAATTTCGAGGCCGTCGCGAGTGCGCGAATAAAACTAGCGGAGATGAGAGGGGAGCTGATGAGGGAGGAAGCGCGCGAGACTGCGGCAATCTCCGTCCCCGAGCGACTGCGATGATTTTCGAGGAGCGAAATTTTAGAGGGAGAGGAACTGGGAATTGATGCTGCACTTGCGCGAAGAGCCAGCGATCGAGGTGTTTTTTTTTCTCTTTTTTTGGGGGGAGGGTTGAGGAATTAATTATCGGCTGGCGTTGCAACGTCATCCGGTTAATTTTTAACTGGCCTGCGGCTGCGAGACGCCGTCGCGTCTTTTCATTATAACGGCTCGCTCTTTATTAGTCTTCAGTTGCGTCGTTATAACTCGCTCCTGTCACTTCACGGCTGCATAACTACGTTAGCTCGCCTTACGTAACGTCCGGTGCTACGGCACTCGCTCCCTTCTTTAATCGCCTGGAATATATGAAACTATATCTTCTCGCTACTTTAGCATAACGACGAGAAATGGATACTTCTGTACAATTTTCTGGAATTAGGGAGGTAAAAATAAAGTTTACATTTTTATATAGTTTATAGAAGACGCATTTCAACAATTACACTAAATTACTTTTTAAAATTTTTCGCTTAATTTCATTACTTAACTTTTTTGTATTTCTTATTTCGATATTTTTACTAATTGCATAAAAATAGATTTAAAGTTTCTGTCATAAAAGTTGAATAGAACGCGTAACGTAACTTTTTTATTAACGCGCATAATTTAAAACGTTTAATTTTAGTAATTTAAAATGACATACTCCGGGGAAAGCAATAGTCGCGGCAAAGTCCACGTTTAGCCATTCAAGTCAGGTCTCATTTTCGAGTGCTCTGCGGCAGATTAACGACGTCAAGGATAGCCCTCGAAACGTCTCGCGATCGTCCTCGGCGGACTGTTTATGAGGCATTAACGAGATTAACCGGAACGAGCGTTTCATCCCCTCGGAAATCCAGCCGGATCGTCGTCGCGGTCTCGCGGCTCCCCGAACAGTACGGCGCGGCCGCGCGACGACGAGCCGGGAGAAATATCGGGGATCGGGCTAATACGGGCGACGCGAATCCCCGCGGGCCATTCCTCACGCCCGGGACCTCATAACACGCGGGCTTAATTAAGTCGCGACCGTCTTTTATGGCCCGCCGTCGATTATCGCGCGCCCGCGAAATTTCGGGCGCGTGCGCGCGCGCGACGCCGCTTCGGCGGAGCGGAGGAAAAGTAACGAGCGCAAAAAAGGAGGCTGCGCGGATAAATGGATTATTTACTTAGAGCCGGGGATGGGTGGGGGCGCCGAAAAAAAAGGGGACGAAGGAGGTTTTAGCGATCCTCCCACGTCGGCGGAGTACAGCAAAACCCCCGGTGCACTAATCGCCTGACTGTTTCGTCTTTTCCCTTCGTCTACTTTGCTCTGTACTTTTTTCCTTCGCGCACGCCTTCTCGCCAAGTTCATTAGTTTGTACCTTGTTACGTCGGATAAATGGTGGATTAACCATTTTAACGGGTTATATTGCTTTTTTCAGTTTCAGTGACTGGCTACTAGTTTTCTTTATAATCCTTAAGGAGATAAATTTCAAAATTTTTTTTCTTTTTTTTCTACTTATTTCACAAGTAATTTCATATTTTTTTTTAAAGACTTTCTACTGTATGCAGAAAATTCAGTTCGTATTCTCAAAAACTAGAAAATTGTATCTAGATAATTATTATACTACATATACGTATAGAAACTATTAAATTGTTATGTTTACTGTTTAGTGTACTATTTACCTTAAAAGATGAAACAAAACAAAACTACATACTTTTCCAGTGTAGGCACTCCTATAACAAGTCACTATCTTTTTATCATTAGACTGTTAGAAAATGTAAATTTGAACGCGGGGAATTCCGAGTTAGAAGCTCCAACGATCGCCAGGGAGATCTTGGCAGCGCGGCACCTCCGCCGGACTCGGTCGTCCTTATCTCTCAAACGCGAAATATCGTGCAATAGATTGGATTTCGCAGCTAGCGCGGCGGAGCGGGGAAGGCGGGCGGCGTGCTGAGAAGAAGAGAGAAAAATAATCGGGAGCTATTGCGCGTGTTTGCAAGAGGAGCGGGCCGGTCTCCATTTAAAGTGCTCATTCACGGCGGCGACCTTAATCTTCGCCGCGGTCTTTGAAACTTTCAAGATATCTTCATGGGCCATCGAGTCTCAAAAATCGCTCATGGCACTAGGTTACTCGTACACACCTAGCAGGGGCCGGCGGCCGGGGATCCCCTTATTCCCGAGCGCCGAACGATCCGCCCTGGCAAACAGCCACCGGCGTTTTGAGCGGATTACTCGGCGGAATGAAAGCATGTATACTGTATGAGGCGCCCAACTTTTTCTTCCTCTCTCGCGGTGACGTTTTCCTCCCTTTTTTTCCTCTCTTCCTTCATGGCGATGAGCCCCTCCCACCCGCCGGGAATTTTCCGCCGAAACGCCCGCGGCCGCGCGGCTTTGTCCCCTCGGAAGGGGGAGAGAGGCCTCGGACCCCGTCGGTTCAAAGTGCCCTGGCACAGATACGGGAGAGACCCGGCGAGCCTTTTTTATACCCTCAAAGCGAGAAATAGTCCTCCGGCTGCGCGTCCGAAAAAACCGTGTCGACGCCGTCCTTTAAAAAGCTAATGAACGATTCACTTTCATCCATCCGCGGGCTGGAGGGGGAAGCTTATTCCCGTGTAAACGCGGCCAAGCAAAATAAAAATGCAGATGCCGCGCAGCGGGGAGTCCGCTTGCAGGCGGATGCGAATGAAAGCGACGCGAATGAAGAGCCGGGGTAACGAAGGTTTAACCGTCGAAAAAAGTATATTGGAAAATATTTTGTCGCCGAAAAAACTGTTTTTCTAGCCAAGTGTCCCGCCCAATCAGCGGTGTTTTCCTCTCGCGAACCCCGCTGCGGCGGAAAATTTTAGTCCGATTGACTGCGTTCTTATATATACAAACACGCGTGTTTACGATTTTTGCCGCGACTGTACGAGAAATTTTCTAGTGCACCATGCAAATTTTATTTACATAACTTTTTTATGTCAACTCTCTTTTTTACACAAACAGTCGTGTTTATGATTTTCAGAGATGACGAAAAAATATCTACCCAATACCCTGTATAAACGTTACTTCAATTATTTGATCTGGAATTTTAGTCTTGTATGCGCGGATACATATTTGCACTAGCTAAAGGAAATTATAATACGAAAAAACCTCTAGTCTGCATAAATTTGTGGAATAAAAATATTTAAAGAAAACGAATCGATGTTTTACGAATAAATGAGGCGGTTACGTAATTGGGCGTGAATTAGAATATGCCTCGGAAATGCATTATGTAAAGGCTAACGACACGTGGCAAGTGCATTAAATTCAAATTCGAAAGCAGCTAGACGGAACATTCGCCAACGCGGCACAGCCAGCGTATTCGTAATGATAGTCCTTTCAATATCGACACGCCATTAGACCATAACCCTTGACATCGAACAACCTCTTCAAACACTACAATGGGCAGCATCGATCAGCAATTACTAAATGAGTATGCCCCGGCACTCGAGCCCGCGCGCCAAGGCAGCTGCAGATTCTTCCACATTGGAAAATGCTAATCGCTTTTTATATTACAATGCAATTGACTCGGCTAAAAATATCCCGCTCTTTCCAATAATCGTTCGAATGCAAAGTAAATTGGACTCGTTTCCGTTTTTCTCTCTCTTTCAGGTGCCATCTTCACTCATGACCAAAGAAACAGCAGCACCGAGCTGGCCTTCAAGTACGCCGTGTACAAAATAAACAAGGACAAAATCATACTGCCCAACACGACTCTGGTCTACGACATCCAATACGTGCCTAAGGACGACTCCTTTCATGCATCCAAGAAGGGTGAGTCCTCTTTTTTTTAGTCCTCATTCCACGCGAAACTTTTTCGCGCAAAAGTTCAAAGTCGCGGGGGCGACAAAAATCGGGGACAGTCGAAAAAGAAAGCGGACGAGCGATCGAATGGAATTATCCGCCGGCGGTGAATAGTCACTTCGCTGATCACATTTCCCTCTTTCGCCGAGCGCGCGCTATAACGGAGCCGCTAAAAATCGCATAAGTGGCTTTGGGGATTCGCCACTTTCTTTTCACCGCGGTGTTTCGCCCGCGACCGAGGCCAGGGGATTTCTGTCTTTTGACGGTGCCCCGGCAAAAAAAGGAACATTAATCGATGCAAAGTGAATCTTTTAAAAGTGAGATCTAATGCATTAGCGAATTTCCGGATCAGCGAGAACGAATGTGATTTCGAAGCGGCAAAGGTTATAAGTCCGCAAATAGAAATATTTTTGCGTAAACGCTAACCGATTTGCCGTTTGGCAAAAAAAGAGCTTTGAAATTTTGCATTTCGTATTCAGTGACTCAAAAAGTAAGAATTTTTCAATCACGTAACTCGCTTTGTCCGCTTTTGCGCAAAAAGTTCGCAAAAATTTCAAATTCAAACTGGTACAAAAAAAAACCGCGAATTTTAAACCTCATAACTCAGCGTCGTTGCGTGACGTTCAATCTAAAATCACTCTTAGTCCGACGCAACCAAGAAGAATAAAAAAACGAAGAGGGCGGGAGAGGCGAGAGTGGGAACGGGGTAGAGAAATCTCCGGCTGAACAGGACATCCCGGCAAACTCTCAAGAGTCACAAGCAGCGCTCTCCTCGAAGTTCATTCTCGAATAATCTCCAGGCGCTCGCTCGGCTGCATGTGCGCGGGCGCGCGCATGACTCTCGAAACTCGAACTTGCGTCCGCCCGTATTTACCTTTACACGTGTCACTCCGCCGCCCGGGGAGTACATATATAACAGACGCACGCGCCCCCGTCGCTCCCTCCCTCTTGGGGGTAGTGCGCGCGACGTGGAGTGCGACATTATTGCGAGCGCAATTGCGGCGGCCGGCCCGCGATCGACCGGCGCAACGTCCGTTGCTCCTGAATGACGTTTTTTTTCCCGGCTCCGTTCTTTTTTTGCGCTTCGCGACTCCAGCGTTAATCCGGTGCGATTTCGAGAGGAGGCGAGACGGACGGCTTCCTCGGGCGCTGCGTTATCTGCGCGTCGCCACGCTCTTTCAGATTTTACGGTTATACATGTACGTGCAAAACGCGGGGGACTATCTTGTCGCCGGGGCGGGATAAAAAAAAATACGGCGGGCGGACGCGCGACAACGAAAAGCCACTCGGGGTATACGCGAGATGTGTACTTGAATTTTTTGCGAGCACTCGTAACTCGTTCGATTTGGAGATTACTGTGTTGTCCTTTTTTCGCCAGAAATGTGTTAATGTTGCGTATACATTTTTTTTAATAACGCGTTAAATTTACATATTAAAACTAACAAGAATTTAGTAAATAGAATTAGCGTACTTTGTATGAAAATTTTATACCTTAAAATCTTTGTACAAAATGTTTAATAATTTCATTTAAATATTTAAATATTTAAATATTCATCGAGTAAACTAAAATTTACAAACAATTAGGAATAATTTCGTAATTATTAAAATAAACGTAAAGTCTTAAAAAAACATCGAAATTGTGCACTAACTAAAATTATGAATTTTCACACGTACAATGCACCTACTCGCAATGTAGCGCAGGTGCAAAGGGACGCTGCAACGCTCAGAGGCATTCGGACGCGCGGACGGCGCGTTCAGCCCCGCTATTTAGGATATCGATTTACAATAACATTGTCAAGCGATGCTCAAGGTAATGCGGTGGCAGAGCCATTACGAAGCCCGTCGTGAGGCACAAGTGCGCGCCCCGTGACGTCACCTCGCGTGTTCAAGAGGAACACTTCAGTATAGCGCGCGCTCCCGTTCGCTCGCTATCGGCCCCGGCGCGCCGGCGGCCCTAACCGATGAAAATTTTTCCCGCGAGAGAGAAAAAAGACGAAGCCCTTCAGCTTAACAAAGCAGTCGAACTCCGCGCGTTAGCGCGCCAAGTGTTCTTCGCTGCCGCTCGAATTTTATAGTTCCGCGCTATTTTCTCTTTTTTCTTTATTTGGTCTCGCGCGCGCTCGCTCGATGACTGGCGCAAAGAACTCGGAGCTTTCTTTGCCGAGCGGTTCCTTTGTGGCGGTCGGAATAAAATGTATTTCAGCGGTCAGCCCGCGGAAAATAAACGAAGGATGGGAAAATTTCCAACAATGCGCGGCGGGGTCAATGGAATCGAAAGGTCAGCCGGGCCATTTGCGGAATTCAACGGCGAATATCGACGACTATACTAGATTCGATTGTCTTTTGAAACTTTAAAAAATTCACCGTGGGCTTCGGGCCATTCAAATCCCGCAAATCGCCTACTCCATCGGCGATTAATTTTTTTTTATCTCCCGGGCGCGAAGAGATAGAAGAGTCGTCGCCTTTGTGAGTCCACCTGAATAAGGGTCGGAGGAGCGACGCGGATGATTCTTTGTTCGAGCGGCGGGATGGAATCTCGCGAAAAACAGCCGGCGGAAATTCAATTCGGGGACTCCGCCGGGGCGGCGGGAAGATTTAACGGACAATTACTTCGATTGAACGGGTCGCGCGCGAGTTCGCGGCCGTCCCACCTTAACCCATCTCGGTGTGGAACATCAAAGGACGCTCGGGCTCCTTACGCGAAGGCGATCGCTTTGAGCGGGCCAGACGCCTCGGATGAAAGAGATATTTGTCTTCGACGGGCACCGAATCAAATTTCTCGCCGGGATGAGACAAAGGGACTTGGCGCCGGGGCCGGAAGAATTTTCATTGTCCAACTGCTTAGCGGTAAATAACCGCCCACTGCTTCATAACTCCAAGATAGATGGAGCGATAGATGGCTGATTTGTGGAAACGATAAATTTGCAAACATTAGGTAATGTCAAGTAATAGTTGAAAAGATTCTGAAAGTATTTTTTACGTGATCAATTTGTTCATTTATATTTATAATAGAAATGTAATCTTGCATTTAAATATTCGAAAACTTACCATTATGAATCCGAGATTTTTAGTAAATAAACTCTACAGAAGCAGAAATAAAACCCTCGATAAAACCATTTAATCAAGTGCTATTATTAAACTAATGAAATTTCTAATTTATACCATTAAAGTTTATAATTAAAATTTGATCATTTTCTAACCACTTTTGAAATGCATGTAATAGATGACAAAATGTTTAATAAACGCTTAAAAAGTGACTTATTTTGCCAGAGTTACGACTATGATAAGAATCCGATGAATTGAACGAAATGTCTCTTCAAGACAGCATTGAATCGAGGGAAGATAACTTTCTTAAATTAACAGTCAAGGAATAGTCGATACTATACTGCGAGCTTTTCAAATATTAATTGCTACGTTTACACGATATTTAATCAACGTCGTCAAGCTAGTCCAACCGAAATTCTAAACTGTTACTCGTCGAAGTTTGCCTTCAAAGATTTGGATTAAAATGTACAACTCGATTGAACCACCGCGCTAATTAATATTTGCCTTACAGCGGGGGATTCTCTCTAAAGAACCGAACTATCCTCATTAAAAATTTTTCAGCCGATCCTAATTAATGGGCGTTTGAGATAGTTTCATCCCCTAGTGCTCGCAAGTTTCGCGATCTTGTCAAACTAAGCAAATTTTGAAGGCGACCTTCTCTTTTCTCGTACGCGTTACGCACGGCCCCTCGCTCCCTTTGCGCCACGAGGGATCCCACCATCCGATCTCCTATCTTGCGACTTATCGATCGCCTACTCCGCCGCTTTGTTTCTTGAAATAACCTGACACACTCGAATATATATCCCGCACGGAAATATATGATCTAGTTTAATGCAATTTTACAAGTGGTATAAATAACATCTTTACGACTGTTATAACTTATGCGACATGGTCTACCGAATTTTCTTTCCTTGGCAATATTTAATTATTTTGATTGCGATGCTATGAAGTATCGTCTTTAAAACAGTTTTATTCTTTGATTTTTAAAATTAATTAACTCTCAAATAAAAATGACAACAGAATTAATTCTACCTTTTAAATTGGAGTGCATTTCATCTAGCGGTGCACCACAAACTTTAAAAACTGTTCTTCAATTTTATATCAACAACAGTAATATTCAAGCCTTTATAAAATATTTTACTGGATAATTTTTGTGCGGGATAATCTTTACAACGGAAGTTTTTCCGACAGGTCTTTGGCTTCAACTTTGTCTATCTCTGCGAGTGCTTCCATACCGCCGCTAAAAAATGCGATGAGACCTCGACCTCGTAATGGCTTCCCTGAGCTCGGGCGCGTGCTAGAAGGGAGACGCGAATTCGCAAACGCATTTTCTTATACAGCGGCAATTGCCACGAAATTACTTCGCACCGGCTAGGGTGCAGAGGCATATCTTCTGTAATAAACAAATTCTACTGAAATAAAATTAATTGTTAATCAATTAAAATAAGTTTTACTTTAAACCAATTTTTATCCGCGTTATCCACAAATGCAGTAAAAGCAACAAACCCGTAAATACTTAAATTAGAGCCAAAATACTTTAGATTCCGGTCAGTCTTTTCGCAGCGCGGCTTAAACCACAATTAGTGCAAATTTCGCTAATCCCCCTAAATGAAACAATGAGCCTAATGAAAAGTAGGCTCTCCGGTTAATTCCAATCGGTGGCGAGAGCAAGCCCGCGGCCCCGGGATTCATTAACATTAAACATCGCGCGGTTTCGTTCGCCTCGTGAATTCGCCGGCGCGCCACCGGGAAAAAGCGAAGAAGAAGCAACTCGCTGCCGGCCGGCCACCGCGGGAGAAAGAGAGAGAGGGAGAGCAAAGCAGAGGCTAGAGGAAATCCCACCCGGTGTTTCATTCTCCCAGTGGCAGGGGCTTGTCCAATAAATTTTCGGCTCCTCTCTCGCGTACTCCGTGGTCCTCGGGCGCGCGATGTATATCGGCCGGGAAGCTCGCTCCTGAGGCGGAAGCGCGAGACACATGCATCGGGGTCACGCAACATCGAGATCATCGCAAATCATCCCCATCGATTTTGCATTCCTCGGGCGGGCTTTATCTCCCCGCGCGGCCCGAACGCGAATTGAAAAATAATCTGCGCGGTGCTTTACGAGAGTCTTCGGGGAATAAAGAGGGCGGGCGGCGGGGGAGAAAGCGAAAGAGTCGGGGAAGGAAAGAAGGAGGAGAAAAAAGAGGGCTCAGCCGCGGCGGCTCGTATAAAGACGCATAAAAACGCGGAAAAGAGCCCGCCGCGGTGTCACCTTTATTTCCTTCCGCTGCATAACGCGCGCGTCGGCTTATTTCCCGCCTTTGAATTTCGAAGCCCGTCGCGCGCTCGCTCCTGCGGTTTCCCACCGATAAACGACTACATTACCGCGGCGAAAAGCGTTTTTCAATTAATACCACGGGTCGCCGGTTAATTGCGCTTGCGGGGATGGTTACTTTATCGATGCCTTAGAAAAATCGCCAGCGCAATAGCTGCTCTGACTTTTGGGTTTTTTCTACGGCCCGCGGGGAGAAGACTCCGGGGGAGCGGATATTAAAAAATAAATTAAATTCTGGCTCGTGAGATTTTTCTTTCCCTGAGCGAGCGATGGCCAACGAAATACTTGGGGTTTATTAAAATTTTAAAACGACCGACTTTCAGTATTTGCGCGTGTATTGTTTTAAAATAAGGGCAAATATATACCGTAATGTAGTTTATTTTATAACTCCTTATTTTTCGAAGTTTTAAAAGATAATTAACTCAAAGCTAAGTATAATACATCTTATTAAACTTTGACTTGAGCAATATTGACTTTGCGTCATACTTATGGAGGAAATGTCGATCCTATAAAAGAGACGTGTTTTAAGTTAAAGCACAATGACAGTTTAATCCTACGAAACTATTAGAATTTTCCAGGCATATATCACGTTTAATTAGAAGGTGAAATTTTATTACACGAACATTCAAGATATAAAAAAGAAACGCAATGAATTTAGTTACCATTGTAATTTGAACTGTTTATATTTTTTTATAATTTCCGTTCCATACTAATATTACCCAATTTTCCGAAAATATTAAGTGCTATTAATAATTTAGCTTTATCATTGAAATACGTCCAATTTATCATAAATGATAATGACGCGACTCGACTTTGACAAGCGATAAAATAGCGCCAAAAAATAAAAGTAAAAATCGGTCGAATCATGGAAATGTGTTGCAGCCTGTCAGCAAGTCAAGTTCGGCGTGCAGGCCGTATTCGGGCCGTCAGATCCGATCCTAGGTCAGCACATTCACAGCATATGCGATGCCCTGGACATACCGCACTTGGAGGCCAGGCTGGACCTGGACTCCGAGGCGAAGGAATTCAGCATAAATCTGCATCCAGCACAAAGCCTCCTCAACGCCGCATACCAGGACGTCATGGCCTTTCTCAACTGGACCAAAGTCGCCATCGTGTACGAGGACGACTACGGTAAATTAAACCCCACCCCTCCCCTCTTCTTCATACCCTTAATTCCCTTCACGCCGCGTTGCGCTCGGATTAAAGCGCTCGTTTCGGGACTTTCGACCAAATTCGCCCTCGAGTATGTGGGTCGGTTTTTCCTGCTTAGCAGTTATTGTTTGGCACTGACGCAAGGTCTCGGCGCAAAACGAGAGCTCGCCGTCAGCGGCGCGTGCATATTTCACTCGCCGCCGCGTCGCCCTTTTTTCTCTTCGTTGACGCGCGCGGCCGCGCTTTTTAGCCGCCCGCTCGAAATCAGCCAAAGTGCACTTAATTATGTCGCGCGGTTAATTGAGTTTGCAATCTCGTGCCGCAACTCGCGCGGTCGCCTCTACAAATAAATCCATTCCTCCGGAAAATCTCGCGCGGAATATTCGCGAAGGCGAGGAAATTTCGAGGCCCTCGCGAGCGAAGGAGAGCGAAAAAGAAGAAGGAAAAAAGGGAGAAGAAAAAGCGCTGCGCCAGCGCGACCGAGCGCTAATCGACTGGGCGGCCTCTCCTCCTCCGAGTGGCTCGTTCACAATTAAAGCGGCGCTAGGCGCCCCGCCAACGAAATTTCAGCCGATCGCCCGAGCTCGCCGGCGGATGAATATTCATTAGGGCCCCCTGGCAGCGGCAGCATCGCGCGAGCCCGCTCTCTTAAAAACTTAAACGCCGCGAAATTGGCACGGCTGTAAGGACGAGCCGCCGAGCGGATCGCCCGGATGGATAATGCAGCAGCGGAGAGAGAGCGGCGTTTGCTCAGCCTCGCCACCGGCAGGGTACACAGCGGGTACCCCGCTGATTCGATTTATTTATTTGATCGGCGGAATTTCCTTGAGCGCGACGGGCTTTACCGTACGTACCAACCCCGCGACTCTTTGAGCTACCGTGTGTTTGCTTTCGGCACCGCGTACGATTCTTCGTTCTTTTTTACGTCGCCTCGCGACGTCGCTGTATTTTATTCTGGCGTTTTTCCCCGGACAGCAGGAGCTTTACTTTTATTCCGATGGAATATCGATGTCCCGGCGAGAATAAAGCGGGCTTGGGAGATTTTTAATGAACCTTTCGGTATACAGCTCCGGTAGGGATTTAAACGCGAGTAAACAAGTGCGCCCGGGACTCCGTGATTTTAACAACACGGGCGCGTTAAAATAACATGTCCCGGGGGAGTATCGCGTTCAAATTAGTAAATCAAACGGCCGAATCCGAAGTTCGCCAGTCGCGTGAAACGAGGAGTCGAAGCAACCGTCTCGAAAAAAAAACCGGAGTACACAGGGAAAGAACAAAAAGGACAGGAGAATCACCGGGGGTAAAACTCAATCGTCGCCGAAGCGAGAGATAAACAAGATCCCGGCGCGCGGGGAAGACGCCCTTTCGTCAAATGTTTAACGAAGCAATTCAATTTGCTCGCTCCGCGCGACTTCGGATCAGATTTTACGTCCACGTCGCGCCCCGAGACGCGCAGCCCCTTTCCACGTATATACGCGGGAACGCGCAGCGAACGGGTCCGCTCGGTATATATGTATACAGCAGGACCGAGGAGGACGGAGAGGCGCGCACAACGATATTACCGGCTCCCTCGGCTGAGCTTTCGGTCAGTCACGCGGAATGGGCCGCGCGCACTCAAAGGCGAAGCGGCCAGCCCTTACACGCGCGCGCACGCCCTGCGAATCGACAATGAACTTTGCTCCGAGTCCATCACCGCGACCATTGTCCCCGCTCTGTCTCTCCCCTCCCCGGCACTTTTATTCTCTCCGACGCGCGCGCGCCCCCGGGGGACCGCCTCCGAGGCCGAAATCCCCGAAGCGTATTTTCGCTGAACAAGCGGACCGATCCGCGCGGCGGTCTCCTCTCGCCCGGGACATTTTCCGAGCGGCTTACCCTCTCGTTAAAACGCGAGGGCCGCGGATAAAAGAGGCGAGAAGGTGTGCGCGCATCCCGACCTCCTCGGAGTAAATAACGCGGAAGGCCCGGGATGCGTCTGGCGCTGGCCCCCGATCGTAATCGTAAAGAAACTCGGCCCTCCTGGGGGGGGGGAGGAGGTATAAGGTACGACCGGCGCGGCATTCGATTGCCCGGGCGCGCGCGCGCGAGCCCCGAGAAATCCCTGCCTCCTTTTACGACTTCATCGAAAATAACAGCGGGCTTCATAAAGCGAAGCGCCTGGAAGAGGCGCGATATGCAGGTGCGAGCCGGGCTTTACGATAATTCGAGGCGAGCGATGCTCTGTTTCTAGCTAGACCGGGCGGACCTCTAGCACTAAAGGGTAATGGACGCGAGGCTGCGGATTTTAATAAAGCCCGCCCGTAAAAAAATTACACTGATGGAATATTCGGGCGATGACGCCGCCGGAATTTTACATGTTATGAGGCACCACCGGCTCAGCTGTAACCCGAGCGAAGCCGGAATAAATAAATATTAAGTTCGTTCGGTTATACCCGTTTCTCGTCATTCTCTTTAACAAAAACGTTGAGTAAATCATTTTTCTTTTACGTCACTAACAATTAATGAATTCTCCTTTTAACAATCATGAAATTCCTGCTTGCTTCTTTTCTCCAAAGATTTTGAATGGCGCCAAGCCTCTTAAGACGGAAGAAGCGTTATTCTCCGCGATATAATAAAAATTCATATTATCCGTGCCCCGCGTTAAGAAGAAAAATGAAGAGTAACCGAATGAGACTTAGCGCTTAAAGCATCCGTAGCGCGGGGCCGACAGCACCGAGTATAAAGAAGGCGCAATAATTCCCCTGATATTCCGGGCGGCAGTATCACCCGCGCGAAATATGGATTACGGGGACGTCCATTCGTTCTCATTGTTTAAAGTGCGCGAGCCGCGCGTCCCGCGTGTCCGAGCCAGGCTAAGCCATTTACCCTTACACCGAGTGGAAAAGCGTCTGCAATAAGTATGTTAGGAAGGAGGAGTGGGGGTAGGGAGTCGGACGCCGCTCGCGATTTGCAGCTCGTAAGAAGCCGGGACAAGCCGGAAGCGCCGGTAAACTAGCTCGCTCTCTTTTTCGCCCAGAGTCCCCGGAGAAATTATCGTCGCTCGTGCCCCCCCCCCCTCTTAATTCGCCCCCGTCTCTTTCTCGGGACAAACTGGCCAATTATCCGGATTACAGCCCTTACGCGACACTTTGCTCCGCAAGCGAATTTATTAAATTTTCGCGACCACGATAAAGAGGCGCGCTCGCGGAGAAATTGACGAGATCAAGGAGGAGGTGCTCTCTTCTTATCATCCCGCTCTCGGTCACGGTCCGAAAGAGGAGGAGAGTCAGCGTTCCAAGTTTTAATCGAGCTTCCGCGAAAATTTTTCGAAACGGCTTAATCCGGCGATTCGCTTACCTAAGTAAGCGCAAAAATCTCGTCTGACGGACCATTCAGAGAAATCAGAGAGGCGCGCGCGCGCATCGAGAAGACACGCAATCAAGAGCTAAAAATCTTGCCTCGCTGAATTACGTAATCCGGCGGGGAAGCGGTTGCGAGGAAAAAGTTTCGCGGAAAAAATTCGCCGCCTCCGTGAGCGCCCTTAAAACTTGAATGGCGCCCACTCGAGGAGGCGAGAAGGACGGCACAAAGGAGACGAAAAAAAGCGAGCTTTGGGCGCAAAAAATAAAAGGCGCGCGCGCGGCGGCGACGAAAAAAACTAGGGGGTAGCTGAATCGCTCTCGGGGAACGAACTTTGCGCTGGCGCGTCGGCGCGCTCGTGCGAAGACCTCCAAGTTGAGATGATACCATGATTACTTAGGCGCGCTTGCAGGTATTGATTCCATCGGGTCGCGTCGCAGCGGCTATTTACGGGTTTCACACACATTCCCCGCCTCGCTCCCAATCGGCCGATCGATGCGCGATTCAAGCTGCGAGTACACCCCCTCCCCCCGCTCGCCGACGGATTATCTTTGGCCCGCTGGCTCTTATGAAGGATTCAGGAGGCGAAAGAGCACCGGCGAAGAGGCGCGACCCCGAGACCACCTGGCCCGGCCTCCTTTTGTCCGTCGCGCGCGCGTGCCATCGCCCAGGATAAAAATGCAATTGCTGCGACCAGAGCTTTTATACTGGGATGCATGCACTATTTTTATTTTTATTTGCGCCGAGTGCTTCACTATATTTTCGGGTTGCACGCGAGTTTCCAGCGAAATGTTTATTTTTATGTTACGAGTCGCGTTTATTTTCAACGAAATCGATGATAGAATTTTGTGGTGAATTTTAAATGTATACCCTCTATTCGTAGCTAAACGTTCGTCGTTAAATATAAAATTTCACTTAATTGCATAAACTCGTAAATCCGATATTTTTTATTACACTATCTCTACGTTGTACATTGAAAATTGTATTGAAAATTGTACATGAAAATCATTGTATTTTTATAATGTTTATAAATAATGTACAAATAAATAAAAACAGATGTTTCGTATTGTTACAAATTTATATAAAACGAAACTTGTAAATGCAACACGGAACACGGACAAGACAAACATAAACAAACGTCGTAACAACTTAAATAAATAATAAATAATAATTGCAAGCGGGGATCCGTAAACAGCCGTAAACGTCACGGGAAATAGCGACAGCGGCGCTTTCCTAAGAGCAAATAAACTCGCGCCCGGCGCAAAGCACTGAAAATAAGGTATTCGGGTTGAAATAAACACGGGATTACTTGAGAAGCGTTTCCGTTAAACTTCCACCTCGCGGAGAAATCCTACCCCAATCTCGTTTTTTAATCATCCCCTGCGCAGTTTCCCCCGCCTCCTCACGTTCGCCTCTCGCTTGCAGGTCTGGTGAAGCTGCGCGAGCTCGTGAGGTCGCGAAAGTCCCAAGACATGGAGGTATACCTGAGGCAGGCTGATCTCGATTCTTACAGGCAGGTCCTCTCCGAGATCAAAGCCAAGGAAATTCGCAATCTCATCGTCGACACGAGGCCCGGAAATATGCATCACTTTCTGCGCATGGTAAACTCGCCGCGCTACTTTTATTTTGTATCAGATTTAAAAAAAAAAGTAGAGAAAAGAGCTGCAAGTCCTTTTTTCATCGCCGCAATTTCCGCCTTTCAGATACTTCAGCTGCAAATGAACGACTACAACTATCACTACCTCTTCACAACTTTTGTAAGTTAATTTTCCGCCTGAAGTGGACAATCGGACCGCTCGACCGCATTTCGCTAATTAATATCGATTTTGCGACTTTTAACGAGGTCCATGTTGATTAATTAATTTGATTTTGAAGTTCCAATAATTAATATTAATTGCTCGCCGCAGGATATAGAAACGTTCGATCTCGAGGACTTTAAGTACAACTTCGTCAACATCACTGCCTTTCGCTTGGTGGACGCCGACGACGCGGCGGTGCGCGGCATACTGAGGGACATGGAGAAATACCAGCCTGACGGTAATAACCTGCTCAACAAATCTCGCGTCATACAGGTGAGTCACGTGAAACTACAATTTTATATACATATAACAAATTAATTTCCGTTTATTAGTCTTAAAAAGCGAAAAGCGAAATTATCGTGATTCACTTATACCCAAATAATTAGTGGAGGTTCGATCGGAGCACACGTGATCTTCCGTAAGAAAGATAAGGATGTGGGTGAGGAAGGTCATTTGCTGTAAGAGAGGAAAGTAAGGGCGAGGAAAGCGCGGTAAACGGATTAAAAGGCGGTAATGACTTTTGGTCTGTCGGCACCCGGCTGTTACTACTGCTCGCCAGCGACGTCGTTAAGTCTTGTACACCGAGAAGATTTGTGCAGCAGAATCTTTACCTACTAATCGCATTTAGTTGCTCCCTCAAGTTTTTTCCGGGGCTTTTTTACCCCTCCTGCTTCAACTGAAAATTGAACTCGATGGGAATGCGCTTTTTAGAATTTAAGAGCTGCGTCGGTACCGCGACCGTTTAAACCATCAAGAGGCACGCCGCGGTCGTTCCACATACGCACACTATCGGCCGCATGAAAAAACATTTCCGTTTTACACGCCGGCACTAAAAAAAAGTATTGAACGAAACAGACCGGAATGAATTCATAACAAACACGCGAAAGCGATCGAGCGCATTTACATATTTTCCATATCGACGCGTCGCTCGGAACAGCCGGGCAGTTAAAAAAAAGAAAGCCGAGAGCCGCCTCTTCATCGGCAAGTTTAATGGAAATCGCGCACGCGCTCGCCGCGAGCGAGCAGGGCGCTCGTTAGCCCGGCGCGCGCGCGCTTCGCGCCTCGTGAAAAAGCGCGGCGGCAATCAGCCGGAACTCGCGAGCCGGCGAAATAAGGGGAGGCCGGAAGTCGGCCGAAAAGAAGGAGAGGGTCGGAAGAGAGAAGCTTGTTACAGCGGCGCGGGGAACGGCTGCGCCGCATACTGATTGGCCCCCTTTTTTCATCTCTCCTCTTAGTTCCTCCGAGTTCCTCCCTTACTTTTCTCGCTCTCCGGCCTGTCCCCCCTCGCAGTCTTGTTTACGCGCGAGCGAGAGGCGAGGAGCTTTGTCCGGGATATTGCGAGCGGGGGAGGGCAGAAAGTTTCGCGCCGATCCCCGGCTGGAGTAACTAATTTACCGTTCGACATCGCTCCCGGCTATGGTGACGCCTTCTTACTTATTCAAAAGCGAACAGACGGATATCCTTTGGAAGTTAAGGCGGACTTGCGAGAATTTTAAATGCTAATCCGATCCTATTTATTATTAGTCCGATCGTAGGCTCCGTTGCAAATGAGTTAGCGCCTGACTTGCAGAAGCGATGATTTCGTTATAATTTCGTTTTACTTGTCGGAAAAATGAAATTTTTTTTATGTTTTTTTTCTTCTTATTTTAGGTAAATTTGAATGCCGCGAAAAAATGTAATTTTGTATTAAAAGAGAGGAAAATGAGAAAAGTAGAAAGTTTGTTTTAAAAAAATATGGTCCAATCAAAAATGTAATTTTAAAAAAAAGCTGCTTCTTAAAATAGTTTTTTCTACTTAACTATTTACCCTTTTTATATTTGAAAAAAGGTGAAACAACGAAATAAACATTTTTTTTCTTTAGCAAAAATATTTTTATTTCAGACGTATTCACGTGAATAGACATCCACACCGTTTTTTATAGGAAAAAAATGTTATTGAATACATCTTAAAAGGGAATCACAATATTTTCAAAAAATATTCCAGGCATTTTTACATACTTTTTCCATTTATGTAAAAAAACTCCATGATCCTTTCAGAGATATCGCAACATCAAAAAGAGGATACTCTCCATGTGAATGATACCGTCTTGAAAAAAGCCTATTCAATTACGGCAACCCGAGGTTCGCGCAAGAACTAATTATCGCGGGGCTAAAATGCGGCGGGCCGAGAGGTCGAAAAAAAGGGCGACGCGATAAGAGGGCGACCGCGCGGCAAAGAGAGAAAGAAAGATCCTGCTCGCCGGGAAATTTTTATATTTCATCCCCGCGAAGAGGCGGGTGGCTGTCCTCCAATGAATCACTGAATTTACCGAGCCTGGATAACCTCCGCTGTTTGCACCATAAATCAGACTGTATCTCGGAGGAGGCCCGCTTCTTCTCCACCCCTTCTTTTTTTCCCCACCGGCGGCAGTCCGCCCCCTCCTTACTTCCTTTGGCGCGAAAATTCCTCCTCGAACTCTCGGATAATTGCGCGCGGAAGAGGAAAAAAGACGAGGACCACGTAGCTCGCGTAAATTTTTTTTTTTCGTCCTCTCGCGCGCACTCGTTACATTCGGATCACGCCCGCGTCGCCCCGGCGAAAATAAATAAAGAAGCCGGGCCTTTATTAAGGGCGCGGGTGTAAAAATCTGGCGCGAGGAATCCCGGAGAGGAGGAGATTTGCCCCGCTCACCTGGCGAAAAATATGTTATTCCGCGCGGATGGAGCTGTCGATAGCAGTGGAGGCCTCGCGCGCCGGTGATGGCCCGGGCATTGTCAGGCGTTTTATGGCGAATCAGCCGAAACACGTCCGCTAGTGCAGCAGACTCGCGAGGAGGATTTGTGCGCGCACAGGAGGAGGGGGCTAACCTCCGGCGCGCACCTGCGACTTAAAGACCCACGACTTCTCGACTCTCATCCCGCGTTACGCGAGCTCGCGCCGAATTCTCAATTTTACACTCGCGGATATCTTATCGAAAAACCCGACGTGCCTCAATGATACGTCGTATTTTCCAAAATATTTTTTTAAAATATTTTTCTAGAAAGATTTCGATTGTTTAAAAAAAAATAATATTATTTGTTCAAACCGATTGAAATTTCAAATTTAAATATAACATTTGTTTATTAAAGATAATGATTCACTTTATCAAAGAATAAAATGAATAACTGACTATATATTAACAAATCTTAGGTTGAAGGAAGAAAATTAAAAATTTCCTTACAAATAATCTAATTTGATGCAAACGACCACTATTTTCTTCTCGTAAACAAATAAAAGCTTGGGATCATCCATAAAACCTGCAAAAATAATAAATTCGTTTAATGAGGTTCTTTTAAAGTTTCTTTAAACATCTCAGATTCAATTAAAGTTTCAAAGAGAAAAATTAAATACAAATGGGAAAATGCTGTTATTAAAAGTTACGTCGCCTCGGTTTAACGCGCGACTTAAAAGAATCATCTTGCGAGAAGCTCCCATAGCTTCATTTAAAATTGCCCTCCGTCAAAATCCGCAATAACTCGGTAAGAAAAGCAAGAAGACGATTATTCGCGAGATATCGCGACTCGGGGATAAAAAGTCTCGGAGCGCCGTCTTGCCGTCCGCTTTATATTTCAATTACGCGCTACTTAAATAACAATAAAACAGGACAACGGCCTTGGAGGAGCGGACGCGGCTGTTTATTCAGCCTCGATATAAAAAAAGTTCGAATCCCGCGCGCACTTCGCCGAGACTCTTAAGGAGAATCCGATCGGCAGACGCGAGCGAGTAAGTTAACAGTCGTCGCTCCTGCGCCACCCCTACCCCCGGCAAAATTGAATGAGGGAAAATCTCCACTGGCGATGGAAAAAAGGACGCAGCTAACTCCCTCTCGTTTTAAATGCTAATACTTCGATCCACCTCTCCATCGACTCAGCCGTTGAAAAAAAAGAAGCGGGAGACAGACAGAGCGAGCACGAAGCGAGACGCGCCGAGGTACAGCGGTGGAAAAAATCGCACGGCGCGCAGTATAAGCGATTAATGACGGGAGTCGCGCGGGCGAGTGAATTCGAGATTACACGCTCGCTCGAGAGAGCGCGCGCGCGCTGCGGAGTTGTATCTTTCGTCGCCCCGAGCGCGCGTTAGACTTGGACTAATTAAAAGCACGCTCGAATTAACCCGGAGATAACGAGGCGAGTATTCAAGCGGCGCATCGCCGCGGGATTTCGCGCCGTCCTCGCATCCCCCCGTCCCGCCGTCCCCTTGTTCCCGGAGCGTAGGTGAGCGCGCCTTCGAGCTTCCTTCCTAATTGATAGCTGCTGCGCGAACAAAGTTTCTCGGAAGCGCGGGCGCGCGCCTCCCAGATGCACCTGTTGAGGTTACCGAGACGGTGCCCGCTGCACCACCTCGAGGAGCGCCGGGGCGCACGCGCCATTAAACTTTATTTCCATGTCATCTGCTCTTTTTTTCGCTATCCTCATCCCGGCTTCCCGAGCGCGGGATGGAGGAGGCGAGCGACGACCGCGAAGATCGATGTCGACGCTGCGAGCGCGCTCGCCGGCCTCTGCGATGGGTTATCGATTTTAGCGCCGTCGAATAAATACCTGCGAGGCTGTAATTACCGGATTGATGGCGTACGAAGTTTTATTTCACAGCTTCGCTGATGTAGTTTTAAAAACCATTTATATTTATTGACATCGTTCGCTGGAAATTTATAACGATGTTTGATCTTCATTAATATTAATATTTTAAAAATTGTTTTTCAATTCATCAATAAATAAAATACCTATTGTTTAATAACTTATTCCAAATTGCAAGATTATTCTCAATTTAGAAATCATAGTTCATCTTCTATTCTATCACGTTGATTTCTCACTTGAAAGAATAAAAAGTCTATCAATCTGCTAAAACACTGTGACGAGTGAATAGCTAGAAGTCAGAAATACGCCAAAGTAAACTGGAAAAACGACAGTATTGGAATTCTGTTTTTTCCTTTTTACCCTGAAACTCAAAAAAAGGGCGTAGCGAATGAAAGATTCCAATTTCAATGAAATTGTCAATCAGTTCGGTGCCTTCGCATTTTCGAATTAAAATCAGTTCGTGTAATCATAAGAGATTAAAATTTCAATTGCACAAAATGAATAAATAAAATAAAGTAATTTAAAAAAATATTCGATATCGATGCAAAATTTATAAAAATGTTAAGAATGCTTTACTTAAATATTTTAGTAAAAAGTTTCATTTTAGCGTTCCATATTATCGTTAAAAATAGCGGTGAAAAATTAATTCGTACGAGGTAAATTAACCATCACTCCCAGTCTTTTAAATCTATAACACTCCGACATAAAGCACGTGGAAAAAATATCAGCTGTCGATTAGCGAAATGTTGGGAACGCGGATTAAACGAGCTTAACAGCGTTGCCATCAATCACCATATTTATTCGTCTGGTCCATTATGTCGATCTCGAAAATCGCCCGACTGGTTTCCGCGAAACGGAATCAACGAACACCCCGCAGAAGCCGCAGATGAACCGAATGCTTTTTGCATGATTTTTGCCGTTCTGCCGCCAATTTTGTACGACTGCCGGTGGAAACGATCTAAAATCTAATGGATCCGCGAAACATATCGCGCGTAATCCAAATCCTCCCCCCAACAGTTTCAGGGTAATTGGAAAGTTGTTGTTCACCGTCACAATCCGCTAACGGACGTACGCACTCCGCAGTTGACGAATTTTAATCGCTAATGAAATTTATACGTAATCCTTCCGCGACGCGGATCTTTCGGAGTGTAGGTGAGCGACGCGAGCTTTTTTGCCCGCCTATACATAAGCGCGGCGAGGCGCCGTCTTTTCGCGCGTGCTTATTTAGCTTTTTTCCATCGGTACTTCACCGCTCGCGCTGATCTTGATAAATTGCTCGCACGGAATTTCGTATTATTGTCCTGAATTGATGGCTGACTTTTTTTTAATTTCGTAAGTAGTGGATTTGCATATATATGTCGAGTCCTCTTCAATCTTCGAGTATTATGCGACACTTTTACATCAATCAAAAATTTAGAAAAAATAATTTATATTTCATTTATTATATTTTCGCGAGTAATGCAGAGAAAAAGTTATTTGGAAATATTTTCAACTTTTATTTTTACATATACAATAACACGTTGTAATTCGGTTAGAATTAAAAAAAAATTAATACAAACATCAATACATCTCATCGGCATCCGCTTATACAAGCCCGAGAGATCAGAGATATCACTAGACTAGGATCAATCACTTTGGAGAGGCCGGAGGGGTTGGTGCCTCGTCTCCACCGCAGTTTGCCCGTCCGCGGGCGCTCGCATCTCCCTCTCTGTCAACACGCCCGAGCATACGTATATGTACTCCCGAAACCAAAATTTATCCTTGCGGGATAAACACGCGGTGTGCATTAGGAAATCCGCGCGGACGAAGCGCGCGTACGCCCGTGAAAAATGCCGAGGGACCCGCCGATTCTCATTATCTCGGACTCGACCTCCAAGAATACATATTTTTTTCTCCGCCTCGTCCGAGGGGTAGATAAGCGCGGATGATGGATGCCACCGGCGAATCGAGCCCGGGATGAGCTTTATGCCTTCCGTCTAATTAATTCGGCGTTATTTATTAAAGAAATTTTTGGGATTATTACGATGACCCTGTCCACCGGCCTCATTTAGATAACGGCTGATTAATATTGAAACAGCGCTGATCAAGTCTCGCCCCGTCGAGCGCGCAACTTTCAATGCTTCCGGACCTCGAGTGGAAATTCTCTCGTTCCAAATACGTTTCGCGTGTAATATATAACGCGGAATCTCTCATAAATTCGAAGAAAGCTATTTGCTCGATACAATAGTCCTCCTCGCATCCAAGTGCACTATGAATCTCCTAGGGAACGATGTTAGAAAAAAAAGGAGGCGATAAAATTCTCGACCATTATTGCGCGCGCTCGTAAAAATAAAAATAGACTCGGGAGTTCGCGGGAGATCGCGCGGAGAAATTCAGGCGGGAGAAAATTCCCGGCGTCGATTTAACAATCGCGCGAGCGACGGAGGCGGCCAAGTGTCGGGCGCCCGGCGACGTCGCAGCTTCGTTTGCGCGGCCATTACTTTATCGATAGTCGCTCGCGCGCGCGCTTTTGAGAAAAAATATTCACGCCGGCGGACCGAAAATTGACTGCCGCGCCGCAGGGAGGGCATAGCCGGGGAGACTTCGATATCCGAAGGCGCGGAGACAAAGAGCGCGGCGGGAGGACCGGCCGCGGCGCGTAAACAGCGGAAATCTGCGCGGGATGGAAAGGAAATTTGGTCGCGCGGCCGCCGGCGCAGCGAAACGATCGCGGCGCCAGAAACATTTTATATCTCCAACTTTCGCGTCGCTCGATGCCGTGGCTTTCATACCCAAGTTTTTTTAGAGTTACGGTTCACGCGCCCGTAGCATCCAAACTCCTCGAAACAAAGTGATTACTTTCGACCGGCCTCGACAACCCGCAACTTCTCCCCGAGGCTCCTTTGTAAACAAATTAGGAATTTTTAATCGCATATTGTCCTTTTTAGCCGGATTTCGCCATTATCCGCTCTTCCGGCGTGGCCGCGCAAAGGGCGACTCTCGAGTCCTCGAGGGCAGGTAGAAAAGTTTGCGGGGGAGACGGAGACGGGAAACGAGGTAAATAAAATAGCTGGTGGGTGGGGAGCGGCTCACAAAGGTGGAGGCTCGTTCGGTGCGCACCGAACGGAAAAATAAGATGCGTGCGAGACGGGCTCGCGTTGCCTTTGTGAAATCTCAGGCGTTCACGGCGCGGAAAAACCATTGGCGGTCGGCTGTGTTTTTTTTTATCATTTTTTCGCCCGCCGACAGCTGTAACTCTGAATTTTCCACTTTATGCTCGCGACGAGGCGCCGCCTGAAAAGAATCCACGACGCGCGTTTCGAATTTAAACCTTTTTCCTTCGAGTGAAATTGCTTTTGAAAGAGACGGCGGAAGGAGGCGAGGAGGGGGAGAGGAATTAGCGTGGAAGGGAGAGGTTTTATTATTTGCAGGAAGGCAGGATTTTCGGGGGGTAATTAGCGAAGTGATTGATCGTCTGATTTCAGGCGGAGCCCGCCCTAATGTATGACAGCGTTCAAGTGTTCGCCGTAGGCCTGAGAACTCTCGAGCAATCTCATGCCTTGAGGCCGATGAATATTTCCTGCGAGCTCGAGCATCCCTGGGACGGCGGATTATCTCTGATCAACTACATCAACTCGGTATGTTAACCTTAATGGATTCACATGTCTAAATATGTTATATAGAAGCCGCTTACATGTATATACGTTTTTTTGTAAATTTATTTCATAATTCGTCGAATTAGCAGAACCATTAACAGGATAGTACGTTCATTTTGCTAATGAACGTACTATCATGTATCATTTTAAAATTTTACTTATTTTAAAATAAGCACAGTAACGATATAAACAGGAAACCAATATTTTCATATCTTCAAAAAGCGCATTATACACATTAGCTAAGTAGCTTTTAAGAGTAATGGTATAGGAACTAATAAAGTTTTTTCAACGACCTAATTTTTCATGCAAATCTGGTACGATAATTCTTCATAATCGCGAGCCATTCAAAGGAGATCCACGCCGTCGTATATCACTTAAGGGCGAATAGATATTCATTGAGGAAAATGCTGCGAAGAGTCGAGCGCGCCGACGCAAAAAAAAACCGTGAGGAGGGGGCCAGAAGGGAGGGAAACGAGTGATTAGAGCCCCTCTTTTCCGGATAGATGGGCGCAATCGGGCATCGATCGCCGTCGGCTGGACGCGACAAAGCAGATTGTAATGGTTTACGGGTGGGAGCGTCGAAAAAATTACCGAAAGTTCCGCAATAATCCCTCCGGCGCGTCCTTCTGCGCCGCTGCCGCGGACACCGGAGTCGCGCGGGCTTACCGTAAATTATCGCGCGCCCGCGAAAAGATCTGGCGACCCGCCAAAACGAGCGATAACCGAAGGCCGCCGGAGCTCGATCCCTTTCTCGCCCCCGCCGTCACCGCCGGGCGCAAGAAAATGTTTAGCGAATGCGGTCTGGCCGGGAAGGGAATCGGCTGGCGAGGTTCGGGCTTTTTCTATGGTGCCATATTCGACGATCGTAAATGAAACGTGAAATGTTACTCGGGGGGTTGGCGCTGATAAAATTTCAATTTTTATTGGATTTCAATAGCATTTTAATTACGATCGTTGTTTCACAGCGATATTGCGCGGATATTAATTTTATTCATGGAATTGAAAACAATTTAAAAATTGCATGTTACTTTTTTTTTATTTATACCCTTCGAACTATTGTATTGCGATAAAGTTACTATAACAAAATAAAATAATAAAACGAAAAATAATTATTTATTATATCTTCTAAGAATTTTATTTATACCTACACTAAAGACAAAACGTTTTACTATTTAAAAAATATTTTGATAATTATCAAAAAAATGATTTAATAATAAACATAATCACATTAATTTTGAAAATCCATGAACAACAGCACTTCAGTATGAAAAACTAATTACCTCCCCCTCATACCCTCATTCGTCATTATGAACTGAAAGCAACAAAAATGAAGAATTGCTTGACCGAAAAAAACAATTAGCAGGGCTTAATATAAATCCTCGTCAGCCAGTGGAGGCCAGGCTCGTGCAGCCGGTCGAACTATTTACGATTCGACAGCCGGTGAAATGCCCCTGCTCACGGCGAAGAGCCATTGTATCCTCGTCGCGCTCCGGCCGATTCACTCGTCGCGGCGCGATAAACAAGGCCAAATTGTTTAATATCATGACGTACGGTCTGTCGGCGGCAGAGACCGCGCGGCCCCAGCCCTTTGTGGCGCTGCACTCGCTTTCGAACTCGTATAACGTCGACCCGCGCGTGTACATCGTAAAAAGGAAGCCGAAGTGCGTTTGATGCCGTGGCTGGGAGCTTCGATTACGAGTGTTCAGTGTTTTTTTTTCTCTTTTTATTTTACGTAGTGAGCTTTGTAAGCGCGACTCTCGTCGTTGGCGTCCTTTTACGCCCTTTTCCAGTCGCCGAAGGAATGCGACGCGACTATTTTTACGTGGGTACGCGATTTTATTCGCTAAAAGTTTCGGAGGATTCACGGACGGTGTGCAATTAGTTCGACTTTCGACGATTGACGAGTAAAAGATTAATCGGTTTCATTTGAAGAGTTGGAGAACTTCACGTAGCTACTCCTGAATTTAATTAAATTTTTCTTTTTAGATTTTTCGAATGCAATGTAACGAGAACAATCTATTTAATTGTAGTTCTGTCTCGTCAGTTTGAAGAATTAGATTAAATAAAAATAATTTAAAACAAAAGTTTAACGCTGTAAAATAAAAGCAGAGAAAATTTGTTGAAAATTGAAATGTAAGGACCTAATTATTGCACGCATGAGTTACTGAAATTACGATACTTTTTTACTCTTGAGAAAATACTCAAAAGCTAGACTTTAAAGCACATCTTTTCCAGAAAAAAATCTCGCTTAAAAATGAAAATCTCGTAAGCGGCACTAACATCCCTCATCAACTCGGGCCGTTAGAATTCACGCAGCATCCGTGGGGATTAAGCACGGGGTAAGAAGTCCATCCGGGGAGCTTTCCAAGGAGAAAGGTTGTACGAAAGTCCGGGACGTTATTGCGAAACGTCCAGTTTTCGCAAATTGTCACGCGTACGTGACTTTCGCGAGTCGCCGACTCGCGTTCGCACCGGCGACCAAAAAAAAAGCTTCTCCGCTCCCAGAGCTTGTTGTTCGCGTACGCGCCGCTACACAAAATGCCCGTACTAATACCGGGACACGAGCCCGACGCCCGCGCGGTATACGGGGAAATTAAAAAAAATGTCGCTGCAGGCACGCGAGCATACATCAGAACAGTCGGCGGATTCTTTTTTGAGTCGGGGATGGAACACGGATTTTTCGTTGTTTGATTTTTTGCGCGCGCTGTTGGGCATTCCTTTTTTGTCAAATGAGAATGCGCGCCGTACCTGCGTACTCGATTGTGCGCACAAACGTGAAATGTAAAGAAGTTAAAACACTGAAATAGTTTTTAAAACAGAATGAAGGAAGAGTAAAGGATTCGAAGGAAAATTGTTAGTGGCGCGATAGGAAAAGTAAAGTTCGGCGTTAATAGTGTTATAAAGCGCTGACAGGCCATTACACGGCGGGCGCTGTAAAATTAATTAAATTCACAAACTCAGCGCGAAGCTCGCGGTAAGAGAAAATTCGGTGTCGCGCGAAATCCGGCGCCCGGCCGTCACACACGCGCGCGCAGAAATCTCCAAAAGAACAGATAGACTAAAGCGGAAAAGCCGTTGACAGAGGGACTGGCTCGCGTGGACGGCGTGAATTAATCTCTCGTCGTCGCGCGACGGTTATCTGTTACTACCACCCCGTTCCCACCCCCGCCAGGAAAATCATAATTATGGTAATGCGCCTCTCGACGCCCCGCGCTCGCACTCCCCGGCATGCATATGCACGCGCGCATTAAGATTCGTTCGAGCGAGCGCGAATAATAAATCGCGAGCCCTCCCCGTGTACATTCTGCGGCTATTACCGCGACACCCTTTTTTTCGGCGCCCCCCTTTTCTTCGCCGGCCCCGGCGAGCCTGAGTTATGACGGCGTCCATCAGACGGGGGATGGAACTGATTTTCCCTGATTTTAGATGTACGGCGCGCTCTTAGGGCCGTCATTTTTTTCCGCTCCGCAGGGAGCGCTTCTTCTTCCGCCTAGTCTCATATTGCGCTTCTTGTTGGGGATTGTTTTTTACGAGGTCGACTATTGATATGGAATTTTATTTCCATCCCCTGCGGCTCCTCCTTTATTTTGATAAGATGCCGGGGGATATCGTTTCGTTGCGCCGCGAAAAAAGTCGATACTGCGTGAAAATTGAACTGTCGATCGGGCGCGGCCGGCGAAAATTTGCTAAAGAACCGGCGCGGGGGCGAGCGGCGAAACACGGGCGGACTCCCCGGGCCATCAATTTAACGGTGTCCGGATCCGGGGATTCCAATATC
The DNA here is from genome assembly GCA_900480045.1 of Eurytoma adleriae. NCBI lineage: Eukaryota > Metazoa > Arthropoda > Insecta > Hymenoptera > Eurytomidae > Eurytoma > Eurytoma adleriae. Next base: position 128,358 of record UXGC01000199.1, read on the forward strand.
GTCGTAATCGACTCGGAATATTCTCCTTGACTACCCGAGCCGCCTTCCGGCACCGGGTGGAATGTCAAGGCACTACCCGGCCGTGCCCGGCCTTTATCGCTAACAGCCATCTCGGTCGTTTCGCCGCGATACACGCGTGCGCCGCGCGGCATTCCGATGTCGGATTATGTGCTCGGCGACGCGATTCGCGGCCGGCTTTATTCTCCTCCGCCTCCCCCCCTTCCGCCCTCCCTTCGACCCCGGCGACACGACCCATCCGACCGATTTCCCTTTTTTCCCCTTTTATTCGACCGCGTCATTTTCGGAGCCGAGCGCGTTACGCACCCGTAAATGCAGCCATTCTGTTGCGAACAATCGAAACTGTACTCTAGACCATTTGCCTTTTACCAAAGGAGAGCAGCGCGCTTTCAATATATACATTTTATAAAAATTAGAAGATAGAGCTTGGGCAGGATTCGTTCTATAAAATTCAGAACATACAAGTTTGACCCGTTCAGTTAAATATTTTTCAGACATTGAAAATTTATGTTACCATTTACAGTATTGCAAACTTTATATTTAAATCACAAACAAACTCCGTATCTCCCTTATTTATTTACACGGATTAAAAGTCCATTTATATTAAAATACAATACTGTCAGAGTTCATAATATATTATTTAAGGAGACTGGAAATTTTAAGTGTAAGCCGTTGTCTGTCCACACTCGTCTGTTTCTACTTACACCATTATATTTCCACGAGACACCTATATCAAGAGAGTTGATTATTATAAAATTTTTAATTGCAAATTATTACATTACGTAATTAGTGCTTCTAATTTTTCTTCATTTTAATGAAGTACCCGTACAAAAGAAATATCTTGCAATTTAAAATACGTGAAATTAGTATCCCCCGGATTTGGAAAACCGTGAAGAACTCATTACCAATCTTTTCCACACTAATTCTTGCAAATTAGATTTTTTTATGATTATTGTACAGAATAAAACGTCTCCTGTAAAAAAGACCTACTGAAATATTTTGCGCAACTTGTAGTTTATCACATATTTAAAGTTCATAATTACAACCTCATTCAAAGACCATTGCCGGAACGTCGTAAAGATAAACTTTATCTCTCTCTCTCGAACTCCATCGAATTAAGAATCGCGCCGTCGGTCCCAAGAGTCAGCGAGCGCTGCATTAGCAAGCGAGTTGAGCCTGGCTGGCAGGCGTCTTGACAAGCGGCTCGGAGCGACATTAGCGCCGGCGAAATCCCCCACCTTAGCCTTCGACGTATCGCGGCGTCACGGGAAATGGGAGTAGACGGGCGTGCGTGAAAGGGATCGCTAATAGGCGCGAGACGGCTAAATGCGCCGCCGCCGTTAACGTGATAAACAGAGACGGCTTTCCGCGCCCGCCCGCCCGCGCTTTAAAGAAACGCAAACGCTTTCATCTCTCTTCAATTTCCTGCCCCTCGCGCCCAGACTCTCGTTACGCGGTAAAAGCCTCTTTACCCGGGCTGTACTTCTGCATTTCCGGCAAGCCGGGCTTCCACGCCGATTTGTACAAGGGAAAAGGAGAAGCGTACCAGCGCGAGCTCTGCTGCATTATTTCCCTCTTTCTTTTTGGAGGAGAACGCGATTGATAATGGCAATTTTTTCGCGAGAACGAACGATGGAGAGGAGGGGGAGGGAAGAGTCGTACCGCCTAATTAGGTCATACCTCTCGTCTTGGCGTTATCTAAAATTCCGAGACAAGAGCCTTTAACGAAGCTCGGGATAAAATCAATATTAGTAAGGTCCGTTCGTTAGAAGCGATTGTCTTCTGGGGCCGCCGATTCTGCCCGCTCGAGCGATTGCGCGAGGAACCGCGAGACGTCCGAAATTTTCAATCAAGCCGAAGGCCCGCGGATCGCCGCTCTTTAATAAACGCACGCGCAGGGCCGAACTCGGTGCTTTGAGACCCGAGAGCCTCGGCCACTTCGATCCCGCCACCACCGCCTCCTCAAAAGAACCTCATCGCTCCTCAGCCAAATCCTCGCTCCGAGAGTGGCTTAATTGAACGGAGCGATCCCGCACGGGCGTCCAGTCAGCGTTAAGCGGACATTATAAAAGAACCTGGAGAGGGGGAGGACGCGGGAATTCCCGCTGTCCGGCGGCCTCTTTTTTTCCTCCTCCCTCAACCGGGAGAAAACTTTTCGCCGTATCGACGATTCCGCGCGAACTTTCCGGATCGTGTCCGCGCGGTCTCCTTTCTTTTACGGGAAACGAGCTGAGATCGCGCGATCCGCGCGAGAGCGCCGTTTTTTCCCTCGCCCCCACCTCGAGCGATTTTTTTAATCTTCGTCGCTTTTCCGCGGTGCACTTGAATTTCCTTATTACCGTTTATTAATGACGAGGCTCAAAGAGCCGCGCTTTTCCTTTGACATTAATAAAGAAACGGGAAAAGGGAGGAGCGCGCGCGTCTGCCAAAGTTTCCCCTGCCCCTCTGGGCTAAACGAGCAATTATATTCGTTCATTAAGTAGAGAAAGCTGGGCGCGAACAGAGGCCATTAACAACCCCCGCGAAGAGAGCAAAAAAAACGGGGAGGGGGGAAAGGAACGACTCGAACTAATCCTCGTCTCGGCATCGCTTCAAAAATAAAGAAAGGGAACAAGGTATAAGGGAAGGGAGGAGCAGGTCGCCGGCCAAAAAGAGTATCAGCCAGAGGCTAGCCTCCAAATAAGATAAGGAAGCCGCCTTGGCGAGTAAGAAGATCCCGCCTTTGTGCGGGCGAGGAGCGCGGCAAGTGCCCCGGGGAGATAAGGAATAATTATCGCGACGCCGGGCCGGCTCGCGGAAGGCGCGCCGGAAGAACCCGGGCGCGAGTTGCGGCGCGCGCGCCCGGGACTAATTAAGCGCGACGAGCGCGTGCTGCGGCTTACTTTTATTAGGGAACTTCGGGGGCCTTTGTCCGCCGCTCCGTAGGCGCGTCGGTCTTGCGAGTTTTCGCCGCGGTTTTTTTGTTCTCGTCCGCGCGCCCCGAGAAGCCCCGAAATGCTATTTAGCCGGGCGCATCGGGACTAACTGGGACAGAGGCGGCCGCTCGGCCGCGTCCCTTAATTTACGACCTTAGTTGTAATCCGAGTTTCAATTTGGGCAGGCGCGCCGCCGGCGTCTCGCCTCGCGGCCCGCGGCGCGCAGTTTCTCCGAGTCTGCTCGCCTCTTTCCCTCCGCCTCCCCCCCGCTTCTGACGTCGGGACGTAAAATACTGTTACGCTGGACGAGCGAAAGCTCGGCGAATAGGAGAAAAATAGAGTGCGATGATGGAAATGATATATCTACTTTGGGGGAGATGCGAAAAAAATTAAATGCGCGTGATTTATGCGCGATGGCGAAGACTGGAGACGGGATCCCCCTGTGCCGCTGGCAAATTAGCTCTTTTATTTTCTATCAACTCGACGGTGGCGCACAGACAATGGGATCGATTTCGTGCGGTGTCAAACTTTCCAGCGCAAGATTTTACTGATATATGGACGATCGATAACTTTTGTACTCAAATTTCATTGCTGTTTTAAGTAGTTTTAATTTTATTTCATAAATATTAATGGTTTATTTTCAAAATGTTGCTATATCGAAAAAGTTTTTTAATAAATGATAGTAGTGGTATAACAAACTAAATTGCAATAGTACGTAATAGTGTATGTTAAACTTTAGATATCCCAAAGCTATTATATTAAATTTTTCAAACGATACTTTAAAGTAAATATATTTTTCGTTTATTCAACTAAAACAATATTAAAGTGAATTCTTTCCCTCTGAAAGTGAGAAAAAAAACCTATTCCGCAAATTAAAAAAATTCTTAAATAATTGTTCAGGAATTTTTCGATAAAATTGCATTTTGATTTTTTGAAAGGAAATAAAAAACAAACGTAAAAGTTTTACGAAACTGCGTTGGATTGCCAACATTCGATAGCGTCGCAATTCTTTTTTCGGCGCGAAAAAAGGAGAAAATCACTTGCGCCCGTAATCAGCTTACACGCGGGACTAACCCAATAAAAGTCGGAAACGGAAGGAAGCGCAGAGGCGAGCGGCGTTGGCCGTAGCCCCGATAAAATCAGCCGCGCGGGCGCCCGACATCGAAAATTTAATTTTGTTTAATTGACGACAGGGCCGCCGGAGGCAAAGGATCCACCGGCTGCAGGTGCGCGTTATACCGCGTCGCCAGCGGGGCGAGGAGGGGGGAGGAGGGCGGGAGAGGAACGTACGAGGGCGTATTATCGGCGCGAGATTAAAGTGCGCGCCTACGCGCCGGCCCCGGAACTCGTTGCTCGGCCAAATTGAAATAACAAACGCGGCCAAAGTGTGCGTTACGCGCCATCGATTTTACCGGCGAAAGTTATCGCGCCGCGACCACGGCTACCCTCCCGCGCGCAGTGAAATTATCAATTAAAGCGAACTCGGGGAAATTTAAACGACGCCGCGAGCTCGAAAATAATAATGCGCCAGACACGATGGTAACTCCGGCTGTCGCTCGGGCGACGGACTCGATACGGAAATGCCGGGCGGTCGCTATTGTTTTACCGCTTTTTCAGTGCCACCGTTTTCTGCGGGCTGCCCGGACAATCGCGCGAATTGATCCGCGCGCGTATAAACAATCGAGCGGAAAAGCATATCGAATTCGAGCAATCAAAATTCATACTGTCAATAATAAGAAAAAATGTTTGAGTTTTATATATTTTCTTCATTGTGTACTATTTTAAATCATTAAAAATAACCAATTAACCAATACATTGCTCAAGCTGAAAACTGACATTTGAATAGAAGGCAATTATAGTAATCTGAAATGTGCATTCTCTTTCTCTTCTATTAATTTGTATTCATTTTTATTAACGCAACGAGATTTTATCATGCATTTTAAAATGCATTGACTAAAAATAAAATCTTATAATAAGTAATATACAGAAAAAGTAAATCTTCAATACTTCGCAATATAAAACTTTATATTGTACATTTTCATAATTCCTAAGGAGATACAGTCCAAAGACATTATCAAAGTGAAAAAAACAAATAAATAATCAAAATGTGAAGTTTCAAGTGGAACGTGACAAGCCAGCAAGCACTCGGCGCTGCAGAAAGCGCGCAGAAAGTGCGGCCGCTTTATAGGGTAAAATTCAAAGGGACGCGGGATCGCATTTCCGCTTGAAATCCCGCGTGGCGAGCGCGACCCACTGCCGCTCCGAAGTCCTCCCGCTTGCACGTCGCCGTCGGGCAAAGGAGCACCCCTCGGCAAAGCTCGCGCCCGGCCGCGCAATAACGAATTACAATTGCGGCCGCGTTGCCCGACTTCCGCGCGAGCTTTTTCGCCCTCTCGCTGCAGTCCGGGCACGCGCTTCAGTTTGCGCCTTAATTACTGCCCTCTCGGGCGTTCGCCCCGGCAGCTTCGACGCCGGTGTCACCGCACCCCTCCATGCAAAGTGGCCCCACCCCCACGCGCGCCCCACGCTGGCCGGGTACCGGGGATTTTTAGAAAATTCGAGCCCGTTGCGGATTGGCGACGAGCGCCGAAGCTTTTTTTAATCGCCCCCATTTCTAAAGGGATTTTTTGCGTTCGGACGACTGAGCTTGCTTTTAGATTTCGTGCCTAGCGTTTCGTGTTTTATTTTATACGAATTTTTTCTTTTTTAGTTACTCGTTTTTCTCTTCATTTTTCATTGTGCTCTCGTTAATCTTAAGCCATCATGGAAAATTAACATGCTAATAAAACTGAAAAATGATATGTACATTAAAAATTAATGTTAGAGCTTGACGAGGTTTTGGAAGGGTAGTGCTTTTTCGAGTAATATGATAAAAAAATTTAAAAAGGTTCTTTTGTATAAACGATATTATAAAGATTTTAAAATAGCACCTAACTTCAAAAGATTTCCATATAAATTGAATTTATTAATTTAAATCCTTAATGAATTTTACTTTTATTTTTCTAGTAGATTAATGAAATAATCATTAAATTTAAAAATTTTCGAAATATACTCAATTTTATTAATCGAGTATTTTAATATAAAGTGCATAAGGCGAGATGATTTATTCATCTAGTAAAAAATATTATATCGTTACTGTGAATCAATTTTGAAAAAAAAGATAAAGTTTTCATATGCAAAAGTAAACATTTCAAAAGCCGTTACCGCCAAATAAATTTTCCTACCCGGGACTTTTACCAGGTGGAGATGAAAGGAATTTCCGGGCCCATAGAATTCAAGGAGGGTCGAAGAATACAATTTAAACTGGATTTACTCAAGCTCAAGCAGCACTCCCTGGTTAAGGTAAGAAATACCTTTTCCTCCCTTTTCCGGAAAATTCCATTACGTTTCCGCTGCAATTAAGCGATTCATTAACCCCGCCTTACTACACCCTCGCAATTCCATAAAAACGTACAATTTCACTTATCTCTGCGAATTTTTGTTTCCCCCTCGCCGCTCCTCTTTTTTCCTCCACCTCGTCAAACAACTAAATTGAAGGTCGGCGAGTGGCGGCCCGGCGGCGGGGTCAACGTGACGGACACGTCGGCCTTCTTCGAGCCCGGCGCCACCAATGTCACCCTCATAGTCATCACAATTTTGGTAAGTTGATTTCTCATGCCGAGGATAGAAGCTTGCGCCCGTGCGGTCCGCGAGAGCGAATTATGTTAGCCTCCCTCAAACTCCCCGCGTCCCGCCGGATCTCATGAATATGCATAAAGAGAAATCACCTCTGAATTATATTTTAAAATAATACTCAATTTTCCCCGTCAACTATCGCGGCGGAAATTTCCCAGCTTCGTTTAACAATGTCGGTTAATTCGACGTTATTGTCGTTGAATTTCCCAACTAAAGTATGGACGCGCTTTTAATTTATTAATAATTTCGCGCCACACCGCGACGGATTCGTCGGATCAGGCCGAACCCCGCGCTCGCGCATAATTTAATTAAAATTTTAATTGATTAATCAACTTCATTGCAAATTTTAATTCGTAATTAAACTCTTTTTAATTGAAAATTTAAATTTAAAGCCCGCGAATTTGAGCCGCGAGTCGAAGCAATGTTTTTGTCGGCGACGTCGCGTCGAAAGTCGCGCGGGATAATCGATCGTGGCGCGATCGTCGTATAAAGATCGCCCGGCTTATTTTGACGCTCACTTTATTAGCCGGGGAGCGGGTTTGTTTACGAGGCGCATCATCCGCTTACGGGCGAAGCTCGCCCGTGCTTTTTACGACGCCCCGGCTAATGCGCGCATCATGCGCCCCGGCTGACCTAAGGCCGCGTCGCAAACTTCTCGCTCTACGTCGGCAGATTTTTTTGTCGCCCGACTTTATTGCACGAGATCCGCTCCGTACAGGTAACTCGAAATTCCAATTTGTCGGGAGGTAGAGCTCAATTGTTTCGGGGCTCTATCGGGCGGCGTTAATTCGCGACTCGGCGTTTATGTATGAAGGTACCTGTTGAATCCGATCGCTCTGATATCGGAAAAAAGTCGCGGGTAAAACACGTTGTTTACGAAGTAACGAGTCGCGCCGTTAACGAGTGCCGAGCGTTTCTCTCCTCTTTTTTCATGTTTTATTTTTTTTTTTTTTTTTAATACGAACACAAAAAAAGTGAACCACGGGCACAGATTTTCCACTCGCGGCGATTAAAAATGAATTGGCCCTTCGGAGCGAGGGCCCACTCGAGCGGGAAAAAGTTTATCGCGCGGCCGGCAAAGCGCGAAATGAATTGGCGGTCAATCTGCTTAAACTCCGGCCGGTCGTCGCGGGCACTTTCCTAAGAGGGAGCTTGGGGCCACTCGGCCAGTCGCGTCACGCGTCGAACTTATAATACTCTTATCTCGGCGACTGGCTTTTCTGTCTGCGTCTTCAATCTTCCTCGCACGACGGCGGCGCGCACACGAACGCGCAGGAGACCCCGTACGTGATGATGCACCGCGGCAAGAACTACACGGGCAACTCACGCTTTTACGGTTTTTGCGTGGACCTCCTCGAGGCGATCGCCCGGGAGCTTGGCTTCGCCTACGAGCTGGAGCTCGTGCCCGACCGGAAGTACGGCGCGAGGGACCCCCTCACCGGCGAGTGGAACGGCATGGTCCGGGAGCTCATGCGACATGTACGACACGTCACGTTCATCCAAGACCCTTTATACTTCTCTCTCCTCTCTTTATTCTGTATACACCTCGCTCTTTCCGCGCGCTCGGGAAAAAATGCGCCGATCGTTACTCACGCGGTAAGAGCTTTAGCATCGATTTTAGTTCCGCGATAAAAAGTTGCGAGTAATCAGTGCGGAATTTTTTTACTTCTAAAGCGAAAATCGGAGTAACGATCGACGGGAACTTTTTCCGAGTGCCTGTGTACACATTGTCTTGACAATGAGAGTGCAGTTTTTTGTATTTTGGACTTTTTGAAAGTTTTGCCCCTTACACTCTTACACAATTCGTTCGAGTCATGCACCTACACTGATATTAACTCCTCTTTTTACTTAGTGCAACTCAGTAATGGTACCTACTTTTTTAAATTTAGCTTCTGCATTGTACTCCCTATCCCACGATACTAACAAGCATCCGTAGACCCAGAAACTTTACTAAACAGATTTTTTGCTCATGCCTATTTGATAGCGCACGAAAAAGAAAACCAATAACGTACTCACCGTTACCCAATATGGTCGGGTAATTCTGCGAGCAACCAAAACACTCGATATTTACCGAGAGAGCCCGTGAAAATTGAGGCGCGCGAGCGCCATAGTCATCGGCGAAGGTAATCAGTTTGGTCGCGGGTTAATCAGCGCGATTACAGGGCCTGCGCGTGGCGCCGACACAGAAGGCCGCGCGCCACGCAGTAAATACCGATTAAAGCGTGAAATCTCGTCGCGCCAGCGTCACGTCTTTATCGTGGCCTGGATCGGCGCGTGATTAACGCGGCGTTGGTATTTCAAAGGGTAACAGAGCTACCGGTGATTCGATCCCGCCCGTTTTTCTTTTTTTTATCCGAAGCGAAGCTTCGACGCGTGAAACTGGCTTTGCAATTTGAATTTGCACGCGACCGAAACGTAAAATCGGCATATTTACAAAGAGAACAGAGGCGCCGGTGTAACGGGCGCCACGTCGAACTTTTAATCGACTTTGCAGTGGATGTACAGGATTTTTTTCGACCTATGTGTGCGATTTAAACGTTCATCCGGGATGCTGTCGTGTAGGTAATGGTTTAATTCGGGTTAATCTTGACTCGAAAGTGGTATAGTATGAATTATATTTCGCCAAGCTTTTAATTCCCAGTATCAGCGTTTACAAAAAAAGCACGTGAGCTTAAAAGCTCTTTGCATTTAAAAACAAAAATTACGAAACAAGAGTTAATTATAAAATTAATTCACTTTGTATACGTGTGCTTGTAGTTCTTTATTCTTATTTTATATGCAAAGGTTTTAAACTGAAGAAAAGCCGTCGTAAATCGCTCGGGAGAAACGTAAAAAGCACGCATTTTTTTAAACTCGCGAGCAACGGTAATTTGAGTACCTCGCGAGGAAAAGTCGACGGCGAGTGTACTTAAAAAGAGCAGCGAGGGATAGGAAAAGCCTTGGCGGTAATGGGCGCGCTCGGCCGATCGGCTCGGAGAAAGAAGAAAACGAGTGTTTAACGGTTCCCGCAGGAGCAGCCGTACGTGATGCTGCGGAGCCGCGGGAATTTCAGCGGCAACGATCGCTACGAGGGCTTCTGCATCGACCTGCTCAAGGAAATAGCGCACATGGTCGGCTTCGCCTACAGGATCGAGCTCGTCCCCGACGGCAAGTACGGCGTTTACGACTACGAGACCGGCGAGTGGAACGGCATTGTACGCCAGCTGATGGACAAGGTAACGCCTCGCAAACCCCCCCGCGCGCAATCGATCCGCCGCGGTAAGCACCCCGGACGCGCGGAGCTTTATTTACACGCACCGCGCGGCGAACTCGACAATTTCGCGCTCGCGCCTCCCGGACGCTCGCTTTGCATAAGCAGATTTTCGCGAGCGCGCACGCACTGTCGATGCCGTTTTAATGCGCGCGCCGCGCACGCCTCGGCGAGCCTAATGTAAGCGTCGCAGCTAACTTTAAATGGGCCGCCTACGCAGCCCCAAAAGGGCCATTTGAATTTTAAATTTTGGGAAATTAAATTACGAGCGAGTTGCGCGTGCCGCGTCAACTTGTTTGTACACCGGGGGGTGTGGAGGAGGGCGCGAACGATGGAGTTTTTATCGCCCGAGCCGCGCGGCGTTTTCTTTTACGATTTCGTAGTTCGCATATCCAATTGAAGTTTGGATTAAAAATTTAGCCGGCGATGAGAGCTCGAAAAAATAAACGGCTAAAAGGCCGTTTGCGAATTCAGCCGGATGAATTTCCAACTCTTCGCAAATTCACTTTCGGCGCGCGAGCGCGAGTTTTCGACGTTAAATTTTCATGCATTTTCAAAGTTATAATTCTCTGTTGGAAACTGCACACTCTATTATGTAAGATGTGAACAAATCGATATATTCTATACAAAGTAAAAATTATTACAATGTTTTTTTTAAATAAATTTTTTTTAATAATGATTTCGAATCGAAAGAAAGAGCGTTTAAATAGAAGATGATGCATTTAATACGAATCTTTTAATAATTGATTTAATATTGACAGATAAGTGTTTATATTCAGATATAAATAAATTATTATTGTAGAAAGTTAAAATTTTTATGAATGTAATATTAAAAATAGCAAGCACACAATTTATTTGAATGAGCTACTATTTTAAAAATGTTACAACTCGAAAAACCATTTGGCAAGTTACATACTCTCGCAAATTATTTTTACAACGCGCGCTCATAGTAAAGCATAAACGTCGCATCCCGAACAAGAAGTCAAATAAAATTTCCACAAAAGCCGTGGAGTCGCCAAGCGCAGTAATTTCGACTGCGCCTGCGAAACGACGTCATCGGGGCATCGAGGGGCTTAGAGGCAAAGGAGCATCGGCACTCGGCGTATAACAAGACGCGCCTGCGGAGGCAAAGGGAGGTATACACGGCGCTCCCCCGACGAGCGCCGGCGCGGGCCAAGGAGCGCCGGCGCGGGCCAAGGAGCGCCGTTGGCCCCCCGTGAATTAAACAAAGGGCCTCTCGGTGTTCGTTAGTCGCGGCCCCGCGAATCCGCAATTCAGATCGCGGCAAACACGGTAACCCAGTGTCGCGGCGCGCGCCGAAGAATGGACGCGCTTTTGCATTGCAAATACGGCAACCGCCGGTGCGGGAAGCGGCTCTCGGCCGCGCGCGGCGTGCAGCCGTTAAATATAATGAACCCCGCCGCGAACGCGCCGACGCGGGGACATTTAAAAGGCCGTTAGGCACTTTTGCGCCCGCGCGGGCATTAAGCGTTCCGCCGCGTTAATTGCCCGGCCGAGATTGACGCTTTGAAGCCCGCGGAGAGGCGGGCGCGGGAAGCTCCGCCCGGTCGATCGCAGCCCCGTAACTGTTCCGCCGAACTTTCCCGACTCGCCGGAGTGATTTCCCGCGAGCTGCGGCGCAAACAGCGGGCTTTTAGCGAGCGCGCGATGGGACGCGCGGCAAATCGGCCGCTATACGGAAAGCTCGACGTGCCCCCGCGCTAATGCAACCCGCGCGCGAAAAGGGCGCGCCAGCTTTTTTTTTATCGCATCATCCGTATGAATTGATAACAAACGGAGCCGGGACGGGACGATTGTTTCGACCCCCGGGCTACGGAGTAACGAGCGCGCGCGGCGCGTGCACCGCACAAAGGGGATTGATTGGGAGCGAAATTTTTTTTTTAGTGGTATAAGCCGGTGATGAAATAACGCGAATAAAAAAAATTGTGTAATTAATGAACGCGCGTTGTGCACTTTATTTTCCGTCTATGGAAATTTAACGCGAGCGCGGTTGCTGCGCAAAGAGTGGGGACCGCATGGAAACAAATATTTGCGGATCTTTTCTACTCGCAGTGTCAATAGGAGTATTATTTTTCAATCCGACTTTTTTTTTGTACCAAATGCGATAAATATTTATTATTTTCATATGAAAAGACAGCACTTTAATTTCAAAAAAATTATACTTTCACAATTATCTCTACTATCAAAAAGATTCTAAGGAAATAATTATCATACTTTTTACTCTTAAAGTATAAACTTCTTCAGAATTAAATTGAAAACGTCAAATTATAATTACAGATTGTCATAAAAGAACATTTTTTTTTTGCATAAAAATTGAAGTTAAAATGTGCGCTTGACAATGAAGCTCACGCGCGTAACGCATTTGAATACATTACCGTCTAGCCTTTAAAAACTCTCCATGAAAAAATGAATGAACAAGCGTAATATATATGTGTCACGCCCGTCGCGACTTTTTTTCGCTCTCGGCGCGAGCTCACTGGGGTAAATCGTAAACAGTCGAAAGAAGAGCTCCGCCGTGACGGCAATATAACCGCATTAAGGGTGGCGCGTCGCGGCGTCCTCTCGCGAAGCCGGTCATTACTTTTTGTCGGATGATCATTAATAAAGCGCCGGGGGAATCCGACGCGGCGTGGCCGCAGCGGAAGGGACGCCGGCGGCGCACCGGATTCCCCGACGAAAAACCAGCTGTCGGCTGTATACACCCGCGGCCGGCTATCATATTTCAAGCGCCTCGCGAGTTTTCATCCGAGGCTAGGAGGGGAGAGGCGGGATTCTTAAAGTGTCGCCGAGGCGAGGTCGGTCGCTGACGCGCGAATTGGACCTCGACAAGTTTACTGCATTCTGTAGATACCCGAGGTTGCACCTCACACGTGGAATGACAATTTTGAAGCACCGTAGCCTAGTTCCATTGAATGCGTATAAACTTTAGATTAACATACTTTTACACTTGAATGACGAATCAAAGTTTAATCCTTTTTAATTTCCAATTACGTGTTGTACGATTAACGATGGCATGATTATTAACGTAGGCACAGATATTTCAGGGATCGTAATGGCAATCAGGTGTTATAACGAATGCACTTTGTACTTTGGCAGAAAGCGGATTTGGCGGTGGGATCTATGACCATCAACTACGCCCGGGAGAGCGTCATCGACTTCACCAAGCCCTTCATGAACCTGGGAATCTCCATACTCTTCAAGGTAAATTTAAAATGAAAAAAGTAGAATTCAGAGGTAAACGGGAGCAAAAAGTGGAGAGCACAGTTCATCGCCTCGGGCGTCGGAAGAGAGGAGTTCCGCTGAAAAAGCAAAACGCACGTGATGCTGAAGTTTGTCTCGTTATTCAGGCGCAATTAGCCTCTGTTCGGGGCAGTCGTGAGCGGCCAAACGAACCAGCCGGAATAAACTTCCTCAAACCGCGGCTTCGTCCTTTCCGTTAACCGCATATATTATTCTCTGCTCGTTCACGGATCCACACCGAGCACACAGATTTTCCTCCCTTTTTTCCCTGATATTCCATCCGTCCATCCGAGGTTGTTTTTCAATATACAACGGAAAATTCGATGAATATCGAATTTCCCAGATTTTCTCTTTGTTTCGAAAATTGATTGATATTTGATAGTAACGAGAGGAAAAGTTTCGAATTAACAAGAAACAAAATAAAATACTTGTATATTCTTTGCCAAAGCAAAGTTCGCTGGTTTTTATTAACAAAGGGATCCTATTTAAAGTTTGTGGTACCTCTCGCTTTGACTTTAACTTTCACGGGTCGAGGCGCTCTTTTGCAAAGGAGTCGCTTGGTAAGTAGCATTTTTCAGCGAAGGAGAAACACACGTCTAATCAGCTTTGAAGGGAACGCGCAAGACCTTTAATCGCTGCAAATTGACCACTCACGCGCAATTAAGGCAACCGGCCAACGGTCACTTTACTCAAAGGATACCCGAACTAACTACCGAGAATGGTCCAGCTGTCTCGTATCTCCGTTGCTCCTGGTTACCAAAACACCGATGAAATTCGCGACGACAGATTATAGTCCAACAACTTTGATCGTTGTAACTAATTCTCTCTGTTACTCCTTTTATTTATATACAAAGATATTTATAAACATATTTTATGGAAAATAATTTTAAATCGATTGCATTATGAAAATAATTAGAATAGATATTTTTGATTCAATATAAGCAGACAATGTACAACAAATATAGAGCCTTGCTAATGAAATTAATTGAGAATATTTGTGAAAGTTGAACTAATTTAATTAAATTCCTACTGAAATTTTAAAAAATAAAGTAACAAAAATTTGCAAAGACTATAGTAATCTTGGAGCCAAGTCTCAGTAAAATAAAAAGATTCTACGCATAATATTGTAAAAAATGACTCATAAAAGATTAAAAAATGAAATAAATTGAGTCCTGACAAGAAACGCCAACAATACAATAATCATTATGATTTCAGGTACCAACGAGCCACCCAGCGCGCCTGTTCTCGTTCATGAACCCGCTGGCCATCGACATTTGGCTGTACGTACTGGCCGCCTACATCCTGGTCTCGCTAACGATGTTCGTGGTCGCCCGGTTCAGCCCGTACGAGTGGAACAATCCGCACCCGTGCCACTCGGGACCCGAGATAGTCGAGAATCAGTTTTCGCTGGCGAATAGCTTCTGGTTCACGATCGGCACCCTAATGCAGCAGGGCAGCGACCTTAATCCGAAGGTACGTATCGGCGGAGCCGGAGATCCTCCCGGGACGATAGGACGGGAGACAATCGGCCGGGGCGCAAGAGGGGTGTATATCGTAAGCGAGCGGCGCCGTCCGATCGAGGAAGACCGCGCGATTCGGCCGATTACCTCGAGCCGGTATACGCGCACTCGGTGTACGGTGTATACGGGGCCTCGTTGCGGTGGGTAATAACGCCGGCCGCGAAATCGACGCGGTAATTGTGTTTACGCGCGCGCGCAAAGCAATCATTGGGCCGGCGGCGAACGAGCGGCCTTCGGAATAATTAAATTTATGTTAATTAAGCCGAGCGACGCGGTGCGGTGGGCGAGAGCCGCGCGGGTCGACCGCGATCGCCACCTCTTTCGCCGGTTACTTTTGATTGATGTCGCTTCGCGGTTATAACGGGCATACTGTACAAAGATATATCAAGATACTAGCTTTTAAATTAACTGTTTGTATAAAGAAACGTTGAGTAAATATTTTCTCGGTCGAAGAAATGTTCGTCATAAAATTTGCTTGACTCATTATATTATTTAATCCCCGCTGGAAATGGTCTGGTTTTCGGATATTTTCAAACTTATTATTAAATAAGCGAAAAATTTATTCAACCGTGGAAGCAAAGCAGACGGCTGTCAGTAAGAATATTCAGTACGAAATACGACGCATTTTGGTATAATTCTCGTAAAACATTTGTTTTTGTATTAAAAAAAGTCGAGTTTTCCAACGTTACATGTTATTTTACTTCTTTAAAATGTAATTTAAAAAAGATGTACACGTATGTACTGAAAAATAAACTTACCGAAAATATGTTTGTAAATAAATAACCAGTAAATTAATAAAACACATTTTTAAATGAATTTATTTTTAATTAGGCGACAAGCACACGCATCGTTAGTGGCGTCTGGTGGTTCTTCACGCTCATCATAATTTCATCATACACCGCTAATCTGGCGGCTTTTCTTACCGTGGAACGCATGATCACGCCCATAGAGAACGCCGAGGATCTCGCGAGTCAGACCGACATTTCTTACGGCACCCTGGAAAGCGGCAGTACCATGACCTTCTTCAGGGTAAGCTGACATTATTAATTTTCCCCGCTCCGGACGTCTTACCCGCAAAAGAAAATTTATACGGTATCTTTTAGAGTGCAGCGCTGAAGAAATTCCCGCTTAAGCGGATGATATAAGACAAATAAATTTTCCACCATACAATGTATGTACGCACTTGACATTAACGATTAAAAAATAAAATGTTATTTTGCGAAGGATTCGATGATCGAGACGTACAAAAAGATGTGGAGATTCATGGAGAACAAGAAGCCGTCGGTGTTCGTGCCGACGTACGAAGAGGGCATAAAGCGGGTACTGCAGGGTAATTACGCCTTCCTGATGGAGTCGACGATGCTCGACTACATCGTTCAAAGGGACTGCAACCTGACGCAAATAGGCGGACTTTTGGACAGCAAAGGCTACGGCATCGCCACGCCGATGGGTTAGTGGCGGGGATCCGGTCTCGTTCGAAACTTGTCGAACGATCGCTATTTACTGGCTTTACTAAGCGCTCTCGCGGCTTTCAGGCTCGCCGTGGCGGGACAAAATCTCCCTGGCCATTCTGGAGCTGCAGGAGAAGGGCGAGATCCAGATCCTGTACGACAAGTGGTGGAAGAGCCCGGGCGACACCTGCATGAGGAACGAGAAGGGGAAGGAGAGCAAAGCCAACGCGCTCGGGGTAGACAATATAGGTGCGTGTTTAGACAAGCCGGGGAGAAGCGCACATCGCAACTCCGGCGGCGCCGCCGCTTAAGTAATTAAAGAAGACGCGTTCGGGCGAGCGACTCATTAGGGAGATTCGGGCGCCGGAATCTCGGATTAATATGCCGGCGAAGTCGCGGCAAACTTGCGCCGCCGTCAAACTGCGACTAAGCGCCCCCCGCGCGTAATCAACTTAATAAGTCGCGGCGGAGTTTATTTACCGCGCCGAGCGACCCAAGTACAAGTCGTTTACCGGGGAGTAGCGCGGAGATGACTTAACTCGGCCTTTGTTTTTGCAGGCGGTATTTTCGTCGTCCTGCTGTGCGGACTGACGTTCGCCGTGCTGATCGCCATCTTCGAGTTTTGCTACAATTCTAAAAGAAGCGCACCGGCCGAACGCGTGAGTTTTTACATGCGACCGATCAATTGATCACTTGTTTCACTTGCGCCGTTCGAGCATGCCTTGCCAAATGCCGACGATAAACGATAACCCGAAGGAATGTGCATGTATGAGATTTTCGCTTAGCATGAGATCGCCGAGACACGTAGCCAATTTTACTAGCTCTGTTCCAATTCAAGCGCAGGTAAGTTTTTCAAGCGAGATTATTTAATGTAGATATTGCTATTGTGTGTTGCATTTTTTATTTGTAATCGTAAGCCATTTATATAATAATAATCGATATAACGTGTCAAACTAGAAACTTTGAAAAATTTTATTAACTGTTGAAAACTACCGGAGTAAAGTGGGATTCATTATTTTTTCAGAGATTTTTAAGTAAAAAGTAATAAAAATGCATGAATGGATTTTATTCGATGTACCCGTAGAGAAAAAAAAAAGAATGCATAGAATCTAAAAAAATAGCATGAAAAAAGGATAAAACAAACGCGAATGATTTATGCAATAACAACTGAAATCCCACGTGAAATAAAAGACTAGCCCAATAATCCGTCTCCTCTGTTCCCGAAAGCAGCAAAATGCGAATACCCCGGTGCCGCCGCCGACCTGCTCGGGATCCCTGCAGGGAATTCCCCAGGCCTCGCAGCTGCAGCAGTCGGGCCAGCAGCAGCAGCAGGAGTCGCTGTGCTCGGAAATGGCGCGCGAGCTGTGCCGCGCCATACGCTGTCACGCCTCGTCGCGCCGGAGGAAAGCCTGCGAAAAGTGCTCGACCCACGTGGTCGGTTACCACATAGACAACTCCACGCCCACGCCGATCAACGGAGTGAGCTCACGGCCGATTTACTCCCGGCGCGTATGCACGCGCGAGCGCGCGTCGCCGATTTTTATCTCGTTAATCGAGCCGTCGCGCACCGAATTCGCTATTGAGCGAGCTGCCCGCGCGGAGTAATGGCATTTGTTCGTTAAAATTTTAACGATGGGCGCTCGGGGCTATTTGTTTCGCGGAAATCGAGTTTTCCTTTATTTTTTTGCTTATTTTTTACGGTACACGTCGGATAAATGAAATAAAATGATGCTTGTTTGATTGCATTGTTCTGGATTTACCTTACATAGAAGGGAATTTTTAATTAAACGTAATAACAAGAACGGCTATTGTATTTGCACAATACAAATATCCATCAAGTAAATCCCGTGCGTACCTCTTTTTAATAGAACTTCATCGTAAAATATTATTTATAAAAATAAGGAGATTATAAATATTCGGATAATTTACGAAATTCGTTGACGGCGTTACAATCGCGTGCATACAGCAGCACCGCGTTGACAATGATGACGTTTTAAAATTCGATTAATTGTTTCAGAGGAACAGTCTGGGACTGGAAATGTCACCTCACATTCATATGCACCATCATTCGCCGCCACAGGATTACGATGGAAATTGACGCTGACCAATACACGGATAACACGGATAATGCTTTAAATTATTTTTACCGATAAAAAAAAGGAATAAGTACATAATTTATATAGAAATAAAGCGACGAAAGTTCGTTTGTACAACGTGCACATTTCTTAGCGTTTAAGATTATGACAAAATAATAACAATAAACTTTCGTTTGCGTCATTCGCGATCGACTTGATGACTCGGTTTTTTCTGCACAGCAAAGTACAGACACGAAACTTGTATCGACGAAAAATCTCTTTAGAATCAGCAGGTCGCGTCTTCGACAAAAAAATTTTGTTACTCCTGATACAAATTATCCCCGTTTCAATTGCTTTTGTAAATAAAAGTTTCTTATACATAAAAAACAAAAGTAAATATAATAAATTGAATAAAGTTGGTAAAATCAGAAACGTAGACAGAAAAAAGTATCTGCCACTAATACTAAGAGAAACGTTTTATCCGATTTTATCGACTGTATTTAATATTGTAATTAAAGATAAAGTGGAAAACACGTAGAAATGTTGATCGCAATTTCAGTGTTCGATGTATCACCTTCTGCAAATGTGTAAAATGCCATTAGATACTAAATAAATGTCAAGAGCGTATTGTTTAACAGGAAAAGGGGGCGGGCATCCGCTGACAATTATTTTCTCATTTTCGTCGTTGTAAAACGTAACAAAATTTATGCGATTGTTTCGGAGTTTATCTTTTAGCTCTCGGCCTGTCGCGATTATTGTTTCAACATATTTAAAGTACCAAATGTATGCGTAAAGTAAGCTTCATCGATAACCAGAAAATTTATAAGAATGAATATTTGTAAATACACATATGAAAGCACATCTATTTTACTTTTTTTGTTGGAGACACCACCAGCTGTAGAAATAGATTTTGCACTTATTGTTTATCTGAACGACGAAGGATTTAATGAGAGAAAACTTACATGTTATAAACATTAGAATTAAAAGAAAAGTTAGAAAATTTAGACGCACAATTGTCAGGTGTAGACACCTACGAACTAACAATCCATCTATAATGATGAGTGAAAAAAATTTATTTCTACCTGTTTTTTCGATAGAAATTTTGCTTTAATCATATTGACTCGCGCTACACTATGGTGCAAAATTATTCTGTTTTAGTAATTCATTAGTTTATGTACTTATTTTAACATGTAAGTACTATTAATCGATGGTTCCTGTTATTAATTAATCAAAGATAATTATTTTAATTTGTTCGCTAGATAAATATGAAAAATTGAAATCCAAAACTAATTTTTTAAATTATATAATAATAATGATGATAAGATGTTAGCTATACAAATACACTTTGATGTTTTGTTATCGTTTATCGGTAAAGTAGAAATTGACTAGAAATTTAATTGAATCTGAATCTTTTATTCTATATGTATAACGAACTATTTATAATTTTAATTACAACTATAATAAAATATTTTGTAGATATTTATAATGAAAACGTTCTTTAATTATTGCATTCTTTTAATGGTTTATATTAAATCTTAATATATTACAAAGATGAGAATTAAAATTATTTGGAGATACAAGTACTGTGAAGGAAACGCAAGGTTTAAAAATTACACGTATTATTTTATTTTTTTTATATAACATCGTTTATTAAGGGATAAAATAAATGACAAATAACATATCACTTATATATGAAACTATAACATTTCTTAGAGTGTTTATATTCATTACCATATAAAAGAAATCACATCACATACAACCCTCCCCACTTGGTGATGGTCACACTTCGCTCAAAGCGTCAGCGAAGAAAACTTAAAAAAAAAGTTGATTATTTGTTACAAAATATAAAAAATAATAATACAAAATCACTCATTATCGCCTGGAATTTTCTCTTCGCAGATAAATCTGCAATTGGACTACTCCGATCTATGATAAAATTAAGCATAGACCGCCTAGCTTAAAATTATTAAAAGACCGTCGAGTCATAGATGTTAATCGAGAGTATTACCCAAGAGGCGATAGTATAACATATACTTTACAAAAAAAAGAGAGAGGAAACAAGTCTTCAATCTCCAACGCTTCGAACCAGTACGATTACCAATCATATTTGTTTTTTCTCGTTACATTTTTCGTATCATTTTCGGAAGGGTTAAGTCAAATTTGGTTCACTTTAAATTATCACTCTTGATGCGGTGGCTTGTACAATTAATATGCTTTGTGACTATTGAAAGTGAAAACGACGCATTCGAACGTGCGACGTTAGTAATACACTTAGTCGATATTTTCTTATTACCTTTTATAAACCTAGTTAGAAAATCGCAAGCCCGAAGACGTTTTCTACACTTTCACAGCTCTGACTATTTCTCGAGACTTTATCTCGATTCAATTTATTTTTATCATCGATACTTCTTTCTCTTAATTTCTTTCGGTACCACATTTTTTTCGAAACATCGCTGTTTCATTCATTATACAAGTTAGCATATTCTTTCATCATGTAATATATTGTGTATATTTCCTATTAAAAAACGCGAATGTGAAACAATAAAGCCTATGCTGTTTGTAAGTCAGCGAACTAAAATCAACGAACGATAAACTATTTCAATATGTTTCCGCGGGATTCTTTGAATGATCCTCCTGTCTCTCCTCATTACTTTTTTCTCTGGCTCGTATACAATAAATTATAAAAAATGTAAGACAATAATAAAAAATGAAAGATTGCGTTAATCGGACAAATGAAAGTTCATAAACGCGTTAAAATCATTATACGGCAATTCTTCAGAAGAATTGTTGCCAGTCCGACATTCACAAACAATGTAGCGCCGCCAATATTTCGAGTTAATTAATTGGATAGATATGCGAAAAAGTATAAAATTGCGATTTTTCTAATTACTAAATGGCCATCGAAGACATCGCGAAGTGATCTCGTCGACAGAATTTTTTTTTTATCATAAATAGTACCAGTCAATCTGATCAGCTGAATTTACGAGTAATAATACGTTTTGACATCGGCGAGATTACTTCGGAAAAATCTTTACAAAAGGCTCCCCTTTCTTTCTCTCCCTCGTTTTGAAACACTCGCACGTGGTTACGCATTAAAGATTCACGCATGCAGACGCCTCGTCACCATCGAGAGCAAAAGGTGATCGAGATTTCGTCGTTCTTTTTTTACACACAGTCGCCCGGCGTCCTTCAGCATTCGCACTCTTTTGAGATCGCTTGGCGGAGATTCCCGAACGTCTCTCGACTGCAAGGATCAAGAATCGCGTTCGGGGATCACCGATCACTTTTTTTTTAAACTTAAATAATAGATTTAGCCGACGAATTCTCCGTGGGCTGTATGAAATAAGAGTTGCCAGCGAGGAACGACCGCGCGAGACGAGAAATTGTTTTTAAATAAAATCGACAGACACGCTTGGAGCGGAGAGAAAGAACGGAACAGCGACTAAATGTGAACGCTTATAGAGAGACACGAGAAGGAGTTGACAGTCGGACAAAGCGACGACGCGTTTCTCTCGATTCTAATCTTACGCCGTCCGAAAAGTAGCATCTTTTGAATTCTTCTCTTTCATACGAATGACAATGGAGATATCGACGGATTACACAGCAAAGAATTTTTATGTAAAAGTAAGGCGCGTACACACTTGATAAGGCGACGATTTAATAAAAATTGTTACGTCCACAGTAACTTACGTTTGAATTCTGTACAATTTTGGTTCAACACAGCATTTCATTTGTCACTCGACAATACCATTATCCCTTCACTTATACCATCTCTTCAACTTAGCGCGAATAACTTTTCTACTTTTGTGTCGGTTCGTATTCCTCGATATCTTTATTCTTATCAAGCAAAGCACTTGTATCTACAATTTTTTGAGAAACTCTTGAATTTTGAAATGTTCTTGAAATATTCACAGAATGACATAAATAAATTTTATAACTTTAAGTTAATATGATCAAATTAAAATATGGTTTAAACAATTGTGAATAAATAATGAAAATTTTTAAATTATTATAAAACGAAAATTGATTTGTAATCTATAAACTCCATTTGATATGTCAATGTTAATTACAGGAGTCACACAAATTGGTCAAAAATATTCATTTTCAGCGATTTGTATCTCATTTAGAAAACACCTAACATTTGATGGTTGGTCGGTTTTTTGCTACATATATCTCAAAAGGCTGTAGTTGTGAATTACTATAGCATTTTCAATATAATGAGATTATCTTACATCTGACATTAAAGTGCGCCGAACCTATCGATGGACGCAAAACACTGAATTACGAGAGCCTCAAATCACACATCCAATCACTAAATTTATTTCACACGTGCCAGTTAATACAAAGAGACATCGCAGTCGCGTTTGTGTGAACATTATACCAAATTATTATTTACATTGTTTCTTGATAAAAAAGAATTCTCAATCAATAGCTTTTTAAGAAAATGAAATCACAGAATGATTTAATTTAAATTTAAATATAATAAGGTTACTATGTCTCTTCGTACATTACAATACAATATTAATTATTTACAAGTTATATATCTACCTATATTTATAATTATATAAATTTGATTTCATAAAACAGCCTCTTCTTCGTTACAACCACTTCATTAGCACGTTGGTCATTTATTTTAATTTTGAAATCTTTAAGTTATACGAGAATCAAAAATGAACAGCCAAATTTATCCGTTTGTTTCCTTGATATCTTTTAAAATTTATTGACGTAGATAGGTTTAATTACGTCTGAGATTTACAAATAAAAGATGTTCATCATTATCAGTTAAAAGTTTAACTTCCAATAATTCGTACCTTAGAGCTCTTACAACTTTAAAATTTATTTCACTTCGGATTTTACTACCTTTTCACATTTTTTATATCTTTATAGCTAAATATTTAAGCTCAAGATTCTCATTTGATAAAATATCTTCAAAACTCAAGATTTTCTCATCCGTACAACTTTTGATATGAGGAACTTACGATGTTATTATCGTTTTTTTCGGTTGTTTAAGATTATCACGATTGAATTAAAAAAAGTCTACATATATTATAACGCAAGTCAAACATCTCAACGTGATGACGAATAAATTGCCATACTTTTTGTTCGCTTTTATCGTGATTTTAAAGATCCAAAGTATCACAACTTTCATTATATCCTAGTCATCTTTAAACGACGCGTTCGATCATCTCACAGAAATTAAAAATCATCGTTTTTAATACAAATTTGATTGATATTTTAGCAATTAAATTAAGGTAACGAAGAAGTAATAGTTTTTTACTTAATATTTAACACGAATTTCATTACATAATTGATTATTATATGATTAATAAAAAATTAAAATTTATAAATGAGAATTCGATCTCGTTGCGATGTCAGTCAAACGATTCTTCTACCCGAGAAGCAAAATTAAAACCGATTACGTTTATCAAATCAATATTTACAAACTCTTCGTAAGCTAATCCATTTCTTCTTCTCTCGAGCAAGCGCAATTAATTAAGATTTTGTTAGAAAATTAAAATAAAAAAATACAATCTATAGCAACAAACTTCGATTAGACGCACAAAAATTATCTACAAAATCGAATCGAAAAATTGCCTCCGCTCGATGAAATGCGAAGGTCCGTGTTCACTTTTGCAGCTGTCTAACGACTCTTCCGTTCAAACATCATACCTTGGATGAAAAATTTTGTCCTTTCCAGCCGCGCTCCATCGCTCCGTCTTTCGAAATTGTTGTAATAAATTTAACTGCCGAGTCTCCCTCTGGGAGCAAACGGCAATCTCGAGCATAATTGCGTCTTGTTAGCCTCTGTGCGACTCCCGCGACCGGGCGTCAGGCTTGTGAAAAAATCTCGCTCACTGGACTGGTCCCCAGACAGTTAGGTCATGTAACGCATAACCGCGCGTAATGCATACAGCAGTTCCGCTTGCATGCGAGCCTCCAGAATCATCAAGTTCACGTGGACCTAAACACCGAAAATTTTCCGTTAGAACCGGCTCTCCTGAAATCCGTTAAAAATCATGGCCAATTAAATTGATAACGCACCTTCTCGCTGTGTTTGAACTCTCTCATGACGCGGTCGTAATCCCTCTTGGTGACACGCTCAGGATAGCAGACGGCGCTCTTGATGAAGGTTTTGAGGCTGCGTTCGAGCAGCTGATTGACCTCGTTGTAGTCGTAGTCGTCGTGCCTGATGCCGAACATGCACTGTATGTAGTTCCAGATGGCCCGCCTGAAGCGCGATGTGTCGACTTTGTTGTGCGTGCCCATGGTGTAGTAAGTGAGGTTGTAGGCCGTCTTGAATTTGTCATCGAGCAGATTGCCGACGTCGTTGTAGAGCCTATTAACCAGTGAATAGCCGTGATCGTCCCAAGAGTAATCCTGCACGCGGAACGTCGGGATGTCGTTTAACTGGCCGCGCTGTAAACGAGCAAAAAAGCAACCAATTTAATGCACGGCTCATTTTGCTGCGATCGTATCGCCGAGTAGCAGCCGACGCCCGATAGCTTACCTTGGCGAAGTCTTGGTAGATGAAGGATGGATCTTCGATGAAGTGGCCGATGTCGGAGTCGAGGACGGAGCTGCTGCGCTGCGGGGCCGCGGCCAGTTCTGCGGACTGCGTCTCCACGGTCTCGAAGCGTTTCGACAGCTCCTCCTGGGTGATCTGGTACGACTCGGACTTCTCCGACAGGCGCTTCATGCGCTCCATCAGAGTCTCCACGCCCACCTCCTGTTCGCCCACTATACTCGGCGAGGACGGCGGCGACGGTACTTTTCCTACAAGAAAAACATTTAATGAGAAACATTGAATTTCCTTTAAACGAAAAGATACAAGATGTTCGTTGATCGATGCTTACCGAGACCGTTGGGAATTTCCTTGGGACTGCTGGACAGCTTGACAGTCATGGGCTTGGGCACGATGCTGTTCACTTGTATGTTCTCCTTGTAGTGGTGTCCCATGGCGTTGTCCAGCTCCTCGTTGATGCCGCACGAGAAGACGAAGGACGACAGCGAGTGGAAGTGCGCCAGAAGCACTATCGCGTGTACGACCTCGGCGAGCGACCAGTTGTCCGCTCCTTTCGTCAATTTCTGCGCAAAAAAGGCACATTTTTCTTATAAACTACCGTCTTTTTTATTAAGTTGGAGCACGCGCTCGCCATGTGGATATGTGCCACTGGCTTTTATCGCCGAGCTGATACACTTCTAATTTATATACGCGGACTACTGGCCTAGCCTAGCGCGAGATACGAGCGAAGCTCGGAGCTTGAAAAACGTGTTCTCTATCTAAGAAACTACAAGAGAGCGCGCGCACTCGAGTGTCTTTTAAATTAATAGACACGACAGTCTTGACGTTGAGATTGAACGGGGCATGTATAAATATACTCGTTACGTGCGCGAGGCGAAGGCGTACTGTTTGAAAAACGGGCACTGTTTGAAAAACAGTCCGGATTTACTTTCGAAAACGAAGACTCACCTCTATGTGTGTTTTGTTGAGCAGCCAGGGCCTGTGTGCGAGGATCTTGTTGATCTCGTATAGATCCTGCAGTTTGCTGGGTATGGACCTCAGGCCCTGCAGCCAGGACTCGTCCCCGCCGTTGTGAAGGAACTCGGTCTTCTGCAGGTTGATCAAATAACTGCACTGATGCCTGCCTGCGGCCTGTAACAAACAAACGTCGATTTTCGTAAAAGTTGCTTTTATTCGTGGTGAAAAGATTTGTTGATTATTTTTCACTCCGCTGGCGGATTAATCGGTTACGTAAAAGACGAACAATACAGATTCGATAAATATATATGCGCGCAAAAAAGGCGGCGCTATCTCGAAATACCCTGGCCGCGCAAGCCAAGTCGATAACCTCTCCATCGGCGACGAGAAAAATATCCGCATAAGTAGATTTCTTCTTTTTTATTAGGGGCGCGCGCGCGTGTGCTGCTCAATCGCCATCTGCTCGAATATTACATCACGAGCTGTTGCGTTAGTTCCCGTTTACACCCGGAGAAAAGTGCAAAAAGAGCCCCGATAAGAGACTCGTCAATATCGTCATTCCATTTTCGCATGGATTTATATAACGACCGCCGGCCTTCTTTCGCGGGTTTTTCTCCCCGCCGGCGGACCAAAGATTCGCGGAGGCTCGTGCCGGAATCCGCGCACGTGTGTCTTCGTATCGGCGACTTTATCGCTGCGCCGAGTCTTTTATCGAAGTGGCTCTGGACTTTCCCCGCTGAAATTATTAAAAGCTCGAGGAGTGAAAAAAGACGCGTTGAATTTCGAGATTGCGCAACGAGGTCGCGAGAACAAACGGTGAAATTTTACCGAGGAAGAAAATGAAAGAGTTATACGGCGCGTTTTCTTTACGGTCGAGGATCTTTTGCCTCGCGAGATGTTTACCGGGGGGAACCTGTTTTTCAGGTAAATTATATCTTATCATTTATCACGCGGGCACGAATTTTTCGTCCGATTAAATGTACTTTCAATCCGTGTGCATGCGGCACTGACGCCCCACTTTTTTCACTTTTTGTCCCGAAGAGCTAAATTTAGAAACGCAAACAAGATATTTCTATTGTGATTTAAAAAAAATATGACTTTTGTAAATGTGCCTGAAGCAGACGCTACAAAGTCCAATTCTAAAAGTAGATAGATAATCCGAGTTCGAAGATAACGAGAATAAGTAAATTAGGCTGCACTGAAAATAGAAAAGAATCAGGACTCCGGGCCTTTTTTTCAGTCGGCAGTTTATACAGGTGAGAGATAATTCAACCCGCGCCGTAAAATCATCCGATAACGGCGATAAAATCGGCTATCGTATTTTTATGCGCTTTCGCAAAAATTTTATTGTCGCCACTAAATCTTTTTAGAACATCGAACGATAAAAGACTTTCGTCCGATTTATCCGTGATCCGCTTAGATCAGGAATCTCAACAAATAAATTGCCCTGTCGTCACGAGTAGAGCTAAAGAGCACTGTAATCTGCTGAAAAACAAGTGGCGGCAAATTATCGGCAGCGCGTTGACTTTTGACTCGGGCATGCAGACACGAAACAATGAGAAATTTCTTGAACGCGCACGAAACCGGCGGTGCCCCCCGATCGAGCTTTAATTTTTTTCTCTCTTGGCAAAAATAATACTCTCTCCTACCTCCAGAGAAATGCACCTTTTCACCGTAGGTATGAATAAGCGTGAAAGCGAATTTTTTAATGTAAATTAAGAATGACACACACATCGTCGCGATCGAATATTTAGGTTAAATTTGATAAAAATTGATTGTAATGTCATATATTTAAAAGTGGTTTGTGATTAGATGGAATGAATGAATTACAAAAATATTAAGTGACCGGCACGATAAGAGGTGGGAAAAAACGCAGATGAGAGTAAAAAAAATTGTTGAGAGAACCTTGTACCCCGCGAAGAAGTCATAAAGCAATTGGGGAGCGTTAAAATTTCGTGCGATCGTAAAAAATGAGAATCGTCCGAAAATCCGTCGAGGACACGTTTTTACGGTGGACTCACGAAATCTGGCAGGTGAACGCGAAAAAAATATATTTTTCTCGATAAAGCGGCGAGCCGCTCGATTACAGCCAGCGTTAAAATAATCTTATCTCGCCGCCTGTACGAAAAACAATTTCTCAAACGTTGCGCGAGAAAGAGGAGCATAGCACATAGTCGAGGCGATAAGACGGGCCGAAAACTCGTCAAGGCCAAGAAAATTCGACATCTAGTTTTCAGGTGCAGTTTATTGGCGCGCGGTGACGCAACGCCGGCGAGGTCGAGCAAACAAGCGGCTGAGGTTAAGCGCGCGGAGCATCGATCTCGAATCGTCGCGCTTTTTCATACCCGCGCCGCTCGTCTCCTTCACTTTTCGATCTTAAATCCGCAAAGTGTCGTTTATTATTGAACGCGCCGCGGGATGTCGACAGAAAGAAAAAAACGCATCGAGGTCAATGACAATTTTACATAATCCGCGAGGGACTAACAGTTTTATTTCTGCAATATTAATTCCGACTTCGTCAAAAGCATCGTTAAAAAAAAGAGAACACAAAAGTTGATTGGTGACTTACCATGATGGCGATGAGATGGCGGTAGTCGTAGGGCAGCGGTCCATCGCCGCGTAGTATGAAGTTATGCGTGCGCAGGAAGTGCTCCAGGTAGGAGGGGTGAGAGCTCATCACCCGGGACACATGGTCCAGCCTGTTGTTCTGCAGGAACGCGTCCATCAGCAGCATGTGCGTCTGTAAGCAGAAAAATGGATGCACAACCGTTAGTGGGCGGTCGTCAAAAGCGAGCGCATTTCGTATCGCGCGGCGCGTAACGCTGTTATTTTATAACCGGGACGCTTATCGTCCTGTAATCTACATACGGCGCACGTAAGGGGGGGTGTGCGCTCGGCGCGATCGGCTCTAGAGAAAAAAAAGGAGAGCGAAGAGGCGATCGCAAACAATCGAGAGGCGGATAAGGCGAGATAATCGGTCGAAAAAGGGATTTCAATGGCTTTATTATTCGCTGTCGCGCGCGCGCGAGCCGCACCGCAGAGACACTTTTATAAGAAGATTACCGGCGATTACGATTTCTCGGCGCGGGGGAGGAAAGAGTTTGAAAAGCGCCAGCATTGTTTCAAGGCCGGCGTCGGTTTAATCGCCGCGCCGCCCAAGCGGAAGCGCCTCGTTGCACGCCGCGCGTTAATGAGAAAGAGATCCAGCGTGATTTCCCGGCTGCGCGCGTCAAGTGCACCTCAAAGTCGAATCACTAAGGCGCTCCTCGATCTATTTCTTTCTCAAGAACAAAAGCAACCGGTGGGCCTAAATGCTACCGGGTAGCCAACCGCGACTTTCCATTCGCGTGTATAAAAGAGCCAAGGATTGCTAATCGGTCTCCCCTTAAAAGAGACACACTCGTCGCTGTTTTTCCTAGCCTAGGCCGCGTGGCTGTATCGCGCAATCAGGTGTTTATATTGCATCACACTCCCGCGTCTATCTTCGAGCGTGCGACTATATAGCATCGAAAAAATACCATCGCGCGCCAGCTGCACGCTTTTACACACTCTTATATGCGCTGCACCTCGAGCGAAAAAACATTCATCCGCACGAGTGTGGCCGCTTTTCACGGAGCGCGCACTTTAAACGCTCGTTTAAGGGAACGCGCTCCGTAAAGAGCGGTGGGGGGAATAAGTTTTTCGAGAGCCATGGCGGGGACAAAGGCACGTTTTCGTTATATAGGCAAACGCGCGCCTCACTTAGGTCGGGCAACGTATTTGTTATTCCATCAGGAACAAATGGATCTGCATAAAAAGTAAGCCGTAAGTTGTTTGGCAACGCCGCTTGGGTAGCACGTGTTTCCTCCAAAGTGTGTACGCTCGCACGGACGAGTGCGCGCGCGACTGTGTGCAGGCGCGCGGAGACACAAGAGGGACGACGGGAGTGAAAAGCTTCACTAAAGAGCGAACGAGCGCGCCTCGTATCCTTCGGACCTCTTACGCCGGAGATGAGTTGACGGCCACGACGGAGAGTCTTGTATCCCCCAGAGGCGAGCGGGATACACAACGTTCGCCGCGACGCTGAAAAACTTTTTCAATCGAAGACCCGGTGTCTCGCTTCGACATATTTACGATCGCTGGCTGGACTCGCGCAGCACCGCTGCATGCCTTTTCTTTTCAATGTACAAGGAGAAATAAAAAAAGATCGTAAAATTTGTTTCCCCCACTCCACTGTATATTTAACTTTGAGAAACGGAAAGAAATAAAAAAAGCGGGACGTTAATCAAATTATTAATCCATTCGTCGGCGGCTACCGTCATAAATATTTAAACGTTTCGAGAGTAAGTCATACACGGCATTAGGAAAACATTGACTCTTCCATTAAAAGGAAAACCGTGTGCACACACACTGGGCCGTGTGTCATTTCAAAGGCTCTTTCTCCGTCTCGGGGCCCGCTCGCATGCGTAATTAGCAGCGGCGAGTAAGTCAGGTAGCCCCGCCGCGCGCAAGGGTCAAGCTCTTTGATATTCCGCGGCCGGCGGGCCGCTTTCGAAAGAACGGGGAGAGCCGTAAGAGCGCGCGATATTATCGCCGCCGCCGCGCGCATGTAACCTTCGGTCTGTGCAACGAACTCGCGGCGCGCTAGCGAGCGAGCGCGGGTTTATCGACGCCTCGATTATGCGCAGATAAGAGCGCGCCGCTCGCCGATTGGACGGCCGGAGGTGAAGACGCGCTGTCTGCCGTGAAAAATATTGACGCGAGCTCACGGTTTCCGCTGCACGCGCCCGCCGCGATTCTTTTTTATTGCGTGTATCTCGCTCTTTCGTCGCTCTGCCTTTCTTTCGACTCGGCCGAGTGGGTGATTCATCTCCCCCTCGCTCTGTTTACATGCCGAGTTCTTTTCCAGCCTCTATTGCGATAACTCCACTATAAATCATACGTGCCAAAACTCACGTTTTTCGAGGTTCGTGATTTTATTCGCGCGCGCTGATGAACAATAGGTTATTTGTTCGAGAGCGAGCGCGCGGGCTCCTCGGCGATCGGATTTTCAGCCGCGGGAGTCTATTTTCGATCGGTTGTGTTGCGCAAAATCGTGACGCGACCGAATGTGAGAATAGAAAAAAAAAAGCGCGGAGTCGCTATTTTTCTTATCGCGAAGTTGGCAGAGCGTCCGCCGGGGCTGCAGTCGCAGAAACTACGCCGTAGAGTAGCCGCACTGCGTAGCTGGAGTGCACGTTAGCAGCGAATGCTCCTTGCCGGTCCGCCGCGTGCAACTTACATAAATAAAACACGTACTAGAGGTGGTGAAAAAAAGGTGGGCTTTCGATTTATATTTATCCCGAGTGAACTAGATCGGTTGACAGATCGGCTACAAAGCCTTGGCTTTTACGAAAGAGCCTACACACTCGGGTGCGTAAATCCCGCGGGCTCTCCACTCTATTGGATCGCCTTTGGCCCATTTGCAATGCACACCTGTGTGTGCCTCGTTAAAAATGACCCTAGCCCCCGAACTGAAGAAAGAGACGAATCGCTCGGGCCCCTCTTCGAGATGAAAAAAAAAACAGGTAGCTCGGCTCCGCGCGATTTTCCCAAGATGCGTACGTGCCGAGGAGAGCGAGCGAGCAGTTTCTTTCTTTCTTCCTCCCGTGAAGTAACGGCGTCGAAAGCGGCCGGTGCACGAATAAAGAAAAATCATCGCTCAAAGGACAGTCACGCGGGGAAGCCAGGTAGCTGCAGCGGCCCAAGAAAGCCGGGAGAGGCAGAGACCCTTTTTTCGTTCCTCGAGGCCGCGGCCGAGTGAAAAAAACAACTCCATTCGCGGGATACAAACACGTGTAGTCCGCTCGGTCCCCCCGTCGAGCGCAAGAATCATTTCTTTGTAAATTACGCTCTTGTGGGAATGTTATTGCACGAGGAAAGAGGAGCCGTCAGCGAAGGCTTGCGTCGTGACGTCAGGACGTTCAATTTTTAAGATTATCAGCGGAATCCAGGAAACGAGAGTGAGAGCTTGCTTGTATAAAATTGTCGGTAAACACGCTGTTTTTAAAGTAATCCGGCACGAATGGAGGCAAGAAAAACAAGAGGCTCGAGGAGTGCCGGGGGAAGAAGGGAGAGAGAGAGCGAGGGGGGAGAAAAAGAGAAGAAATCGGAAAGAAACCACCTCGGATTCTTCCACTACACTTTTGGCAAGTAGATTTGGCCGTGAGCCCGCTCGACCGAGGCGAACTGGACACGTACTGCTTTTTTCTCTAAGCAAAAAAGGGAAGCTCGATAATTCGCTCAGGAAGAAAGCGGGAGGAAAGAGGAGAAAGAACGAGACACGCGCGACTCTCGGCTTTTCATAAATAAGATCGTCGGCGGATAATAATGGAGTCGGGGCTACCGTGGAGCGCCCCGGAGGTGGGCGCGAGCCTAGAAACAAAAGTTCGACGAAGGAGTGGCAGCGGCGAGATATCTCGAGGCCCCGGCGCGACTCGCTCCGCTGAATAAACAGCCACATAAATTTTAATGGAGGCTTACATTTTAAATCTCGTCGAGGCCCCGGGATATACCGACCGCGGCAAAACTACCTGCACGGGAGCCGGGAGATAGATGCAGTTGTGCCAAGAGGCAAATGAACCGCGGACAACGATGGGAATCTTTTATTCATCCCCTCCACGCGACTTTTTTCGCGATAAGCGTCTACAAAATTGTCGATCGCATTATAAAAAAAAAATTAATTCAAAGGGGTGGGATCTCTGCGCATGGCAAATACAACTTGGCCGCGAAGACGCGTGTCCCTGCCCCTCCCCTTTTTCTTACGGCCGACAAAAAAGGAAAACCGAGTGACACAATCTCGCAGCTGGAATTATAAATCGCTTGATTAAAATTAATAAGCGCGGATTGAGCGCGCGCGCTGCTGGAAAAGAATTTTTTCCGCTCGGAAAAATAATCCTCGAGTCAGCTTCATAATATTGACCCAAAAACCGAGCACCTCGATTCATCAATAAATTCGACGTTTTTTTCCTTCCGCACCGGTGTACTTTTCGTCTAGTCAGGAGGGAAGCGCAGCCACTCGCACGAGAAGCGTGGGGAAGGAGTCATGGGAAAGCCGTCGGGCGAGCGCACACCGTCTGATTTTTTTTCCCTCCGACTCCTCGGAGGAGCGGATAGGGGCAACCCTTTCCAGGCCCGGCTTCATCGCGCTGTTTGCCGCACCGCGGCTCGTTCTTTTTTTTCTCTCGCGCAGGCACGCAAGCGCGCAAGTCGGAGCGCGCGGCTTCATTCCCAGGGAGCTATTAATTCGACATTAGACAAAGGGCGGATCATCCGAGGAAGAGATCGGTGCACATGTGCGAGAGCGGCTTATCCGAGAGGCCGAGCCTTGGAATCAAAGGTCTGAAAATAAAAGTTGCGTCACCCACCAGCGCGCAAGCGAGGCACACACCAGCGCGCACGCACACACTTGCTGCCGGCAAGCGGCGACCGACCTCGATTCATAGATACTTATTGGTTTTAACAATGCTATTGTTCGCTTCAGCTACTCCTCTTTTTTTTCTCTCTTCTAAGCTTAATTTTTTTCTGTGTCTCTCTTTAACAAGTATAATAAGTCGGCTGAGCGAGTCCGAAAAAGGAGACGTCGATTCCGATTTATTATGTTTGTTCTCCTTTTTTTTCTATATTTATTTATCGGCGAGCGCTTTACGTAAAGGACAGTAGTAATTGCCGATTCGTAATCGGCGTGTAGCACGGTTTTTTAATGGCGCAAAAAGCGTGTTAATGGGTTTTATTCAATAAGCATAACATACAGTAATAAGTCGAAAACAAGTGTTTACTTCGAGTCGTGGTAAAAAAGTCGTCTCTTTTTTCTTTTTTCCCTCAAAACCACTTAGATTTCCCTAATTTCCAGACGTCGTTTACGTAACTCTCTAACGACGCCCGGTTCACACGGAACCTGCATCCGTCAAATCGCGTTGAAAATACGGTTGTCCCCGGGACCGTAATCCGACCTATTGGCCGAAGAAAAAAGGTGTTGCGCGCTGCAGAGCCGGTAATTTTCGGCCGCAATTACCACAGTAAATTCCCTGCGCGCGGCATTAGCAATTACAAGGGGAGGCGGCGCGCGGCTCTTCGCACCAGCTGATTTCTCCATTTCGGTGGCGCGTGCGCGCTAACCGAGACAAAGAAGCTCGGAGCCATTTTTAAAGGGAACGCCTAGCGTGCTTCCGGTTCTCTCCCGAGGCGAGCGCGGCGACTGCCGGCTCGAAATTTAAATGTCCTGACCTTACGAGAAACAGATGTTCCCCTCACCCCTACAGGGAGAATCGTAAAAATTTTGGCTTCCCATTACGTTCCGTCCGCGTCACGCTGAGAAGATTCGGAAAACGGCAGAAAGAGAAAGAGACCGGCCGAGGGCGGGGACGAGGAATTTAATTCTCCGATGGGAGGAAGTTGGCGCGCGGTCGCGCGAGAGTCTCGGGCGATGATTCGAAAACACGCGATCACCATATACAACGTCGCGCAGAAAACACGCCTGACGTTTTGTTGTTCGCTCGCCGATACGTGCCGGCTGTTTTTCGGCCTCGGCGAACAAGAGTTACGGGTGGCGCGAGCGGGATACAGCTCGGCGCTCTCAATTATTTAAGAGGAGCCGCAACCCCGACGGGCCGGTGTTAATTTCGCCGTGTTTTCGCCATTAATCTTCATTAGAACTCGAATTAACAATGCACTCGAGCGTGCGATTAATTAACCGCGCCGGCCATCTTTGAGCGCGCGTTGCAACAAACAAGATTTTATCAGCGGCTATGGAATGCCCGCGCGATAAACTTATTCACCGAAAAAAAAATAGAATTGTGTAATTGTAAAACGTAAATAATTTACGAGTAATAATAAAATTTGTTTACTAAGACCAGGTATGCGAGTTCAGTGAGTGTGTGTCTATCGCCTTCTCCGCCGTGCCCGAAGCGTAAATATTGTAATTATATAACCGTAAGATTGACTGAACATAACACCACGCCAACCATTTCGAATAAATATTTTGTCACCAATCGAAAAACTATGCTTTCGCCGACTAAGCGATCCGCCGCTGCTTATACGAGCCTCCCGTGGCGTCACAAAAAGGTGGACTTTTCCGCAATCGAGTCGGCTGATCGCGATAAGGGCGTACGAGGGGAGGGGGGCCTCTGGTCGAGCGGGGGTCAAACAGCTGACTTCGAGCGCAAAAAAAAAGGAACGGGCGAGCTGATTTATTCTCGCTTCTCGGCGCTGCCCTCCAGCCAAGCCCGCAATTCCAGGGTGTTATGAGCGACGGGGGCCGGAATTTATGGCGTTTTCGCGTTTGCCCATCCATGAAGACAATGGCGCGGCCGGCCAGAATCAGATTTCCATTTCCGGGCACCGGCGTCTTTTGATGCGTCGCCCGTGCGCCTCGCTTATTAAACGGACGTATCCCTTCGCGCGCACGTTTAATGTACCGAGCGAGCGGGCGGGGAATTCGAAAAAGGAAAAGGAAAGAAAAAAAAGGGGGGAAATAAACGATCGGACCGAGATTCAGACACGCACGGGCCGGCGCGCCGCTGACGTACGAGGCGTAAACAGACAGATAAGAGTTTATTGTTAAGAGATCGTTAACTAAGAATAAAGCGTTGCATATATATCCGAGTTTGTTATTGATCATTGACTGTTTGCTCGGACTCTCCAAGGTCCGATAAACAAGGAGTTACCCGCGAGCAGCAGCGGGCTTATTAATTTTTCGCCGGAGATATAATGTATAGCCTCGATACATCAAGAAAGAATTGCACGTGATGGTAAGCGGCCGAAAAATTGCTGCACCGAAATAGCGCCGGGCATTAATAAAGGAAAGGCCGTCGCCACGAAAACAGGCACATCGGAACGAGCTTTTCCTCGGGAAGATGCCGAAGAAAAATACAATGCCCACTGCCTTCGGCGAAGAGTAGAAAAAGGGCTTCCACGTCGCGTAACGAGATCCCGTTATCATAAAGGCGCATAGAAATGGCCACTCCGACTCCGACTCCGCCTGGAAAACTTTTTCAGTGTTCTTTGCTCTTCGGGCTTAAATGTGACAAGCGACACATAACAGGGAACATCGTTAATTAGCCCCGACGAGTGCCATTTTTTTCTATCCGCCCGTCTCCTCTACGACGTCCTTTCGGACAAGGCGCGCTTTCTTTCTCCTCCCGTCTCAATGGGCGAGTGGCTCGGAAGCCGTGGGGAGAGCATAATGTGACTTTTATGCTCGGCCAGTTTAGTGCTTGGATAAACAAGTTGTAAAATAAAGAAAAAAAATGTCGCTCCTGAATATCTCTCCTCTCCTGTCCCGTGCATTACTCTCCGTAATATCACTCTCGCCCTTCCTGTCAACCGTCGGACGCGCGCTCAATAAACAACGGGCGTTATTATCCGCCTTTATCGTGAGAAAACGACATTGTGTTCGAGTGAAACTATTTTTTTCACGGGGAATCAGAGTAGCAGTTGGGCTTATCGGGCCCCGCGAGCGTTAGAGTTATACGCGAGAACTGGCTCCGTCAGCACACGAATCGCCGCCGCGACGTGGGCGAGTGCGATACACGCTTTAATATATGGCACAAGGTTTCGTTGATTGTACAATCAGCCGGTGCACCGCCAGCGGCGCGCCACCGCTGCCTCGGATTTCGCCCGGCTAGACGAGCCCGCGCGTTTAGTCTCTCCTTTCCCGCGATCCGTTTTTCCGTCCTCCCGTTTCCTCGCTCGAAAACACGTCGACGAATGCGTTAACGGACTGTATTTCACCTTTACAATGGAATATTTTACCATGATCTTTTTTTTTCTTTTCAATGAAACGGAGAGCGTGGATTTTCGATTGATTTTTTTTCTTTTTATTGCCAGAGACGGCCTTACATAAATTAACGAGAAGATACGTTTCGCCCGGACGCAGCTCGATGAAAATTTACTGCGCGTTTTACGATGCATACGAGTTTTCCCGAAAATCGCGTTGGTCGAATGGAAAACTTATTCCTATAGAGAACTCGGCCTAGAGACCCCGACAAAAAGCGTATTTACGAGCACGTGGCATCTGGCTTTCCTTCGATTCGCCAGGCTCCACCCGAGCAACGGCGTATCGACTAACTCCTACGTGAGCGCGGCTCCATGGCGAAACCCCGAAAAAAGCGCCGACTTTTACGAGCGACCCGCCTCGGCTCCTTTTTCCTCTCCCGGCGTAGGAGGAGATCGACCAGAAGCCTCCATTAAAAATTACCATATGTTCGGTGGGGCCAAATATTTTCTGAATCAACATCGCCAGCGGGAACGTCTCTCCTCTTTTTTCTTTTTTTGTACGAAACGGAACCGCACGCAGCGAAGGAAAAAAAGCCGCGGAGCGGATACATTTCAGTGTAGCCCGCGGGAGGCGAAATCGGCAATTACCGCCGAGATGATCGAAGTCAAATATTTTGTCGGGCACGCGCGATGCCTAATTTCCCGGAGGGCGGCATTGCGCTACAGTCAAAACACACGCGTCTCCGAATATAGCACCGGCCTCGCCGGAGGAGCCTCCCTTTTAGCGGAACCCGAGGCGCACGTGCCGGAAGGTGCCCTCCCCCTCCTGCGCGTAAAAATAGCGATAGCGCTTTTCCCTCGCGCGTGAAAAATTAATCGCTCCGCGGTGATAAGGCGCTCTCGCGCGTGCAGTAGCTCGCTGCGCTCTGATAAAAGAAATTTTCGCGCGCGCGGCTCGTCCATCTTCGGGCGTTTGTTTCGCCGCTCGGAGATTCTATCTTCGGCGCGAGGAGAGCAAACAGCAGCCCAGCGGTGGATGGAACGAGGGAGAAATAGAGTCGGACTCCTGCCGAGCGGCGCTGCAGCAGCGGCTTCCTCCTGGGGCACAGCCAGTTCCGAAGGCATATCTCGACGCGGCGAACGTTAATCACCCGTCGAAGCGATTCGCCCAGCGGATGATGGGTCTACGCGACGAAGATGGAGTGAGATTAATACCGACGTTCCCTCCATTGTGCGCGGACAAACACATCGCGCCGTACCGTGCAACGCTTGTTTGCGGACGCGCGACCGAAAAAGTCGGGGGGCAATTAAGAGACGCCGTCCGCGCTCGATCGTCCCGGACGTATAAATCATCGCCGGCAATAAAGTAGGCGCGCCGGCGAATTGAGCTTGTAAATTCGTTATTCCGTTATCAGCGCGCCGTCGGCGAGTGCACCTCGCGACGGCGCGGGTAAAGAGCGGGGATACAGCCGCTAGGAAAAAAAGGAGCGAGATAAGGCGGAGTGGAGGCGGGGACTAGCGCATATACGTGTCTAGCGGTATCTAGCGATTCTATTTTTAGAAAGACGTCGATAGCTCTGAAGGGTCAAGCGTGCGCACACAGACGCATCTCGCGAGAGGCAGTGACGAAAATTCATCGGAGCTTGGCTCCGCTCGAAAAGAAAGGCTACGCGGCCCAGAAATAGAGGAGTGCGTTAGTTGCTTCACGGTTCGAAGAGTTATACTATTTTTTTCCACCGATTGCTTATCGACGCTCCGAGAGTAACTCGGTAGAAGGTTGGCTCTAACAAGGCTAATTTACGCCGATGGGCTTCTTGAATTTTATCGCTCTCCCTGTCTATCTTCCGTCGAGTGATACGTCGAGGAGAAAAAATGGATCTAACTTTGACTCGGAGGCTCGTTGGTACAGACTCATGTAAATGCCGAGTGCTCACTTTAAATTGCTCAACAGCCGAAGTTACAGCACTTGGAATAGGAAAACGCTTCCACTGTGCGAGCGTAAAATTTCGAAAATTTCGTAACGACTTATCGTTTCTTTATCGAGGAGTGTGACTCGACTGTTAAAAGCAGCCCAGCTTTTCCGGACCCTTTTTTTGGAACCTTGGTCCGTGGCAAAGAAGCGCTGACGCATTTTAACGCCGGGAAACTTAGAGTGGCCGCCAAGGTCGACGCACAATGTGCACGAGGACACCTCTTTTTTTTAAAGTAGTGTGCGTCAGCCGCAACTCCTCCGCTTAATAGAAGACCTCGAGATAAGAGTCGAGCACCTGGTCCCTCGTTTATCAGTCGCTCTTACCGGCAGGGTGCAAAAATTTCGAAAAATTCCCAGAATAAAGTGCCATTCAAGCCGAAGAGAGTTTGATGAGCGCGGGGGAGGAGGAGCTGTCGCACGTGGCGAGCACTCGTCGATCGAAATCGTCCAAAGGTGACGGCTCGGACAGAATCAACATCGGAGCCGATATCAGTGGGTGATAAAAGCCGACAAGACGCCGCCGCGCGCGTGTCGCGACCCAAGGCCACGCGCCGCCGAATTTCGCCTGACAGGCATCATCGACCGGTGCCGAAGCGCGGGCGAACCTGTATCGCCGAGGGGAACATCTGTTCCGCTCGATTTTCACACTTGCGTCTCGTTAAAAATGCGCCCTTCCCCCCTCCGCGTCGACGCGCGCTTGCGCCATCGTCGCCGAGCCTCAATTTTTTTTTAGAAACTTGTTTTTTCCGCTTTGAAATCAAGGTTGCGAGAAAAAAAGTTAATTGGACCTCGGGCTTCTCGGGCCGCGCCAGCTGTCCGATTTTTCTATTCCGTTTTGGAAAAATACGAGTCGAGGATTACAAAGTGCGGAATCGCAGCCGGGAAGAGAAAGTTCGCCGGCGCGTCCCGAACGTTGGGAAACGCTTGCGCCCGCGCTTTCACTGAAATCGGTCGCGATTCATCGACGAAATTTCATTTCCCGAGGTGTAGAGTTGTCGCGCGTATCCTAAATATTGCAAATCAGTTATCGAGGTATGCACACGCCTGACCAGGGGACAACATCTATTTAATCTAACTGACCTACCAGA
The DNA here is from genome assembly GCA_900480045.1 of Eurytoma adleriae. NCBI lineage: Eukaryota > Metazoa > Arthropoda > Insecta > Hymenoptera > Eurytomidae > Eurytoma > Eurytoma adleriae. Next base: position 167,797 of record UXGC01000199.1, read on the forward strand.
AGAAAAATCAGCCTATTGACACAATAATGAGCGCCGCTTTCTTGTAAAGCCTCCCGAATACATTGCTCGCGCGCGAGTTGGAAGTTTAAACATAGCAGCCGCTCGCAACACAGTCCCGCTGTATAGCTTTCGGCTTCGAGCAATATGTATAAGGCACAACTGGTAATTAAATAAACTCCTCCGAGCGCGTTAATAAATAGAATACCTTTCTGTATTTCAATACTCACGTAAACACGCAGGTGTATGCATTGTTCGCTAACGGCCGAAGTGGGACTAATAGTTTTAAGATTCGTGAGATACGATAATAGATAGAGCCGGAGCGCGCACTGATTAAGAGACCCATTTTCGCTGTTTCCAAGAAACGCGGCAATTAAAAATAGTCGCATCAAGGCCGGATTTTCACGACAAAGAGGGAGGCAAGAGGCGAAAGATCTCGAGCAATCCGCTCGTATACGAAATTCCGGAGAATAAAGAGCGAAGAGTCTCGAGATAGAGGGGGAGGCGAGAGGCGGCGAGGAGAGGGCATAGGCGAGGAAATGAATTCGAGAACAAAGAGGAGAAGCGTGCCTCTCGCTCTCGCCTTCTCGAGTTCGATGCTCCTTCTTATCAGCGCTCGGGCGGCGATTGGTCGCGAGACCGGCGTTGACGTCACCCTATCGATTAGCCGGCCGCGACCACGTGACCGTTGCACGAGTGCGCGCAGACTTTCAGCTGCGCGCGCTCGCGCCAGCGGCACTTCTGTCCCAGTGGCCGATCAGTGCTGACGACCGAGCGAGGCCACCCCGTTCCGTGCCCCCTCTTGTCCCTTTATTTTTAATTTCGTCGCCAGGGCTTTAACCAGATTAAAGATTATTAAAGAAAGGCAGGGGAAAGGATTTTCGACGGAAAGGTGTAATGAAACCGTATTTCAAGCCCAACGAAAATCCGCCGTTTTCCCGGGGTGCACGGAGTTTATTCCCCCTCGACCTTCGGAGAATCCATCCCTTCGCACGCCGGTTCGGAGTGTCACGTTCGACTTTAAATCTTTATTCAGGGAGGGGTTGGCGTAGACCCGCCTAGACGGACGCGGAAGGAGATGCGAGTCACGGAGCGGCCGCGCTCGCGTAATTTCCTAGGATACGCGACTTTTATCGGCGACGAGTCCGCCCGATTGCGCCTATCGACGGGGGCCACCCTCAGCCAGCCGCGCCGCAGGAACGAGAAAATACGCCTCGTAAAAACTTACTAGGAGGCCGCCCCGCGCGTCTTACGCTAAGTCGAAGAAAGGGCGGCTGGATTTTCTTTTTGGATTTCTCCGTGAAATAAAATTTATTTCGGAGGCCGCCCCGGGAATATAAAAAGCCGGGAGGTAGGGTACTAAACAACGAAACGGGTATTTTTCCTTTAACGAAAGTTGGGAGGGCAGCTTAGCGGAGCGGTGCGCTCAGAGATCCACTTTTAAACTTTACGACTTTTTTGTTTTGATTGTTAATTGCCACTTGGACAGCTCGTAAACTCCTGCAAGTGTTGTTAAAGTTGCAACGCGCGTCGTCAAACCCGTTTCCATCGTTATTATTAATTTTCGTGCTCCTTCGCCCGTCCTTTCGAATTTACCCGCGCGGGGTTACCGTCGCTTTTCCTTCTTAAAAAAAGGACCCGACCCGAGAAAGAGGATTACCCAACCGGTCCGCGATCCCCTGTCGTCATAAACAATGACTTTCTAATCGAGACGAAATTAAGCGCGCCGCTGATGAGAGACGAAAAAAAAGAAGCAACTCCGAGAGAGGACCGATTCGAAAATCTAGTCGACTCTTATCGGCGCTGCACGGACTTTTCTCCAGTCGCTTTTTCGGCGAGCGTTCCCCTGACCCACTTACCGGTCACTCGCCCGCGCGCGAGGCGACACAGGCGCACTTACAGCGTACCGCGCCGCGGGTGCGGGAGTCGCGCGACCGGACGCGTGCACAGCGCCGAATCTCAATGTAACACAGTAGTAATCGGAGAAGCGAGCCCCTCGTCGTGGTGTGCGTCGGTGTGCTTGCGCGCGCGCGCCGGGGCACTTACATCATCGGGAGAAGCGGCGATTCTCCCCGCGCGAGAGGGGACGAGAGCCGCGGCGATCCTCCTCCGCCACCGCCGCCTGCCCCCGCCGCGGCGTGACCGCGCCGCGCTCGCGTAAACAACGTTGGAAACGAGAGCCCGAGAGCCGGGAGGAGGAGGGACACGCCGGGGAAACCGGTTTGCGTTCGGAAAACAATTTTACGATCTCGCGCGCGCGCGAACGAGCGGGACAAACACACGAGCGGGCCCTCGCACACGTACACGCCGCCGGGGTATTATGCTCGGCGGAGGTGACCGTATCCCCGGAGCCCTCCACCTTTCTCCTCGGTATCATCTGGATGCGATCTCAGATTCGAGCACCCTTTTCGTCATCGTCCTTCTCTCTCGCGCTCTCTATCCCTCTTGCCTGCTTTTTTTCTCGCTCTCTCGCGCGCGCTCTCCTCTTTCTCAAGAGGTACGTGTACTAAATATAAATTTTCCATTCGACCAAAACAACCCGGCTCTCTTGCTCTATCTCTCGAAATTAGTTTTCGTTTCTTTTGCTCTCACGTTTCGATCTTTTTTTATGGATGTACTTCGGGGGAGGGTTAATAAGTGGAGATCGCGTATACGTGTGCGCTGCTCGCAATAAAAATGCGCGAGTCGGAGTAGGTCATCGATCAAATAAGGATGGAAGCGCAAAAGTTTCTGCGCGTGCGGTAATTTGTTGTTGGCAAGAGAGAAAAAATGAGAAGCCATTAGAAGTGGGGGAGAAGAACAATAAAGTCAAATATATTTTCAAAGTATTTCGCGGGGGCATAAACAATTCTAATTAAGAGAATATATTAAGTTCCGTATCGGCAGTGAGTCACGGCACATTTAACTTGTTAAATTCGAAATCTGATTTTGAATACGTACTCTTATGGCACAACGCGATATTTTACGCGGTTTATTTGAATAATTAATACATTTATGTCTCGGAACGAACTCGATAAAAAAGTAGGCGTACTCTTTGAAAATGTGTGCTAGCCACGACTTTAACAAATTTTTATTCTCTCGCACACAGTTTTTTTTCTCTTTATTAATTAAGCCTCGAAAATCCGAGATACTGTAGAAATCTCGGGGATACATCGCCGAGTCGAGAAATCTCCCGTATGGAAACGCCAGAAATTCAACTAGAATCCGCGCCGCGAGAGGTAAACACGTATCTCATCTGCATATTAAGCGTCGCGGTATTTCAATCGCTGAAATAGTCTACGGTCGCGCGAGGTCAGCGAAAAAAAACTCTCCTAGACAGCTACATTTTTAAGAGAAAAGAAACAATTAATTTCGAGCGTCAAAGGAGTACAATTTACTCCCCGACGGGGCTGCCGTGTTTACGGAGGGAGTCGCGCTCGCAGCAGCCGTTTTTGCATATAAATTGCAAGGCTTCGCTCGCGCGAACAGTTAAAACTTCGTTAACGGCGGACTAGTTTTCGCGGCGAGGCGCTCTTTTGCGAAATCGACAAAGCCCGGAAGCGCAGGAACGGGGTATATACAGCGGAGCGTAATTGATGGCGAGGCGCGCGCCAGCGACGTGAATAACGCCGGGCTCGAAAAATACCTCCCTCCCGCTATTTGTCAATCCAGTGCACGCGCGCGCGGCACTGAGAAAACAATCTCGACGGTGCCTCTGAAGGGCAGTTCACGAAAATACGAGGATGTCCCTTCGTTACGAGCCCAAGGTGAAACCATATCGGCGCGTGCAAGATTTCGACAAATTCGATTCCCCCGGTGTACGGGGTCGGCCAAGGGTCAAACCCGGAAGGGAGGGGGCGCACTTTCGGGAATGCCGAATAAGAGGACGAGCGGAGTTACGTGGCGCGTAATCAGCGGCGACGTGCCTTATCGACGCCCGAGGAGAGGAACGATGACGGCGCGCGCCGTCAATTCGGCGCAACGGTAATGATTCAAGAGTGCGCACGGGAAAAGCGCTGAACAAGTCGCCTCTCCTCGAGGTGAAATTCAACGCTGGACCGAAGTGCTCCCATGAGTGCCGCGCGTCCGACTTTAGTTACGATGACTTACGGAATTTTTTCCCCGAGTCGGGTGGAATTCTCGCGTCAGGAGCTCCTTTGTGAATATTTTGGGATACTTGCTCCGCGCGAGGCTGCCTCCCTAAGTTAAGCTCAGAAATGCGGAGGCGAGGATGAAATGCATATGCAATTTGCAGCGGAGTAATTTGCAGATGTTCGCGTAAAAAGTCGCGGGATTGGCCGGCTTCCAAAGCGATGTTCTTATAAAACACTGACGCAATTCGATGAATAAGCAGGTTGAATGAAAACCCGTTTAACTGATATGTACAATTTCGAAAATGAACACGTCAAATTATACTCGCATGAGAATCCTATAAGTCAGCCTTATTGACCCGGGGACCATTAATTTTTCACCTCCCTGCTGCAGCTATAGCCGCGCAGGTAAAACGACGAGCGAGGAAACCCGTCGCAAGTGCGTCTGCCCGTTTTGTACGAGCCCGGCCGAGGAAACGAAAAGAGACAATAAACTAGAAAGAGGGGAGGAGTAGGGAGGGCATGCCCGAGGGTTTTCAGTCCCTCCGCACGTGAAGCCTCCGCCGGCGTGTCCCTTTCCAGGCCGCTCGTAAAAGCCTCATAAGTAATAACAGTTCGATACCTGCGAAGGCCCCTTTGGGGGGGCTTTTCGGCTACGGCCACTCCAGCCAAGCGGGGGAAAAATTTTTGAGAAACCCGACCCTAAGCAGACCCCGGCGTGTTTCTATACTTCTCTCGAAGCCGTGTACCTCCGGCGCAAGTGCGAGAGAGACGGCGCGAGCCAAGGTCGGAAGACGGCCCGATGCTCGGACCGGCTGACTCGTCGCGAGAGTTCTCGACTTCTCCCGCTTGGGCGCCCGCGCGCCGCTCGGAGAAAATCCGGCGTGCTGTTGCATCAGAAAAAAAACCGGCCGCGGAAAATTCTTCGCTCGCGCGCGAACGGAAAAACAATGTCGCCGAGATTTCGGACACCGCGGGGCGCTATCGGCTGACGCAAACTCGCGCATTTTACGGCGGCAGCTTCGTCTTTCGGCCTTCGATTTTCTGCTCCGTTTGCAACGTTTCGGAGCAGCCGAGCGACGCGCGGCGAAAAAGGGACTTTGAAGGCGGGTTCGAACGGATTTGAAGCGAAAAAAGAAAGATGCAAGAAAGCGACGCACGCGTACTGCGGTTGTTGCGCTGGGCACCGCACGTAGCGGTCATCAGCTGACCGAGCCTCGGCGGCCGGCCGAACAAAGGAATCGATCGGCCGCCGGCTCTCCGCTGCTGTCGCTCCGGTCGGCGAACTTTTTCAATTCGCTCAAAAAATAACAGTGTAACTAATGAATAGAGTAATCAAAAGGGACTTACATCGTTACCACCGATTTGACCCATACTGGCGGCCCAAGATGCGAATTCACCCGCTTCGGGGCAAAACTCCTGCTCGTTTGCCACAGGAATCTTGGTGATTTTCTGAGGGGAACTTCCCCTTCGTTTCAAGGGCCTTGATTTTTCTCTCTGCTCCGGTATCTCGGTGCTGCTTACACGCGAACACTCAACAGCTCCGGGGAGCGCGAGCTTGCACGACGTCCGAAAGTTATCACTTTTGAACAAAATTAAGGAAAAACTAGCAGTCATAATACAGGGACTCCTGCCTGGAACATCGTCGACCCGGAAAAATCCTCCTCTCGCGGTGTGCTACCACTTGGAAACGGCTCGGCGGATTAATAAGCGAGCCTCGCTCCTAGTGCGGTACACGGCCGATTTGTACAATATAAAAAAAGGCAGAAGCGCGTAAGAAGTAGAATAGTACAAAAGAAGAAAGCTTAAACTATCGACACCGGCACTACGAAGGCAAAGTGTGCAACCCGCGAAGTAAAAAAAATCTACTGTATGTGCATAAAGAGAGTACGGTGCGTGGGCCGTGCTCTCTCCGGTGTCGTCCGCGCGAGTGCCGGTTGCTAACTGACGCCTCGAGCTCCCCGTCGACTGATCGAGTAGCCGGCCCGAGCGATCAGCCGAGCGAGCCGAGCCGGAGGAGGCTGCGCATGCGCACTCGCCCAGGCCACCTCTCTCCGCGGTTGCCGGCCGGCCGCCAGCCCAGGGCCCGGCCGAGCCCGAGCCCCGCCCCTCCTCCAGCTGGCTGCGATTTTTCCGCCGCCGCGAGCGACCCGCCGAAAATTTCCACCGCCGCACCCGGTGCAGCGGAGGCGACGTCCCGCGAGCGGCCGACGCGGCCCCGCGGCCAGGAAGCGGCCGTCGCCGGGGAACTCGCGTCGGGCGAACAAAGAGCGCGGCCGGCCCGGGGCTCCGCGGCCCGAGGGGCACGCCGCTGCTCCGAGGCGCTGGGAGAGCGGCCGGCACGGATCAGCTGATGCCTTAGCAACAGAGTTACTAGCCAAGCTAAAAATATCGAGCCGCGGCTGCCGGCGAGAGCGGTGTACGTGCGCCCGGCAACCAGCGCGGCCGCATTATGCGCCGATGAAAATATGGCTTTTCGCCGAGATTTTCGCCTCGGTTCGAGGCGACGCTCTTTTCCACGGCTCGGGGGACGCCGGGGCCGGGGCGTGGGCCCGCGCTGGCGCGGATTTTCAAAGAGCGCCGGGATGACATCGAAGATTTCGGTAGTTTTCCACTGGCGGCACAAAGGAACTGGGAGCCGTCGGGGGGAGGATGCGTGTCGGGCGAGGCGTTGCTTTCACGGGATTTCACGTGACTATTGTCCTTTCGATTCGCGGCACGCGATTTTACACGATCGAAATCGTGCAGTCGACGATAAACTTTGCAAATCTATTGCAATGCGCCGGCGAATCCGGTTGACACGCGCTCCCTATTCGCCTCGCCGGCTGATGCATCTGTGAGAATAGTTTCGTAATCAGTTTTTCCGCGTTACTTTGTTTTACACGTCGGTATTACACGAAAAAAAGTCGATCGGCGAACATTAAACGTAATCTAGTCATCGGGAATAAAAAATGATGTTAGTTAAAAACATCAATTTGATTTGAAATATTAAAAGTTAAACGATCAATTATCTTTTATCGTCTCCCTCCTTAATTTAATTACACGTATCGAATAATAGCAGTAAATTCGGCCTTAATCTTATCTCCCGTTTAAATGCCGAATTTACGATGGCTCGCTATTTTTTTCTTCGTTTCGGACGATTTCAATCGTTATGGAATTGTATCGAATCAGCAACCACGCCTATTACGTAAAGCGCATGCAGCACACCTTGCGATGCGCGCACACACGTATGCCGGAGTAACAATTTTTTCCCTATAAAACTAACGTTGCACAAGCGTGTAACATCGATAAAAACTCACAATGGCCCCGGCACCGCAACGATGCCTCGGCGATGGCGGATAAAAAGCGCCAAGAAGCCGTTTTATTAATGTTTAAAAGTCGGTGTAATTGTTCTTAATAGTCGCCGGAGAGGCTCGCTCGCGGCGGCGGCTATATTCGGGTGAGCGAGGGGCAGGGAGGGGAGAGGGGGCAGGGGGAGAGAGGAGCGAGAGCGCCGCACAATGCAGTCTAGAAAGACTACCGGTGTTGCGGCGAGGCGGCCGCTGCTGTTGCCACTTGCCGGCTTTCTCGCCGTGTGCGTGCGCGCGGCACACGCGCGACTTCGTATAAGGGAAGCGCGAGCGCAATAACCGGCTAAGGATATTTAATGCTTTTTCGCAATGCAAGCGGTTGCCTCTGCCGACGGGAGCGCGGCCGATTCGTGTGCGCGCGCCGCTGCCGGCGATGTACGATGAGGTAATCTTTTCTTTCCATTTGGAAAATCGAGGCGAAAATTGGCCGGCTGAAATTATTCCTTCGAATGCAGCGTGTACCGTTCAAAACTAATGGTACGATCAAACAAAGACTGCGCTGAAACACTTTCGTAGTACAAACCACTTGTAAAGTTAATTAAGCGCGCAGTCATTAATTATTTCTTAAAATACAAAAAAGATGTCTATTGTAATTTTTCATTCGCGTCACGTTTGTGAAACGTGTCATTATTTAATTTATTTTTATTAGAAAATTTTTTCGGGCGGGTTTATATCTCGTAATGAATAAATTTGTAAAATAAGAAAAGTATTTTTAAACGCGAGTTAATGACACTTTTGAGATTGTCACGACCAAAAATAAAGCTTTCGGTCGTTAAAACAGCGAAAAATTAAGATTTATTAAACATTTACGAAATTCGTCTTTTACCCCACCTCGAATTTAACTTGTACAGGGGTCTATTAATAAGAGCTTCAAAATGCTACAATGTACGCTAGGAATTCCCAAGTATTTTGAGCCCGCGCCGCAAGTGCGGCGTGCATTTGTTCATTTTGGCAGGCTCGACCAGTCTCGTTTTATGAGTCGCCCCGTTCGATGACTCCGAGAGGCGCGCGAGCGCGGGTCGAACGAAAAGTTTAAGCGACATCTCTCCCGGAAACGCAAACAGGCCAATTAACTTCGGTGCGGCTCGCACGCAGCCGACCGGTCCTCCCCGGCTTGCGCGCCTCCTTCGCTCCGCGGCCCAGCGCCTCTTTCGCCGAGAGTTCATTGTTTCCGCCTCGCGGCTATTTTCGCCGGAATCCCTCGTAATTCGCGCGGAGTCACGTAACTCAAGCGCAGCGCGCTCACGTACGCGCGCGGAGGGAGGTGCTTTTGCATTTTGAAAAGCGAGGCGCGAGTTTTAAAATAAAACCAGCGAGCCGCTGCTCTTCTGCTTCTTTTTTTCGAAATAAAAAAGTATGAAAACACGAGATGAAGAAAAAAGAGGAGAGGGAGCATCTCCATTGTTGCTCGCATTTATCGGCGATACTAAACAACGCGCCCGTATGTGCGCGTAATTACGCGCTGCCATTATGCTATTTCTCCGAGCGGAGGACGTTCGTTTATAAAAAAAGGTTGGTACGAGTGAGCGAGAGGATTGAAAAAAAGTACTCGCAACGCGAGACAAAGGATCGCCGGGCGCGAGGAGAGAAAAAAATGGAGTGAGACGGGGAGAGGCATATACGCGCGCGTACGTGACACAAAGAAAGAGCGAGGCCGTAGTTCGCCTATAACTGTCATCGACGCTCGGCAGCGCTGGGGTTGAACGGACAGTTTCGGGGCCCCGGGTCCCGCTTTGTGGGCCCACCGCGTACAATGCCGCGAAACCGCATATCTGATCGGTCCTCCGATCCTCGCCGAACGCGAGGCGGGACAATGCGGGGGTGGAGGGCGAGGGATGTTTTGACGAGTCTCATTTCGGCGAGGCTGTGAAAAATGCGCGAGCATTAATTTTCAATTTCTTTTCGCCTCTCGTGTGCGCGAGTTTGTTAAACACGCTTCACATTTAATGTGCGAACGTCAGTCAAAGTGGCTGACAAGCATTCGTCGAGCCACTAACAAATTGCTATTCATCGGGCGTCCTCGTCACTCCTTCCTCGGGAGATAATATCTGTCAAAAAGATTTTTTCGGTAATTTTTTTCCCAACGAGCTTGGCCACTTCAATCTGTCCGTTTATTTACAATGAAAATTAAGGAGGATAACTATTTGCTTCGCCAAGTTTTCAGTTCAATATAATCATAGCCGGTCGTGTAGGCCTTCCTCTCACCATCTCTCTCTCCTCGTCGATCTCTCTTTGTCTATTCCCCAATCACTCGGATCAATGAATCTGGGTCGACCTTTGGGAGCAAAAGGAAACCCGGAGCGCGCGTGTATGTGGGGTAGCTACGTGATGAAAAGCATCGCGGGGGGAGCGAGGGAAGGACACAGTGGGACAAAGAGCCGGCCCAAAGGCAGATCGCCGTTTTCTATTTATGCCTGCGGTAAGCTCACCTATCACCTCTAAGTTTTGCAACTCATTTTGGGATTCCGCTTCGGGCTCCGACCGGTACTCGCAACTCGTCCGGACGGCTGCTACCGGGCTACGGACTATTAGCTTCTGAATACGCCGATTCGACACGTGCCCGCAAAAACCGTCTCAATATTTTTTTAACGCCTCAGCTCCAATTTTTTCCGAATAATAAGAGCCGGAACCTTTTAGGCGCGACGGCTTGGATGAGACGCGCGAAGTGACACTATTTTGACTGGGAGGAGGGTCGAATTTCGCTTTAGCGCGAGGGAAAACCCGCTGGGACAAAGAGAGAGAAACGCATCAGCGCGAGGGGACGGGAGAAGGGAACCAAGGGAAAGCGATACGCGTACGCGTGCACGCGCCGTTCCCCGTTCCTTTGTCTTGGGGAGCCGAGTCCTGATGGAAATAAAGGAGCGCGTCTCCGAGAGAGAGAGAGAAAACAGAGGGGGAGAAAAAGGCTTTTTCCGCGGTGCTTCCGCAACAGGCGCGCCGAGGAGGGAGCGGAAAAGGAGAGCCGAGAAAAATTCTTTGTTCCCCCCTCCTCGCCCCCCTGTCGCGGATAAAAAGCCCAGCGAGCTCATCGAGGTGCTCTTCGAGGAAGAAACGCGCTTTTTCGCTCCATCGCTGCACTGATTACCGCGGCGATTGCGTAACGATCGCGTTTCGCTCTGTACTTCTTGTAGCTTCCACTGCGATTTGACGTCAGTGCAGGAAGTCTTGCAGCGCTGCGCTGACACTGTAGAGCTCGCCGCTTTTTTTTTCTTTTTATTGATTATGTATTACTTCAGATTCTTCGCCGATACTTGAGTACCTTACGGTAAAAAAAATCGTGACGTTATACTCGCTGCAATTTAATATCGTACTTGCGCACTTCAAAGGTAAAAAAAAATTCTACTTTTTTTCCTAAAAGCAAACCTTTCAAGTTGTAAAATAAAATTGTATCTCCGCTGAAACTACTGCAGCTCGACGCTACGGTTAACAGCTAATGCGACTTAGCCGCTGAAACCCGTCGTGTACGTCTCTAAAAGCTACAGGCGTGTACCCAGCAACAACGCGAATTGCGTAAGGGCCAATGCTGGAACGGCGAGTTATCCGCGCGCGGCGGTTGCGCGAGTCGCGACGAGGAGGGAATAATGATTTTTTTTTCGCCCGTCGTCTAATTGTAAAGCGCGATATGGCATTATGTTAATGGGATCGCACGGTCGATGCACTCGAACCGCGCGCGCGCACGGTAAGAAGTCTTTGTCCATTGTGCAGTCGGCGAAGCTCGCTCGGCGTACTTAGAGAGAAAAAAAAAAGAGTCACCGATTTTGTCGAGGAAAAAAGCACGCGATTTGCGCGCGACAGCAACAGGAGGGAGGTGTGTGAAGGGCGTCAAGGGCGCCTCGTGCTCAGCGGAGCGGCGCGCCCTCCGCGCGGGGCGACGAATTTTCTCACCGAAAATGAGAGAATCAACACGTGCCCCTGGCTGCCGGGACAAAGGATCACCTCGAATTACAAACGTCGAGCGGTAATCGCGCGGACGGGCCACCAGTCGACTACTCTCCGGGGTGGCGCGACCCCGGTGCACGGGTACGCGGTGTGTACGCTTCCGCGTTGCTTTCGTATAAAGAGCGTATACACATACACAACGCGGTACGAATTTCACGGCGGGTCTCTCGAATCCACATTCATCACGGCGACCGGCCGTTTGTGGAAAAAATTAATGAGGTGCGCTTCCACGGCACGCAGACACTTTTCGGCCGCTTGCTTTTTTTTTATTTACGATTACGGAGCAGTTCGGGAAAAGCGAACAATTTATGAGCGGCTTCTGCGGGGCTCTCTTTTCACGAAAAATCGATCAAGCTTCCGGGAAAATTAAAATTTATAGCCCGGCGAATCGGGGATTGAGAGGTGGGTAGTCGAAATTTATTCCGCGATAAATATAGCTCCTAACGTTTGTAAATAAAGTCGTTGGGGTTCTAAGCGTCGACGTCGAGACAATCGTCCCGGGATAATCCCGCCGCGCTGTCTCCTACGGGAGAGCGAGTTTTTTTTATCATGATCGGGCTTTACCTCGCCTACCCTCCCCTGGGGTAGATAAGGTGCGCGCATCGGCGCGAAATCGTCGACGAGCCTCGGCGCACTCGAGATTTATGAATGTGGAATTGTAGAGTGTGAGAAGAGGCGCACGGCGTTTCTCTCCGCGAGCTCGTCACGCGGAAAACGAGGAAGCGCCGCGAGCTGCTATTTTTAGCGGCCGAAATAAGAGCAATGCGAGGTGCGAGGAACGGACAGTGGACACCTTTCGTAGGCGTGCGGCCCTGGAAAATTCAGCGGGGCTCGCATGCGTCGGATCGATAAAGACAGGGCCCGCAAAAAACCAGGTTTCTCCGGTAGCAATTTCGCTGACGCACGCAAAATCGCCGGGAAAACTTTTTCAAGTGTGCGTGTTGCCGAGCGGCGCGAGCAATCTACATTCGGAGAAACTTGGACGCGCCGAGGCGCTCCATTCTTCTTTTTTTCGTGACGAGCCGTGATTCGAACTTCAATCGCATTAGAAAACTTCGTGGTAATTGAGTTAATGCGCGCACGCCTCGGGCTTCTCTTTCTTTTAATTTCACGATACAATGATGACGACTGATTAAAGTCGACGCCCGGAGAACGGCCGGCGATTAAATGAGTGTATTAAGTTAATTAATGTGACACAGTTTGTCCAATATCGAAAAATTGTATTTCACCGTATTGGTAGCGCGCACTCGGCTTTTCCTCCGATAACGCTACGTGCCGTAAGCGCCTACAAATTGGCCGACAAAGAGAACAAAGGGGCCTTGGACGATTTCGCGTGGCAAATGAGTCACGCTCGATGTGCACGCATAGCCCGGTGACCCGGTTTCCCGGGTGATCCCTCCCCCGGGGGGCCGGGGCCGGTCGACCCCATCGAAACCGCGACGGACAAAGGAGCGCCGATGCCACCCCCGCCCGGGCACCGTGGCCACTCGGCGGTGTCCTGAGCCGTAAAAGTTCGCGGCGCGCCGCGGAAAGACACACCGAGGAGGTCAACGCTCGGGAAAGTGCCTCTCGTTACACGTTCGAGAGGCCGAGCTGTGTTCTATTACGGGTGGCCGGAGATCTCGCGAGCTGCTGCACGCCGAGGAAAAGGAGCCAGCACGTGCCATTATAACGGGGCGTCGCGCGGACGAGGCGCTCGAGAAAAGCACCGAGAGAGCCCGCAATTATAACTCACTCCGATCTCGACTGCGAGATGCTCCATATTTTCCTCCCGGCCTAACGGATTGGCCTCGCTCAGCTCGCTCCTAAACTACAGAGGATGCCTTAATCGACGTCTCGAGCCGCGGGGGGGATTTCGAAAAATTTATTATTTCGCCGATTGCTTCGAATGTTAGTGATAATTCGAGAGTCTTACAGTAGGAATGCAGGGAATTCGCAGGTGTATGGATCATTTGGAAATTCAATATATTTCTGTTTTCGGTAAAAACAGTTTGCGTGGAATCTTAATTAACATAACAATGTGTACCAAAAATACGACTTATTTTTGAGAAACAAGAAACAAACGAAACCTGTTATTTGTGATAATTATTGAAATTTTACGCTTACGTGTGGACGAATCAATACAAGGTTCGCGACTCTGACTCACCTGAAACATAAAGAAAACAATTCAATTAGTTATGTACGAAACGAAAATAGAAATTCATTTATTAAAATTTGTTGATTAAAAATTTTAATTAGGCATCAAGCATTTGTTTGTCAAACCTGCTGTATTGAAAGAAGATAATTGGATGTTTATAATTAAATAGAAAGCGGAAAATGACTGTTTTCTTGCCACGCGCATGTATATCTTAATAATTCTGATAAGTCGAAATTAACGGTAATGTATAGGCGATTGTAAGTAAACGATCGTAACTGTTTAATTGCATAAAGAACTATAAAAAATTTTTTGAAATATGTCAGCTAAATCGTTATGTTTTCGGTTAAATAATTGCGTACTTTCCGTTTATACAGCGCAATTAAATGCAAGAACAAGATAACATTTTAAAATAGTGATTCATATTAAACGTGACTGTATATTTATATACCGCGAACATAAATCAATGCTTGAGTCACGTAGCTAAGGTAAAACATCGTCACTATTTAAATTGTGGAAAGAAACATAAAATTATTCACTTACGGCACTAACATTATTGCATTAGGGTCATTAAACCCAGCATAACTATTTTTCTTTTGTCGCCTCGCTCCCGCTCATTACTTTTTGTTTGTTGCCTCTCATTCTTTTGTCAAGTGTTTGTCATTGGCGCGCAATAAGACAATTTCGAAAAAATGAAAAATATTATTTTTCCTTAAAAATAAACCAAGGTTGATCGTAATAGCCTAACGTTAAGCCTCTCGGAGTGAACGGTGCAAGTCATTATTTCATAAATGCAGAAATCCGTCGGAAAACTTTCCAAAACAAAAAGCAAAGCTACCTAGTTTCGCGAGTCGGCGCAGCGTGTAGAGCGAGAACGACTAACGTCACTCCCCGATAATTTTCTGCCGAGCCTCCGATCTATCTCGAATCGCCGAGCCGCTCCTCTCGGGCAAAAGGAAACTTTTTTCAGCTGCTCGGATCGAAGCCGTGATTAGGTCAGGATCGTAGCGATATCGTCTGGCTGCGTAACCTTCGGAAGGCACGCACGCAAACTGCGTCGCCGACTCACCGCCGGGCCGCGTTGCGCAATTCTTTCTCCGGCGCGAACAATCGGTCCCGCTGTGACGGTGCGATAAAAAACCGAGAAGGAGAGAAGGAGCGATCGAAACGCTCCTTTCAGAGCTGCGCTCGCGATATCTTCTATGACCGAGAGAGCACGGCGCACCCGAGGGGAGAAAAAAAAACAAAGTAGCCCGATCGGATAAGAGCGGCCGGCGATGTGTCTCGCTTTATTGACGTGTTTGCATCGTAAAATTGAATAATCGCCCGTGGGAGCCGTAATAGAATGCCCGAAATAACGCCAATTTCATTTCCGATGTCCGATGAATCAGCTGGACGGCGGTCTGCGGTCGGCTATATAGGAGAGCCGGCCGGCGCGGCAGGTGACGAGAATGACTTTTTCCGACCCCTCTCTCTCTTTCTCTCCTTTTCCTCCCTACTCGCGATTTATCATCGCGGTATGACCATTGATTTCGTAATTTCGTTGAGTGATTAATGCGGGATCGATGGATCTGCGAGGTGGTGGGGGTGAAGGAGGCGATGAAGTGACCTTCGTGCTTTGGCTTAGTCAGTCAAAATCGAAAGAGAAAAGTGACTTTGTTCCGCCCATCTTATTAGAGGCAGTCATTTTTCAATCCGTTATGAGAAAATAAATTTCAGATCAATATCTCACTAATTCATATTGCTCCGTAATTTTCCAGAATTGAGCTGAAATTTTAGTAATTGATGAAAGTGTCTTAATTGAAACATTTATTAAGGGCTCCGATAAGAACCGACAACCCCGAAAATTTATTCAATTATAAATTACCTTTTCTTAAGTGATTACTACTAAAATCCTGTGAATATACGAAACACTAAAGGAACGAGTCGACTGGCTAATTGTTTAAGTTTCGCAGGCTTTTCGCAAACGCACGCTTTTCAGGTTGCGAAACGCGAGGAACGATCGTTCGAGCGCGAGGCGAGAGAACTGAACCTGCATGCGTTAAACGTCAGTCGTCCCTGAAAAAAAAGAGCCGCGAGAGAGGAGAGAACAAAGAGTATCGCCGCGATACGAGCATAGGAGCGACTGATTCACCTGTGCTCGAGTTTGCGTCAGTGTCGTGTCTGCGCGCACGTACGCCGCCGGTTGCCGATCGATCCCACTCATTCGGCGAAAAACTAAGAAAAAAAAGGAGCCACGCGTAAATCCGCTTCCTCTTTCAGCGGTCGGGGAATGGCACAGGCCTGAAGGGGGGAGGGGGAGGCAGGCATCGACTTTTCAACGAACCCAAACGACGCGTTCGCGTGCATCCTAATGCCGGGAGGCCGTGCCCCGGCTTCGCCGGCATTAGCGTAATAAGCTTTTCCTCCGCCGCGGGGGCTAATAGCTCGCGCCGTTATTTACGAACTCGAACCTCGCGCGCCCGTCGTCCCGGTTAATCCCGACGAAAGCGGCGCAACGGGAATACACCCGGCGTCCCCGGCGATCTCGATAAGTGCCCCGAGCCCAGGGATACGCGGCCGCATTTTTTTTTTCGGAAAACTTTAACGAGTAGAAATTCGCCTTTATGACGAGCGCGCGCTTCCCATGAACCCGCGGCTCGTAAAGAAACTCCGCTCTCGCGCGCCGGCGTAACTACCGCGGGCGAAAGGTGAAAGATAGGCAGATAGACACCGGGCGGCGGAGGTGGAAAAGTACGTGAAGAAAGAAAAAAAACGTCGGGGGACGCCGCAGATATAGATGCAAGCTTACCGATAAGCGGCGAGCTCTTCGTGAAAGCCGAGCGAGCGACAAACGGTCGCTCCGACTTTCGGCGGGAAAAAAGAAAGTTGCGCAATTCGAAAATTTAGATAAAAGGGAGATGTCGGGGAGGAGGGAGAAAGGAGTGCGCGCTGCAGTCGAGGCGATTACGACTCGTTATGTTTACTGCTGGATCGGTGCAGCGCGGCGTGACACACATGCTCACTGACCCGGCGATGACTCACTCGATCGGCCGGGACCGCAGGCGAAAAATCGCTATCTCTCGTTTCTTCCCGCGCCGATTTTACGAGCGCGCGCGAATTTGAATTCGTTTCACTTTTACCCGCGACTCGTTTTTTACTCACCGCTCGGGCCGATTAGCGTCATTAAAACAACGAAGCTTAAACACGCCGGAGGAAAGCTGGTCGTTTGGAGAACGCGCGTTTTGCGGCTGGTTCGATTTGCGCGCGCAGGTGAAAAAGGTAACGCTCGCGAGGCGCCGTAATGGACGGCGGCGAGCGCCGATTCGAAAGGCCCGAATTGAAGCCTGTCAGGAGGCGTGCGGCGCCGGGGAAGAGGAGAAAAAAATGGTAGCGTCATGCGAGAGGGACGCGAAATCGATACTCCTAGGCGGGACTTTTTTGCAGCCGCAAAAGTAGAAAGTCATCGGCGTTTCCACCTGTTAGGGGCGCGCTGGGGAACACCGTGCGAGGAAAGTCGCTGGGAAATTTGAAAAGGCGCGTCGCGACGGCTGCGTCTGCGGGAGCATCTCTCGCACGGGTCAGCGGTATATTAATGACGGTGCCCCTTTTTTAACTGCATTTCTATTTGTTCAACAGATTGTCGGTGCTTATGACGTTGAATTATGAACACTCGCGTGTTTCTTAGAACAAGAATAACTACGATAACTTCGCGGGAAAACTATTAATAGTTTGATAGTAGGTCTGCTGATAATTACGATTTAATCACAGTAATTTCGTACATGTAATTTAAAAAAAGTTAAGCGCTCGCAACCCTGAATGAGAACAAGAGTCGGTGTTGATAAAAAAAGCGAGAGAAAGAATACCGTATTGAATAAAAAAAAATGTATAAAAGGGGTTGGTCATTGACTCCGGCGCGGGGAACAATGCCGTCGGTGCTTGCGCGTCGATTCACGTTGACACTAATCGGCGAAGACCTCGGATCGACGTTTCGCACGTCGTCGGCGTCCTTCGCTATAGCTCGTTCGCGCGCCGCGTCGTCTCCCCGCGGCGCGAGATAATGCGAAGTCCATCTCTTACCTACTGACCCCTGACGCAACTTCGCTCGGGAAATTGATAAGCCAAAAGGCGAGCCGTGAGATCCTTATCAGTCGCAACCCGCGAATTATCGGAGCACTTAGCTGCTTTCTAAGAGCAAAATTTCACCGAGTTTGCGTCATGTTGTTTGTCGTCGGCGGCATTTTTTCGTCCAGCTGCCGCAAAGGTCGCCCTCGACGCCAAGCATAAACAAGATCGGAGCCAGCGGGGGATTAAAAGATTTCTATAGAGGCTAAAGATTTAGCGCATGGAGAATTTTCATTAATTCGATAGAGGGTACTGCATAATACAGGTTACGGCGGGCCCGGTTGACGATGACTTCCGAGGTAGCGCAATGGAATAATTCAGGAATTTAACCGGGAGATACTCGAGCATCGCTCCTCCGAATGTTCTGAGAAAAGTATCGAGCGGTGATACCGCGGCATGTAAATACTATCGATTGGTAATTAATTGGCCGTGTGAAATTCGCGAATTTTCCTGTCTGGGAGGTTGGTACTCTTATCGAGCGCCGTTTTTTCTCTTATCGCGCTTGTTTCTTATTTTTTTAGCTGCTCGATAAAAAAAATGAATGAACGGCTTCATTATACTTGCATTGAGAACAGCGCATATATTTATTTATAAGTAAACAACGAGAGAAAAAAAAGTGACTTATCATTTTATTTAATTCCAAGAAGCCCCCAAAGATTTATGTAACGTTGCGTTCACACTTCCTCCTGCGGTTTTACATTCGAATTAATGTCCAGTAAATTACTCCCCGGCGATATCGTCTGAAAAAGATTTCTCTCGCCCGAATCAGCGCATTTTTTTCAAATAAGGCTCACAAAGAGTCGGTCGCTTGCTCTCGCAGCTCACGAAAAATATCCCGTTGCGCGCGTACACTTAGATAAGGCGAGAGACTCGGCCTCGGCGACGCATCACCTTGAAAGAATCATTTCTTCCGCTAGATTGACCGCTCGGCCTCCGCTCATTGTCCTGGGCTATACTACGACAACTTTTCTTCCTTCGAGAGGCATCATCCCTCGCGTGAAAAACGTCGCGCTACAAAGGAGCGTTAACTTTTTATCCTTTTGAGACAGACGTGACGCGCGCCACGCGAGCCGAGCAACGGGCGAATTTATACGCCCTAATAGCCGTGTACTCTTGAATGAGGGCTAAAGGAACGCCGCCTTCAAAAGGTGACCCTAAGTGACGGCCTCGCGAGATTTTATCTTGCGATCTGATACGTTTTTTTCTTTCTCTCTCTCTCTCTCTCCCTCTCTCTTTCATTTCCGCGTACAAGAGAGCAAGAGCGACGTTTTGTGAGGAAGTGACGCGTACGCAATCGACTTTTGTCCCTTTTGCCCGACTTTAATGGCCGTGAGTTATTGAAGGCCCCTCTCGGGGGTACTGCCGAGCGAGTTTGTTTTAACGTTTTCAGCGGCGCCGAGGTCTTGACCGATTTTTCCTATTGACACTGAAATATTCGCGTGTCCCGCTCGCAAAAGGTATTTCGCCCACGAGTGCATTGTGTCGCGAGCGAGCGAGGTACTGCCTGTGTACATTGTAAGATAACGGATTCTTTGTTTGACGGCATCGTGCGTGTGCGAGTTGAATTTTCTTAACGCAAATAGTGTAACAAACGAAAGCGTCGCGCTATCATTATTTGATTTGAAATTTTAATTAATATTTTATTTTAGCTTGCATTAGAATGTGCATGTATAATAAATTTTTCTATTTTAAATAAGTTATTCCATTTAAACTGCGCGCTGAACGAGTTTTTTCATTTAAGATGCAGGCGAATGTGTTTCGAAATTCAAAATTTAATCTTTTTTTCCTAGAAAAAAGGGGGATAATGATACACATTACACGCTTGAAAAAAAGCGCCGACAAGCAATTTTTCGCCTTTTGATTTTCAAAGCAAATTTCAGGCTCTCGTAAAGCTACAGCTACAGCTCATTACTGTTATTTAAAACAAAAATTGTAACTCTCAAACAGGCTCTTTTTCTAAAGTCAAAAGAACTGGGTCATTAAAGTTTCGCCTCTCGCCTCTAATTACAAAAACGGATTTTTCGGAAAATAAATTACAGTAGCCGTCCCGGCGTACCCGTGCTTTGAGATAATTAATAATGCAGCGTAATAATCCTGCTCCACTTTTTCCCAGCAAAAGTCGTTTAATAAATCTGCAATTCAAACTAAAAACCGTTCAGCGAATTTTCGCGATGCATTTACATCTGCAGCGATTTGCTCGTGAAAGCCCATCGACTGGCTTTACTTTTATATCCCCCCGGCATCCATTAATTTCCGCAAGTGACTCACCGCGTCAAGGAGACTACCGCCGAAAAGTCTATCAAAGAGAGCCAGTGTTATCTCGCTCCGCGCGCACCTCCCAAACAAAGCCCGCAGAAAAGATGAAGAGACAACCATCGCGGCCGGAAAAGCTGGAGCGAATGTAAGGGGAGGCCCGAACTAAGTGATCAGTTCGCGCGACGCGAACAAAGAGAGCCGAAGCCACACGCCGCAGGGGAAGAAAATACGAAGGAGGCGAGGCTCTGGAGGGTGCGAAAGCAGCGGCGCGCACACCAGAAATTGCGCAGGTCCGGTCTTCTCTCTTTTTTTTTTCTTTCTTTTTTTTTGGAGCGTAAAAGGTTGGTCTTATTCTCTCTCGAACTGCCGATAGAACCCGGAAACGGCCTTCTTCCGCCGAGCCTTTAAATTTCCAGATCCTCACGGCGGGCGCGCCTTCTCGGTGTGCTTTTCCGTGAGAGGCCAGGAAGCGTCCGACTTCGATTTTCATTTTTCAGACAGATGCTCGCCCCGGCCTTAGAAGTGCGCCGCGCTTTTTTTTTATCGAGGTACAAGCTTACGGAAGGTATACCCAGAGCGATCAAAGTCTTTGAAATTGTCGGGGACTTTTTTTTCACCGGCGATACATCATTGCGAATTGTGAACGCGACATTTTCAAGGCAATGAAAAATACTATTAAACGTAATAAATTTTCGACAGAATTTATGGGGTTATATAGAACCTAAATATTTATCTATTTCTGTGTATTTATTAAAATTTTAAACTAATAACGAACTTTATTAATGCAAATCGACGTACAACGTTTATTAAATTCCGTACTCGTGTAAGATAACATTGAAAATTTCAAATTCGCTATATTACAATGTGTTAGTTACATTATGCGCTCCACTTCCGGTTAAAAAATTTCACTACTGCGATAAAGTGCTATATGGTATCCAAATAAGTTTAATGACTTCTGCGCTATTCTCCAACGTGTGCAAAACAATACAAGGCCGGATTCGCGATCGGCTCGTAAAAGCCCCATGACTCACAAAAGGAAAAAAACGGCCGAAGACGACAGAAGGAAAGCGAGTCGAAAAAAATTGGAGCAGGTGAAATTCTTTACGGTTCACGGACTCGTAAAGCGAAATCCCCGGCGTAATAGGATAAGATCCCCGGCAAAGCCTCTTCCCTTCCTAGAAATCCCGAATTGCGCAAAAGGGGGAGGGAGCGATTTTACGAGACTATTAAGAGCGTCCTCGTAAAAATTAAGACCGGAAAATGTCGGACCCGCAGCCGTCGACGCTCTCTCGCAAAATCGTTGATTTCTCGCTGCGGACCACACGTGCGCAATCACGAGGCGGATTACGCCGGGGCTTTCTACGCGCAGGATCGGCCCGTCCTGCGGGCCGCACGTGCGCCAAGAAAGAAGCCTTAAAGAGGATTCGTAAACAGGAACTGTGCCAATGACCCCGGAGCGAATTCCGGATTTCTCAGCTGGCCGGCGAGCACGCGATGTTTGCCCGACGGACGGAGGAAGGGGGAGTCGAGCGGGGGCAAAAAATCGGAGACGGTTCGTGGGCAAAAAGGGTGAGGCGGCGCGTCAATAGTCGACTCGGCAAAAATCGGGGGGGCCTCCTCGATTCATGCTAATTTCCGGAGAAGGTCGGGTCCCCTCAGGACGGGTCCAGACACGAGCGGACCCGTCGGCGCGCGAAGGGAATCCGAGCGACGATTTTGATAGTTGCTACATCGCCGGAGATTTTCAAGGGGGGCGCGAAAAAGTCTCGTGGAGGCAAAAAGTCGATGAGGCCAACAATAGAGATAATAAGCTTATCGGGCGACTGATGCAACGCGGAAGCGGCTTTCGTCAGCTCCCGTGCCGCGTGCTCGGCGATGCATCACAATAGCGCGCGAGAATATTGAAATCGAGCGAGCGGAGAAGACACGGGCAAACTTTATCCCGGATAAGGACAATGAGATCGAGAGCCGTGGAGGCGAGCGAGGCGAAAACTAATAATCGTTCCGCGAACGCGTCGATTTGATTGGACGATAGTGTCCCGGAGAAGAGGCAAGTGATTCAGTGCCGATGTGCATTTATCGGCTATCCCACATTAATTCCGAGTATACTCAATAGATTTACTAATTGCTGAAAAGACGCGAGCCGGAGACTGATAAGCCGTAATCGCTCGCTCGAGTTTGTTTTGTAATTTAGAATTGGAGCAGCCGATTTTATTCCGTCCATTCGAGCAGAAAATCAAAACTCTTTATTAGTGGATTTTCCGTTGTTATTCGTTAATGATTCGCTCTTTATCTTATTTTTTTCGTCTCGTAATCAGGTGATTTAATGTCGCACGGCAAATTGTTGCATTCAATTTCCTTGATATATCTTATCAAACTTAAGAAAAACAGCTACTTCGAAAAAAGTTATTTCATTACCGGTACATACTTCGTCTTTTTTATGTCTACAAATCAGGTAATTTAAGTAATGACTACGGCAAAGTGCTACACTCAAAATATTCCTTGTTATCTTATTAAACCATCTGCATTTTCAAAAAAATGTTGAAATTCTCGCAGAGTAAAATATCCGTCCTCTTCGTACAACCCAGCGAAACAAGCGAATTAAAGTGGCAGTCCCCGCGTACCCCCGTGCAAGCATCTCATTGTTTGCGCGTCTCCCGGCGCACGACTCCATTGTTCGGCGAAATTTTTCGCGAAAAATACAAATCAGCCACGTTCGTAGAGGCGGAACAAAGGCGTAACAAAATACGCGGGCGACGTGCTGAGGGGGGGATTACGCTGGGCACGAACGAATGGTCCACTCGAGCGCGCACTTTCGACCCCTCCGGCCTCGCGCTGCCCCGCGAAAACAAAGGGATCGCCGATCGGGGTATATAATGACGGCGACGCGCGGAATAAACTTGGCCCACCCTTTGTGCGGCGACTGACCCATATTTCGATCGCGCTTAGGGAAGAGCTCCTCGACTTTCGGACCACGCCTCCTATACTCGTACACACTGCGCTCGCCAAGATTTCCGAGGGGAGCGAAAGGAGCTCTCGAGGGGATCGCGATAGAAAGCTGATTATAAATACTCCGCGGTACAACGTTTTCCTTTGATGGACCGATCTCCCGGATGTTTACTGCGCGGGGGATGAAAAATCGAGTGAAGTATCAATCGCGGTTTTCCTCCTTTGTCCCGTTAAATCCTTTTTTTCTCGCGATTGTTGCCTCGATTCACGGGGTGATGCTTTCGTTTCGCGCGAACGAGCCGACCGGCCGCACCACGTAGATAAATCACCGAGGAGGAAAGTGCATTATGAAATTGCCGAGTGACTTGCACAAGTAATTCCATTTCGAGTGGTAAACAAGTAATATTCCTAATATCTCGTTCCGTGATGGCCGGTGCGTGAATCGCCGACGGTCGTAAATCACTTTTATTCGGGAAATGAAGCGATGAAAAATCGTTAAAAAGCAGCTCCTTCGAGTTTCCTTTTCAACCTTCGCGCACGTGTTTACCGAATACACTCATAATTCGACCGAGCGACCTTTGTTTCCCTCGAAAATCGTGGCGGGGGTACGCGCTCGTTGTTCCGCGCGGGGTCGCGCGAAATCGATACAGTTTTATTGGGGGGTCCAAACGCGAAGGTCGCGAACAAAGAAGGACGGCCGAGGACTCCGCTGGCGCAACAGCCCGTCACGCGAACAAGTCCTAGTCAGCGGTATTGCGAGCCATCTGTGGCTCCTTTGTCGCGTCCCGGCCTCCTCCTTCCATCTCGGGAATAGCCGCTTATAAAATCTCCACCGGCGACGCCTTCGATCCCGTCCACTTACGCCGCCCGGCGAATGCACAACCTCGACGCGGTTAATGAAGGAGCATCCACCATCGATCGACCGACGAAACGCACGCATCTCACGGGGGAGAAAAAGGAGACGTCCAGGCAGTGGAAAATTTGTAAGCAGTCAATCTTTGAGCCTCGTGAAAGCGAGGCGAGCGAAGAAAGAAACCCCGGCTATATAGGCCTTTTAGAAGGGAGAGGGGGGAGTTCTCCGGTGTGTAGGGGAGAAGGATGCAGCGGCCTGTTTCCCGTGCGCGGGGAAGCACGGAAAATTCCACGCGGACACAAAGCGCCCAGCGGGGCTAACCCCCTACCCTCCGGATTCCCTCGGAGGGGGATTGTAGAGAGAGATGCAAACAAGGGAGAGCCCGTGGGCTTTATTCGGGGCCTCGCAGGTGAAGGAAACGCGTATACACACGTACACGAGGAGCTTTAAAAAATGTACGAAAAAAAGAGGAGAGGAGAGCGCACCTCCCGGCTTTCTCTAGCGACGCGAGCAGCGTCTTTTGTTTGCCTAATGATCGGTTCTACGGGGCTTTACCTCGCTCGCCGGTTAATGGAGGGAGAGAGAAGGCCGCGGGATAAAGAAGTGATTTCGCCCGCGGGAGAATAGGAAATACGAGCGACAGTGTAAATAGTCGTTAAATTCGAGTCCCACAGCGGAGCATCTCATTTCAATTTTCACGTTTTTCTGTTTGCGGATCCAGATAATCGCGCATAGGGTTGCATCAGCGCCGTTGCCGGGTGCAATTTTATCGCGGCCGAATAAGCGTGGATTACACTTTTTTTGTCGAATAATATCGCGCGAGCGATTGTTGTCGGGCGACGCCTGTGTTTTTCTTTTCACGGCAGTTTTTCGGGATCCAAACATCGCGCGCGTTTATCACGGCGAAAATAAAATTTCGGAGCAAACAATGCTATAAATAAAAATTGCGACCGGCAAACAAACGATACGAGATAATGCACGCTGTTTGATCTGATTAAGCCTGTCTCCTTTCGCGTAATCGAAATTTACCAAGCCCCGCGCGCACGCGCGCGCCTCGAATAATTGAGCATATTTTCATTTAACAAAATGTTGGAAAGAAAACATCAACAGACGCCAGATTCGTGCGTCAATGCTAAAAAAAAGAGAGAAAATTCAGCGCATGCCTGCCTGTTGCCGGAGACAGCGACGAATGCAAATAAGCATCTTTTTTTTCTTTCGAAAACGGCGAAAACACGAGTGACACACTTCTTATCAGTGTAAAAACAGCGGTGCACTGCGCTCGATTTTCGATAACTGAAAATGTGCAATAGGAGTACCGGGCCATCGGCCAGTCTCGTGTCTGACCAATTAAACGGATATCTAATCGCCCGCGGGGAAGATACCTCAATCGCCCTCAATTAGAGGGAGACCGCAAAGACCCGGGGAGGCGAGATGGGGACCGTCGCACGAATTTCCTCGGAAAAACACGCCGCGATAAAGTGGAAGAGTTCGCGCTCCGCTCCGTATTTGTCGAGCCGATGAATCGGTCACATTGTCGGCCGCGCGCGTAGGTGTGTGCGTGCAATTTTCCACAGTTTCGCGCTAATTGCGTTAGGGAGTGCGTCTGTTTACACAGCCGCAAGGACAGACGAACTGGCTTGTATTTAAATTTTAAATATTTCCGCTGTCTGTTTACAACTAACTAGGAGCTGTCCCGGATCGTTTAGTAGTTCAAAACTTATTGTTACAAACAGTTAAAAAGTATTTCACTTGATAAATTTAATAAGCAGCATTTCGTCGGAATCGAAGGCTGCGCGCCGATCGTTAATGAATGTTATTGAAATTAAATGGGCATTGCTTTCAAAGAAAAATCATTGTCATAACCGTGCTCCCATTTTCGTTAATTGATTTTCCCCGCGTTGCACTTTATTACGTTCACGGCCGAAGTTAACGAAAATTTATACAAGCGAAAATGAAAATTTACGCACAGAGGGAAAAGGCTGCTCCGGTCATTTTTCGTATATAAACGAGCCTAATTATCGAGCCAACAACGCGCCGGATTCATTGCCATTTTTTTCTCTCTCTTCTCGCGCGCGATTATAAATCTCTCATTGAGCCGTGAGGAAGTAAAAGTTGCGGCGGTTTTCCAGCACGCCCAATTATCAAATTAACCTCGACTATTGCCTAGAAAATTTCTCGCCGCGCGGAGCGAGGAAAAAATCGGCATCTCGATACGAGCTTTCTTCCATTGAGCATCGAGAAAGTAAGTAAATTACCCCCTCGTTCCGATCTCGCCGCTTAGCGCCTCGGAGAGATGCGCGAGCGATGCAGCGGTCCTCCGCGATATCGGCGAAGCCGCGCAGCGACGGGAAAACAATGGCTAGAGACGGGCAACGGTAGCGGGGCTTCCCGTGCAAAGAATCGGAGGCTGCGCGGCTCCCATGGACGGCGAGGGGAGGCTTGGCCGCACGACAATCAATTATACGCAACGACGCCGGGGCCTCCTCGCTTCGCCTATCTCTTTCACTTCAGCGCATTGAGCGAGTTTGCGCGGTGCCGTATACGCTTTTTCCCTCTCCTCCTCCTCGCTCCACGGCTTTTTCCCGGAACGGCTCGGATCGTGCGTGAAAAGCCTCCGCTGCTCCCTGCCGGCTGTCAACGTGTAATTAGGATAATTCCAGGCCCCAGTCCTGAGCAAATATTTTTCGAAATGAAAACGCACGCGAGTTCGCGATCGTTAGTTTTAGATAATTACATTTAATTCGGCTCGGCGATTAGTTTGACTTTGATTAATTAATTATTCAAGCGATTTCTTCGGCTATGTAGAAATCGGCGAATTTTCCGAATGGATAATTGGATTCCGCAAATTGACATTCTACACAGTGCTCTTTGTGCCCGCGAGATTATGCGAGTGGTGCCTCCGTCGGTGCTTCCGCGGTGCATTTACTTTTTTTTAGGAACACTTTTGACCTCGCCGAGCGCGCGACTTTAACCTTGTCGGACACAATGGCATTGTCAAAACCGGCCGGAATTTAAATGGCGAGTTGAACGAAAAGAAAAACAAAACGACCGACTAGATACTCGCGCGAATGCACCGTATCGCGCGCGCGGCAACTTTTTCAAGCTCCTGGATGACGAAAAAAAAAGCTCGGGAGCCTGGGAGAGCGGCCGTTTGTTCGAGCAAAGTGAATAGACTCGTACATCACTGCAGCCGCGATTTTTTTTCGAGCGCTCCGCTCTCACGCGATTCCCTCTCGCGCACGATAATGATTAATCGACCTCCACTGCCGATACTGTACAAACTTAAAAGCTCATTAAAAAAAAAGTCAACAAGGTGCTCAAGGTAAGTTTGCTCGAACTTACAAAAGAATCAACGAGGTGCCCAAGGTGAATTTCGCCGCGTTATCGGGCGCGGGTAAACGAAGAAAAAAAATATTATCGCGGCCGCGATTTCGTTAATCCGTGCGGCGCGCGCTCGATAAAAATTGAGCGACGCGCCGCCGGTGATTCATATCAGCGGGGCCCCGGGACTTTTTCCCATCCGCCGGCGCGAGAGACAATGAGCGGCGGCGAAACGTCGGCCGGAACGGGGAGTCATTACGGGCGCCGCGGGACGCGCGATTTTCGCTCGCGCCTCTCGCGCGAAATCACAGCATTTCACCGGTGCACGAAGCGGCGCGCGTGCGCACCGGCGCGTGTATATCAATTGATAGATTGCGGGCCGGGCCGCGCGCGATGGGAGAATCGATCCCGAACAACGCCCGCGGTGCGCCGATCATTATTGTGAAAGCGCCGGGCCGCGAGGGTGGGAGGACCAATTACATCCGGCCGCGCGGATCCGAGGGAGCTGCAGTATGCGCGGCGCTCGTTTCTTTACCCTCGATTTAAATGGATTAATTATACCGCGCCTGTAAGCGGTTGTTTGCGCACTTGGCGATTTTCAGGGGAGGCGCGAGGAGTACGTGATACGTATTTATCGCGGGACTCGCGATTATTGAATTTGTACGTATTTTTTGTACAAGGCTAAAGAGATGAAATCAGCGGTGTTTTTTTCGATCGATGGTGACTCAATATTAATTTGGATCGGAGCTGCTCGATCGCCAGGAGTCAACAACTTTTTTTCGACGATTAGTAAAATTTTTTTTTTTCTTTTGTGGCCGGAAGCTAAATTAATATCAATTTTTAGAAAAATACGGCAAGCCCACGTGATTAGGGCTTTACTTTTTTTCTTTTTTTTAGATAAACGATGCGAAAATACACGTTCGTGAGAAGTTTCCATTAAGAAAAACAAATTTATTTATCTTTTGCAGGAAAAAGACATGCGATTGTTTGAAAGTTATATTGTTTCGACAACGTTTATAACACGATTTTTTTTTGCAACTATAAATCAGCGTTAAATAAACGTAATAAATATTAATCAGATTATAAACCTGAATAATTGTTAAAACATAAAGAACTATACTTTAATAAATTTATCTAAGTACATTCTATCGTATTGGTATTATTATTACCTTTTTTAGTTTCACAAAGTTTCTTTTTCCGGGCATTTGTCATTTCGCTGCTCTGTTTATATCCCACGTTTCCGCAGCACATCCCACTTTTTTCGCGAAAATCCATTTTTCAGACTCATGCGCCAAATCACACGGGAAAGTTTCCGCGGGCGATAGTGCCTGTTTACCAGACGCCCCCTCGAATGTCGCGCTAACTTTTCGCGAGTGTCGCCGATTAAAGATGCGAGCGTCACGATCGCGCTGACACAGGGGCGGGATTAATAAACGAAAATACGGTGTACTCGGTTGGATGCGTGGGCGGACCCAAACTTCTCATCAGAGGAGGAGGCGAGGACGGGGAAGAGTCAGCGGATCCCGGGGGAGCTGACGCGCCGGAATCCCATTGACCCGCATGAAAAATACAGATGTTTTTTCGCCTTCGTTATAATTAATGCGCTTTGGCTGCAATTTAATCTACATCGGGGAAATTCATCTCGTGCTCGCACCGGCGGAAATGCGTGGGCGTGCACGCTCCTTTGCGCGCGATGAGCAAGTCGGGAAATTCAATATCCGACCGGCGGTCGTCTACTTTAAAAATTCACCCTACACGTTTATTGGAGGCGCGACATTTGCTTGAAATTCACGAGAAGGAAGTGTTTAGTGCGGGTCGAGTGCCTGACATTATCGGCGAAAAGAACAAACAGTTTTAATTATCCGACGATAAAGTCGCTTATCGGTTGCGAACCACATTCAAGGTACATCTAAAAAGCACGTAGACGCGGGGGAATAGGAGATCGCATTCGGGACTCTCTTAATTGCAACGACTACTTCGTTACACATTTTTTTTTCTCCCGGGGCGACGTGAAAACATCGCTACGTGGGAGGGACAGAGAGAGAGCGAGAGAGAAAAAAAATTGGTTTATTTTAGCCGAAGTAGCGCCGGGCGAACGCACTAATCGATTTTCTTCCTTGAGTAAACAGCGCCGCGCGAGATTACGATCGACGCCGCCTCGTTTTCTCATAAATACGGCGACTGTTTTTTCGGTCAGAGTCCCGGTCGCGCAAGAATTTCGTTGTTTTTTTTTATCGGCCTCGCCAAGAGCGAGAGAGGGAATAAAATTCGCACCGCCCGTATCGGACGCTCTCGAAAAGTTTCCATCGCACGAATTTGTTTGTCTAGACGGACGAGCGAGTACGGCCACTCGATCACGTAGATCCGCCGATTTTTCGGCGAAATTTACGATATTTCTCTTCTTTCATAAAAGATCCTACTTTTAGCAATCGCGAAATTTAATAAACGGGATATTTCGCAAATCCTCTCAAAAATAAAATGCTTCATCAACTCTGCCTTTAAGTATCAGCTGAAAAATTTAAAACATTTTTAATTTGTTTCGCCTTGAACTTTGATCTCGGGTAATTTTGTTTGCTCCGATTTTAAGAAAATAATTTTAATTATACTCAAAAGCAATCGGCCGTGTAAAAACACATTTTTTTTATCGACTACGTGCTCGTCAGTTTTAGTTAATAAATACTTAGCGCTGAAAGAAACACCGATTCTAGGCGATAACCTCACGTGTAAAATCTAATGTATCGTAAAACGAGTTATTGAAAAAAAGGAGGAGATAATTAACGCGTTCGCGATCGATTAGAAAAATATACGAGCGCGCGCTATAAATGACTTCCGCGCGGCGGGGCGGAGGCATGAGCGGAGACACGCGCGCGTATGATGTCACCTGTGCATAATCATCGATTAGATTACGAAACAGCCGGCAGGCGTGCCGAACTTGCCCGGGGTCGTTACAAAAAGCAATCATTATTAAAAGTAATTGTTCCGCGGGTATTAGTCAGCCACGACCTTGACCATGCACACCTCGTATTTTTTTTTCGAGCTAATGTATGTACACACATGTGTATACTTCGTGAAATTAACGCCAACTTTTCCACGAGTCGACTGCATTCTTTTGTCTCGCCTGACGAGATGTCTGGAAGCTCTAGTTTTAACTATTCATCGTCCGCTGCTTATGTACAAAGCTTCATTGCCGATTCAAAGAATTAGCGAACGCTTTTAAAACGTCTCCGTTCGATTCCGTTCTATTTCCATCGAACCAAAAAAAAAGTAGCAAGAGAAGAGCGAGTGCGAAAAGTGGACGGG
Source organism: Eurytoma adleriae (assembly GCA_900480045.1). NCBI lineage: Eukaryota > Metazoa > Arthropoda > Insecta > Hymenoptera > Eurytomidae > Eurytoma > Eurytoma adleriae. Next base: position 198,070 of record UXGC01000199.1, read on the forward strand.
GGATCAACAGGAGATCGTTAATGCAGCGGTGAAAATCGGGGTCGAAGAAAGTTCCTCTCGAGCGCGTATACGTACGAATTTGAATCGCGCGCCTCCTGACAGGCGCAACGGAGAGAGAGAAAAAAAAGCCGATGAAAAATGAAAACACGACGCCGCGTGGACTCGTGGACTCGCGGCCGATTAGAGCGGGCGGTAGCCGGATCGCGCGGCAAGAAAGTAAGGAGCGGCTCGCGCGCGAAGCGCGTCGCGCCATTAAAAAGTGAAATTCATTGAGCCCGTCGAACAATGAACGCACGTGTTGCCAGGGGAACGTTTTCTCGAACGGCGGCCGACTCTGGAGAAAATGCTTGAAAATCTGCATTCAATATGCACGCACACACCACTCTTGTAGAGAGGAAAAAAGAGAGAGAAAGAGAGAGGCGGCTCTCCTTTTCTCTCTTTCGCGCCGTTAATTGCAGCTAATTAAGCCGGCCATGGCAGGGACTGCAGGTTCTACAATGTATCGTTAAATGAAGGGCTAGTTGTAATGAGATTTTTAAAAAAATAAGAAACGCGTTAATAAATATAAGAACATGTTCTAAAATAGAGAATAATAAAATTTTAAGTTAATAGTTGCACGAAATAGCGTATTTGTTTTAAATTTTATCGTTACATTGTCTTTTTTATTTACCGGATGTTGCCACTTATTTTCTTTCCACAATCGAATTCTATTAAAGTCTTTATCTACAGTTTTTTACAGCTCATTTATTTTAGTAAGGCGTTATCAGTATTTATTAAGAAATTCAAAAAATTGTATAAATTTAGTATTTATATTTTCTTAGTTGCTTACTTTATGACCCAACCAAATAAAAATACCAAAATTATTGTAATTTTTACTTTTTATTAGTCTTTATTTCTTTTATTATTATCAATTATGCAATTCCCCAGTCACCTTAAGAGTCACCTCTGCAACGCCCGCTCATTAGCCCCCCGAACTCGCTCTTCTCCAATTATCGCAACGCGAGGCCCATCAATTTTCATCGGGATAAAGGCGTTCCTTTTATTTCTAATTCAATTACGAAGTTGTTTACCGAGCTGCTTTCATTGTATCGAAAACGCAATCTGCTTCTAAAGTTGGATCGAGCGATCCGCAGCCTTGCCAGCGCGTCGCATCCGCAATTAATAAAATCTGTCGCCGCGTCAACATCATTAACGTCGCGGGCTTTACACCAAGAGTCCGTCTAAGAGGAATACGAGACACAATCGAAGAAAGTCGACGATCCGCAAGAATAAATGGACTTTCGCGCAATATTGCGTTACGTAAGGGGTGCTCTGTGTACTCGCCCGGTATCGACTTGTTTACCCTCGGCGAGTGACGCAAATAACGAAAATATCGACGCCCTCCCCTCCCCCTCGTTCCCCGATAAATTAAGTGTCCCGGGCCGATGCAAACAACCGGACATCGTTATGCGCGGGTTTGGCAGTCGCGGCCGGACATCGAAGTCGAGGGGGGCGCCCAGCCGCGATCAAACTTTCCTCCGGTACTCCGAGGAGCTCGCAGGCTAATGAATACCCTCGACGGGGCTTTTTTAGCACCGGTGATTTTCTTCGTATTTATAACAGCCTCTAGCTTACGCTCCGTCGGATCTAGTGCCAAAAATCATTATGCGCTACACGGGTACCCTCGGCGAAGTTATAAATTTCCCCGGCCACTCGTAAATCATAAAATACAAAAGTTATCTTTCAAAACGACATTGACGCAAGACTCGAACTACTTTGGCTATTTGAAAAATGTCAAAGAGCGAATTGACGTAAAAGAGCTCTATACGAACGACTGATGATTGATTAAATTATGTATTGGCAGCTCTCGAGATCCCTGCTTCTCGACTTTATTAGACTTTTTTCCCCTTCGAGGGAATACATATAGAGTTGCGAGAGTATAAGGACCCCTGCTCATACCCGATCGGGTTAGGTTTTTACGCAGAGCCCGGTATAGGTAAGTAACACCTGTAGCCTCTAGGCGGCAAAGTAAAACGTGTATTTTCACACTTCGTTTGTAAATTGCATTATTTAATGTCCGTAATATACTAAATTTTTACCATTTGTTGCGTAAACAAATAAAATGCGAATGTTCATTTTAAATAAATAAATGAAATTGAGGATACAGGTTTTCAGGCGGGTTGCATAAAGCAACGGAGAAAACGTTTAAAATGCTTCATGTACTATTTTTACAATTTGGATAATTTTATGTGCCTATTATAAAATTCTTGTTTAAGTAAAATTAGAAAACCGACTCTTTAATTTTCTCTTTGAGCAATTTACGGTAAATTCTTTTTTGTCTAAAATCATAGTCAACTTTATTGTTTAAAATCTTTTAAAGAGTACATCCAGCAAGACTAATTTGATAAAATGATAATTTAGAATCTCACAGCGGAGAAGCTGTAAAATCACGGAGCGTAAAAAATACGGTTTCGAGATACAAAATGCAAGAGTTTTCTCTCGGTCAAAGATTTTATCGGCTTGAAAATAAGGCGAAAATATTATTTTCTCCGCGCATGCATAAAAGTATCGATACTTAAACCGTACAAAAGCAATTGGCCGACAGCTACCGCAGCAGCGGCAACTTTAAACTCTGACTCACCTGAAACAAAAAAAGAGAATAATTCAGTTAGAAACAAGCAATTACCACGTCGAGTAGATGAGCTTAAAAACACTCCGCAGCAGTTAACAGCGGTTAATTGTCCCTAGCACATTAATTTTCACCGCCTGCCCTTGTTTCCGAGTACAGCGATCGGCCGAGAGCAGCCGTAAAAAAAGCCCTGCAGCCTACGTGACGGGGATAAGTTTAATAGACAGGGGAAGATCCGATCTCGTTATCTCGACGCAAGAGAGGAGAGCTGCATTCGCGCGTCCGCGAATGCAGGCCGCGGAGTTTAATCGTGCATGTGCGCGCGCACGCGCGGTGAGCCGCGCGAAGACACGTGCGCCCGCGGTGCATTTAGGTCGGCCGTATCCCGCGAGGAGAGTTGCAAAATTAGCTCCTCTCGGTTACCGGCCGGCCGGACCGACTTCGCCGGTGTACCCTCGCATGCCCGCGCGCTTCTTACAGCTCAGCGAACGGTGCGCTTTATCTTTTTATAAAATTCTCGCATTTTTTTTATCGGTATCGTTTTGAAAAATATTTAAAAAAAAGTCGTACAAATATTTTTAAGGAACAAAGATAATAGAAAATATTGATTTTTTTTTAAAGTATAGCTACATTTGAGTATGAAAAAACTACAAGCAGGAAAATTACAGGGTCTCACAGAGCGAATTGTGGTGCGTCACGTTGCACCTGTTGCTCGTTGTCAGAAAATCGGTGATTTTTTATTTATTCGGGCCCGAGGTACTTAGGTTGAAAAACAAAAAAAAAAGTGGGTAGACGGATCAGGCGATAGTTCTCGCATGCGCGCACGAGCACAAAGCAATCGCGATGTAGACAGCAGATAGCGGTCGCGTCACGTGATCCGGGGCCCCGGTACGGCTCTTATCAGGGCGAATATTTACGGACTAGTTTTCTCATCTGGATTCACGTTTTTCGCGCTCAGCGCGGCCGGGGGCTGCTCAAAATTCAAATTGCCTTGTTTTGCTCGGGCTCCGCAGAGCGTGGCGAATTTTTATTGTGGAAATATATTCATTCCTTCGGCGCGCGGCGATTATCATGAGAATGGCTAGAATGTAAATGCATGAAATACGCCGGTATTATTAGCGTATTTTTAAGAGATAATGCGTTCCCGATGATTGTGTGTATTTGCCGAACAATTAACTTGTTCGGCTGGGTAGAACGGCTGCGCCGCCGTCGAGTGACTTCATTCAGTATTGTTTTACAGACGTTAAATAAGGCTGTATATCTTTCTTTATTTGCACCTTTATCGCAATTGATGTACCACGATAAAGTATCAAACGAAGATTTGATAAATTCCCGCGAGCTGCAAAACAATGTAGACTTTCCAATGCCTGGATATATCTCTGAAGTAGAGGAGTTACATGATTCACTTTTATCTGTGACGTGAATAAAATTTTATTATTACGGATTGGCCGATCGTGAAAACAACGCGAAGCCTGAAAAAATCGATTGACATTGAGATGATTTATTTTAATTAAAAAAATATGCGCTCGCGATGATAGCGACCGAATTAAATTTTATTTTTTATTTATTCGGAGCGAGTTTAAGTAAAAAAACATATAAAAACTGTTGGCTTAGAGATTAGACTTTTGTACTTTGAAAGTATAATACATTCGAAATACCGCAATCGGCTAGAATTTCCAATGAATATTCATTTTATCGGCTGAGATGCTTTTCGTGAATTTACAGTATCGCAGCCGTTAGTTCCAGCCGTTAAATTTAGGCTATTTTTTTCGTTCTTTTCATAAATTTGTCAACGCTCAGATAATTCGAAGACCGACGTCGAGCGAAAAATTTAAATATTCATAGGCGGAAATTGAAATTTTTATCGGAAAAATATTCATTAGAGCCAAAACAATCCTGGTTATCTCGCAGAACCTTGTTCAAGAGTCACGTGAGCTACAGGCCCGTCTCTCGTAAAATATTCCACTTACGTTAAAAAAATCACACAAAGCTACACCTCGCCTCGAAAATACAAGAAAAAAAAGCAAGCCGAGAGAAAAAGTGCGGCGCGGCGGAGGGAGGGGCGGTTCGGTTAAAAATCTCGCTTGCCTCACGGCTAAAAATACGGCGCGCGACATTAGGGAAACGTAAGTATCGAAAAGTGATGTAAGAGAAAGAAGCCCGTGGGCTTTATTTAAAGTGCAAGTGCATGACGGAAGCCGGCGAAATCGAATCGGCAGGGGTGGTGGGGAGCGCACCTGCGTCTATTTCGGGGGAGGCCTTCTGAAATCCGGCGTATCCCCGTTCGCGCGCCGATTGTCTGCCGCGGCAGCGTCGCGATGTCTCGCGTAACCGCGCGCCGTCGGCTGCTGCAGATAGCCGCGCACGTGCCAAACGACACGAGCCGTGCGTCAATTGCGAAATCGAGTGCTCTCGCTGCACACACCTCCTCTAGCCGCGCTTTATCGGCCTGCTGCTCCCCCGCGAACTTTATTCCCGGAATCGTTTGGTTTTTTGCACTAGTGCAGCGTGTATGACGCTGTCGGGAAAACACGTGAAATTCGATGACAAAGATTGGCGTAGGCTGGAATTTTTTCCAGGCGACGTCAATTTTTGGAAAAGATAAGCCGGGAAAAAATACGCGCGCAACCACTTTGGTGTGCGCGCATGTAATTAAGCGCGAGACTCACCGACGCGGTGAGTAAATTGGGGATCGCGGCAATTTCGTAAGTCGAGTTTAGAAATTTTAATTAAAATCGGCGCATTGTTGTGCCAAATCGCCGAAAACGAGCGACGAGTTAATCAGCGGGAGCCTCGCGTTTCTCACGAGCGGCGGGAATAATTTTCTTCGAATGAAAAAAAAATTGGAGAAGGGGGAATAATTATTCGCGGAAGGAAAGTCAGCGCGAGATCTCGAGATTTATCACGGGAGTTCGCGCTCGTGTCGGAGGCTCATTAACACGCTGCACCTTCCATTCCCTTCCGGTAATTGATTGGACGCATTCCGTTGATCGATGGCCGGCCGGCAACGTCCCGATGCCGTACGTCGATTACCCCGTACACGCCCAGCTCTCGCTCACAATGCACATAATGACAATGGCAACTTTTTTGCATGCAAGACTCTTCCTCATTGACTTTCAACCGGGTGGGTACATTCAGTGAAACTTTTCATTTGAAAATTGCTTCTACTTGTCTTTCGATAAATAGAAACTACTTGAAAATATGAATTATGGTCTCCTCTAAATTTAAAGAAGTTAAACATGAACATTCAATTATTCTAAATTCAACAAGGAAGTGATTTTCACCTTTTTACTTTTAGATAAAAAGATTTAGAACTAGTATGTTCAGGTAGAATAGTAACTTTGTACTAAGGTGAGAAGCAAAAAAAAAAAACAATATCGATTATAGCCGTCCTGTTGCAAAACGAGAAATAAATATTGTTCAACGCGAGTGTCGCGTATATTAAGTTAAAATTAATGGCCGGCATATTTTAAGTCACATTTGTTTAATAAACTGGGTGTTTGAATTACAAAATATACGGTTTCACGCGAGCGCGCGTAGGTGCATTATCGAGGCGAGCCGCCCGCTTGTGAAGAATACAACTTGCGGCTCGCATGCATAACGATAACGCGCCGCTAATGACTCGGATCCCCATAGTTGACTCGCGCTCAATATTCATACACAAAGGTGTAGCTCGCATTTTGCAAGCGCAATGACAGGCCGCCGACGCCGCCGCCGCTGCACCGGCCTTTTGCAAAAAGCTACGCTGCCGCAACGTCTCGGGCTCTCGCAATACATTATTCCCGTCGAACGAGCGCGTCTCGAGTTAATTGTCCGCGGCGATTACAAAAGGCAACACCTCGGCAATCGCTCTTTTTTTTCCTCACCGCGCTCCGACGCTTCGAAATTCGCGCATTTATTACCCGATGAAAGCCCGATGATTTGTTGCGCTCGGGGAGATAAGGCGCGCCGATAAGAGGCTACCGAGCGAAAATAACGTAATCAGAGCTCGGCGGGGATTCGCGGGCCCCGTCAATCGGCGCGGATTAAGCGCGCGCTTGCGCTCGCCTACCTGCACCGGGAATTTCGATCGTTTCGTCGTTGAAAAGGACACGTCGTCGAGCGGGACGGTCGGGGCTCGGCGGACCGGGGCACTGCGGGTAATTATACATTGGAGATGGGGTTACGTAAGCGACTCTCCGAGAGGAAGAGGAGGAGGAGGAGGAGGAGGAGGCGGTTGGCACCCCTCGTTCTGACCTCAAGCTCTCCCTCGCTCCCGCTTCCTCTCTGTCGCTCCCGTGAGCGCGAGCGCGCGCGCACTATGCAAGGGAGCCGTGCGGCGCGGCGAAACGAGGACGGCCGGAGAGAGGGAGCGGGCGGGGGAGAGGGGCACACCGCGCTCGCTGGCACCAGGCGGTCTGCCGCTCTCTCGCTCGCGGAACATGACTCCTGGCAAGCGCGCGAGCACGGCTCCCGGGCCTTATGCGCGCGCGTGCTATTTCGCGGAAGGGGAACGGTAGGAGGTGACGACGGAATTTTTCGGGCTAAGCGCACGAGGCTCTACGTGATTGACGCTAGAAAGAGAGAAAGAGATGGAGTGAGAGAAAGAGTCTGAGTGAGAGAGAGGCAGAGATAGAGAGAGGAAGATAGAGAGAGAGAGGCAGCAGAAGGGTGCCGCCTGCACGGGTTCAACGACCGACGCAGCGGTCGCGAGCTCTCGGCTTTAACGCGAAAATAAACTAGGCTTACATCACGTTAATTGGACCATTTGTGCCGGCGAATAAAGACTTTAGCAGTTCTCTCGGGAAGCTTTTTGTCGAACCAGTTTGTTCGTTCTTTTTTTCACTGAATTCGAGAGCGAATGCTTTTGGAGAGAAGTATCTGGAAGCGCGGGGCTTGACGATGATTAATAATGTTTTCGCCAGTGGGCGATTGATGGGCGCATTTTAACGCCTGCGATTGTTACGCTGTGTGTGTATACCCGCGCGAGAGCGAAAAGTACGTGCACAGCTAGTACGTTATCTTTACGTTTAAAAATGTAGTTCTCGCTTGAACGTGACAGCTGAAGGCTGTTTGCAGGTTTGCGAGATAGTGCGGCAAGTCCATTTCATATCTAAAACAGACTCGCTCCCGCTTCACTCTTCAAGGATCGTCAGCTGACTCGGATTACATTTCAAGAATAAAACTCGACTTGCAATATGCTTTACTCCCGTTGCCGTCGTAGCAGTGTTCGCTTTTATGCCCTGGTTATCTAATTATAAATCTCAAACTTCTAACACAAAAAAAAAAATGCGAAAAATTCAAAGTAACTTAACTAAAAAAGAGTACAATTGAATTTTTATATTTTATGAACTTTTGTACAAACTGTAATTATCATACTTGTAAGAATACGGTTGCATTATTAAATAGGTTAACAAAAATTCCAACAGGAAAAATGCAATCATTTTAAAATATTTTATATCTATATTTCAATTTAAAATAAAACAAGGAAATGCAGTTATATCATTTTGCCGGAGAGTCACAGATAAATTTCCATAAAAAGCAACAATGTTTTGCATAATTGAAAGGAACAAAAGAAGATACGACACGATCGGACAAAAAACGCGACAGTGTTCCGACGGGCGGCAATTAAAACTTACAAAAGCAGTAAAACTGGGAGACGCGCTCGGCTTTTTTTTTCATTAGAACGTGGACTCGTAAAAACCTTCCCGCCGAGATCATACCGCACTAGGAAGACCAATAAAACGCTCTCTCGAATCGGTTCTTGCGCGCCTACTAAGTACCCCGTTTCATTTTTTTTCTCTCGATCGGTCAACGATTCTGAGCGCACCGCGTCTTTATTAGCCGGTAAAATCCTTCCAAAGGCTAGGCTGGCGTGCGTTCGAGACCGCGCGGAGAAAGTAACAAATCGATGGCAATCACGCGCTCGTAAATATGGGTTAACAAAGCTCGATGCGGATCGACTCGCAAAAAAATCCTTGCTTTCCACCATCCAGGGTATATTAAGATTTTTTAGCCTTTTTCGCTTTCTTCACCCGGAGAGTCATTTTCTTCGGCTGTACCGGACATAGACGCGATTTCCTAATCTGAAAATCGTACTTGCCTTGCACAACGTGAATTTTTTCTAACGGCGATCATCTTTTTACGCTAATTCAAGATTATTCAGGAGTACGTACGCTGACGCGAGCTAACTTTTCTAAGACTTGGGTTTTAATTAAACTCAACTGGCTGAATAAAATTATTCAAATTTTGTTTTTAATCCCGTGACGTGCGTAACCCAAGGCGATTGAACTTGAGATATAATTAAGATGTAACAATAGCAATAAAAGAAAGAGCCGTCACTAACTGCGCTATCATATTTTTTTTAAAAACCTTGAATTAAGCATTTCGAAATTATCGCCGCGTCATTAGCATAAAACACAACCGCAGCGAAAAGCAATTCCGATCGAAGCCGCGGTTTCTTGGCCGTCTACCTGCAAGGCTTGTGTTACCGCGTCCGTAGCGAAAACAAGCTTATCTTGCCGAAAGCGAAAAAAAAGAGCGAAGGAGAGGAGGTAGGACGAGCCGACGTCGGCAGTGACAAGCGGGCCTTGGAGGGATCCCGCTTTGGCGGCGGCTGGAAAAGGACGGGAAATATGCATAGAAACGGAGCCGCGAGAGGCGAGCGCCGCGCTCGGAGAAGATCCCGTATCTTGCGGTATCGTTTCGCGTCACGTTTCTCGGGCAGTTTCACGGGCCTGACCTCTGGCTTTGACCTCCTTCCATTGTTGTTCCCTTCTATCTCCCTCGCGGATTCTCCGTAAGGACTAGGCGCGCTGCGCCGGTCCAGGAGGCGCTCACCGCAGCTGCGGTGTACTTCTATTACTCTTTCTTACCGAGCAGTCGCTACTTGGTGTCGCCTTTTTTTCGAGGTGCACCCAGTTTCGGAGAGACTCGACGATTTTAGAACGCGTCGCGGATACGCGCCTTCGGAAAAGCAAAGTTGAGTCACCTCTATTCGCACTCGAGGATAGGAGAGGTAATTCTTTTTTTTTCATGGTCTAAATTGTCGGAGTGGAGAGATAAAGAAATTGTCTTAAAATTGTTTTAATAGATACGTTGTCGCAACGGATAATCTCGACTTCGTTCGCTATTAAAATAACCTCGCAACGTCTCATTAAACGTAAAAGTGTACTATCGCATTGGAAGTTTAATGACATTTAATTTTTTAAGTAGGATCGTGTGTCCGAACGATCTAGGAGAAAAAAAATTAGAGGACTCGCCCGTACACCAATCACGTTGAAAAAAAAACAAATTTGTTCCCGAGGAAAGTTTCCCGGCTCTCGCGCCACATCCCAGCAGCCTCGGCCGATTATCAAAAATCACCGGAAAATTATAGACACGGCGCGCTCTCTGAAATAAAGGGAGCCTCATCGCGCCGAGGTGAAAGCCGCAGCGGCGTAACCCTTCGCGGCCTTAGCTTTCCAATTGGAAACCTCGCGGCGTACGTGTTCCAGTGTTGAGGCCCGTCAATTTACATCCAAACGATCCCCTCGACGACTGTTTTGAATTTTCGCGCGCCGCGGTGAAAGCTCCGCGCCGTTTATTCCCTTCGCCCGAGGACAAAAACCGGAGGAAGCACCGGGCACCTACAGTGGAAACCGTGCGGGCGCACTCAACGGGTTAAGTGGGACGTCAAATCGCCTAATTTGTAATGGAAAACGCGGCGTTTTTTTTACGTCCGTCGACCAATTCGCGCGAGGCCGCGGCGCACTCGAACACCTCGCTCCAATTTTCCCGGCGCCTCGCGGTTTTCTTCTCTCTCTCTCTTCTTTTCCCTTGATTATCGGGAACGCGTCAGCGGCTCCGAGCTTCTTCTGCACGCGTGTACGAGGATTCAGTCCGAGCGACAATAAATTGCCGGCCTGTTGCGCCGAAAGGCCTGCCGTTCGTGACACTTGACGCACTTAAAGAAATCAGAGTCGTTAAACGAGCTCGCGACGTCGCGTGCGTGACAAGGCGAGACCTATGCTCCGCGACCGCGCCGCGGAATTGACCGTCGAGGTGAAAGAGACCCACCGACGGAAGGCAATTGATACCGATCGTGGCCGAGATAGCGAGTCCGCGGTCACCAAGTTGCTGCATTGCTGCGCGCGGAACTTCACACACTACAACAACGGGTGTGTGGACCGAGGCGACGAATAAAGGAAAAAGATGAATATTCCGATCGGCGACAAGGGGGCTTCGGCCGGGCTCCGAGATGCCGTATCATCGGCATCTGGCGCGCGGGGGCGGCGAGGATTCACGCGCCACTTCCGATCGCCACGGCTCGTAAAGTTCAATCCGAGGGGGGAGGGGTCGCGCAGGTGCTGCCGGAAGTCGTTTGGCAGCGCGACGGAAGCGCGCCCGCGTAAATCGGCCCTCTCTCTGACTTTCCCAACGACGTCGGCTCGTTAATCATCCGACGAATTAAACCGCTAGCCGTGGCTCTTTGTCTCCTCGCCTCACTCCCCCGCTCCCTTTTTTTTCTGCGCCGGTGCGAACCGCCGTGGAAAGGCGATCGAGGAAGACGGAAAAGCCGAGTGTAGCCTTCTCTACTCCCCTTTTTTTTCTTCATCGATATATTCGTATTTGGGATTACGAAACGACGACCCTGAACCCGTCAACCTTGAAAATGCGTGGAAATACGGTCAAAATAAAAAAAGATGTGTGTGGGGTCAACAGCTGAAATAAAAGAGCCGAGCGACGAGTGAGTGGACGCGAAAGTGTAGCGCTAAGAGCGCCGGGGATAATTCTTAAAAAATTTAAAAGGCCGAGCAATCTTACTTTATTATTCTCGCGCGATGGTGCTGATAGCGGGGCTCGCTCGCGTGCGCTCGCTATATTACGCAAAGCGCGCGCGAGCGCGGGCCTAAAATAAAACGAGTGCGCCCGCCCGAAATAGGCCTCTTTGTGTGAAAATTTCAAAACGGAGTACACAGAACGCCGGTATCGGGAGCGCCCTTAAACTCGTTGTGAATTCGATGAGCGCGCGCCGTCTAAATGCGGACCAGCGGCTGCGTGGTCGAAATAAAAATGAAGCCACTTAGCCGTGCGGCTCGCTCGCGCGAGCGAGAGAAACCCGGGGAAGGCTGACCAAATTAAATTTACATTATGTGTGTACCTGGTTGAAGATAACGAAATTTGCTCGCCGGTCACATAAAGCGACTCTTCCGCTCTAGGCTACTTTTCTTTTTAATTATATAAACAAACCGGACAAATGGTCAGATTAGACTCGACGCGGTATATAAGTGATGATGCGCCTGGAATGAACGCGCGATCACGAAGAGTCGAAAGAGCGCCGCGCCCGGAGGATTCCTACTTTATCGGCACGCTTAATTGAAATGAGCGAGGCGATGTTTACCTACTTTTCAAGAAGAGCGAAATCTTACGGCACGATAGTAAGTATGCAGATTAAAGAAAAATTTTAGCTATTTTTGAAATATCTACTCGCAGATAGAACGCCGATTGTGTGTGAGTTAAGAGACTGATAAGAGCCTTAAAAAAGTTTTCCCGAGCTCGTCCCGCATGCGGTATCGCCTTTTTCGCTCCGTTGTGCTTGCATGATGTTACACATGCGATGCATTGCGCGCTTATCGTCTTATTATTTATTTTTAATTAGTTATTGTAATTTATGTGCGTCCCTGCAAACAGCACCGAGCGATTGTGCGACAAAGCAGTAAAATAAACTTTTGCGGTGCGTCTCGCGACGTTGCCGCTTGCAATTGTATATTTATTTAAATCATGTAATATTTTTATCATTTCGCTTTGATAAACATTTATCACACAAAATTATTACATGCAAGTAGTTATTAGTCAGGAAAATGCATATTGAGAAGTTTAAATGGGCGGGAGGAAAAAAGTTCAGTATAATCTAGGCGAATAAATTAATTATTAATTATAAATTATAAACTAATCAGCGATATTGCTACAGCATCAAATAAAAATAATTTCACGGTATATCAGGAAAAATATTTTTGTCCAACTTGGCTCATTACGTCGTTAAATCAGTTTCAGTACAAGTAGTTGTAAAAAAACTTTCTACTATTTTGTAAACACAGTTAGGAACAAGTTTATAATTTTTTCCAATAACATTTCCTCGACGGCTCGCCTCGTGCCGGTTATTTATAGCAACCAGCTTTAATTATTTTCGATGAAGCTTCGCAGCTACCCAAAAAGTTAAGACAAAATCTCCATCTCTAAACAAGACAACATTAGCAAGTTGTTCATGAAAAAAAATGGAGAAATAATAAAAACGGTAAATCATTGAAGCGATACACAAACTCACAGGGATAACTCACACACGCAAGCTTGCGGATCGTGTCGCTCGGGTCGAGTCGGGCCGTCGTTGCTGGCAGGCGAAGCGAGTTTCCTCGGTTAGATCTCGTCAGTGGGGAGTGTCCCTTCTAGGAAGCGCATAGGATGCATTTAAATGGCCACTCTCGTGCCCGAGCGCCTTAAGCCGCGAATCGAGAACGACCGTATAGTCGGATCACGATGTCGATAAACTCTTTGAGGGACGTCTTTGCATATAGAAGCGCGGCCCTTCGACGCGCTGCCGACACCGCCGCCTTTTTTGCGCTCGCGCTCTACCGCGCGTGACTCTTTTTTTCGCTCGGGCCGTCGGGCTCTCGCTCGCCAGCACCTATAATTATCACCTGGCCGTTTTTACTTTTACGTAATTACCGTTTTCCAAGCTCGTCGGCGAAAAGTTTTCGCGGAAAACTGGGAGTGATTGAGCCAGCGATTATTTTGTAAAGTTTAATGAATCGTATCAAGGTGAGCTGCAATGTAATTTTAATGAGAATTTAATTTGAGCTTCGCAGTGTGTACTGCTTTCTTGATTTTTGCCTTGAAAGTATTATAATGATTAAGATTCTTTCGTCTTTTTCTTAGAAACTGAATTAACTTAATTTAGAGTAAAATGATCAAATAATAAATCTTAAAAAAACAATTACAGAAGAAAATGATTCAATAACAATAATTATACTGCACAGTAAAAGGTAGTGTGAAATAGTTTAATTATTACAGTAATTTTTTTAAGGGAACATATCTAGTCATTTTTCATAGTACGAGCTGTCCCTCTGCTTTCTAAAAAAGAACATCGTAATTTTTTATCAATCATTTTATATTTAATAGAAAAATAAAATAATACAGTATTTGCGAACTGACAATCGAAAACAGTACTGATAATACTGGTTATTTTAATTTATTGTGCATAAATCATTTAGTTAAAAATTTGCCCGTTTCTGGTCATTTTACATAAACAAACCTGTTTATGACTAAAATGTTTTCGTTTATGGAGTGATTTTCACTTAGATATCCTGCACATAAAATAAGTTGTAAAAGTGTTGAAACAATCTGAAAGCAATTGGAAAATAGGAAATGGAAAAAGTATCGGTAATTAAATGAACGTTAGCCGCAGCCGTTGCGGAATAATAGTTGAAGCGAATTAGCGCACAATGTAATTTATAAAATTTATTTTCACTTTCACTCGAGCTAACTAGCCCGGGTAGCGTTGCACGCCGTTCGTACGACATAAAACACTCGAGGCACAATTTTCATTACTCCTATGGCCTGGCGCAGTGTGCCTCTTTTTGATGAAAGGACAAAGAGGGTATTTTAAACGCAAGGCGACCGCTATTAAAAGTTCCGTGCCTCCCTGCTGAGAAGAAATGGTAACCCAGTTACTCTCGACTTGTTCAGCTCTCCCATTTAAATCCCGCGCACGTACATAATAATCCCCGCGATATTACTAAATCGCTCTTGTGATCTCTTGGAGTAAAAAAAATTTTCATTTCACTCGGCGAAAAAAAAATGGAAAAAAGTAAAAGATAGCGGGCTATCTGCTTTTCACCGAATGCTACAGTGAATTCGAAGCGATCGTAAATCATCATCGAACCTCTTGAAACTTTAACACCACATTCACGCTTAACAGGGAGCAACCCCTCCGATAGGTGAGCTGTAATGGAGTCGCTCACCCAAGCGTGTCATACACGTCAAAGATAAAAAGCCCGTCGAGTGGGTGTCGCCAGCGCCTTTTTCGCGCGGTGTGAAGTATTCAAAGAATTCGCCGTTTGATGTCTCGCGAACGAAGCAGGGGGCGAAAAGTGCTGGCCCACGCGGATCGCTCGCAAGGTCGTCCCTGCCGCGGGGTCGTGGGAGTATGATATAGCTGCGTGCAGTGGTCTGAGAGAGCAAAGGGGCGCCAAGGAGCGGCGGTGCGTCGATGTACGTCGATACGACGAGACGGACGGTAAGTGTGCGATCATTGGCATCCGAGGGTGGCGCCAGTCACGCTGGCTCGGCTTTAGTCGGGAGGGACAGGGGGGTTTATTGACTGCTTTTGTAGCGTGTCAAGAGCAGGTCGGGCCAATGCGGAGAGTTGCGACGGACGAAGAAGGACGCGCGAGGACGGCGCTGTCTAGAAAAACAATTAATAAAATTGTGCCTTCGGGCTTCAGCTGATACTTCTAATCTAGCACGTGAGTGCATTAGAGAAATATAAAAATCACATTAGTATTATTGGATCTTAAATTTACTTTTATTGTAACAAGATTCTCCCGTGCATATATTTACTTTTTCTTCCTTTTCGTTATTAAATCAAAAAGTTTAATTTCAACGTAAAATTTATGATTTTTACAGGCTAATAAAATCAACTGTTTTATGCAGAAGGTAAAATTATGCAAAAATAATCAGTAGTTAAGAAAATTTACAGCCGCAAAATTGAAGCGCGCATAATCATTCAGATAGCTCGCTGCAATATTTAATGTTAATAGAAATAAAAATTAGAAAGTCAATTTATGAGAAGTTACGAAGGCAAAAAAGATGAAGAAAATAGGGCTGAGTAAATGAAGTATAATGTGAAGCGATATTGAAGAGGTAGTGCGAAATGAAGATGAGGCCACGAATTAAAGGGAATTAAATCAATCAAGAGAGAAAGTGTTGTCAGAAGCTCGGAGAAGACGGAAAGTAATATAAAAAAAAAAATAAGTCGAGGGCACCTCTCATTTAGTTGATGACAGTTCTCACTTAAGCTAACAGCACAATGTGCGAGGGTGGCAAAGAAATCCGAGGGAACGGGGAAGACAGCGCAGCACAATGGCAACTATACTATCAAAACGTCAAACGAGCGACGTTGCCTTGGGAGTCCTGGCACGTCTCTTGACGTGGACGTCTCAAAGGGTACATGCAAGCCACTCGCTTGGAAAAAACCTCGGCGTGTCCGGTAATTAAAAGTAACAGTATTCGTTAAGTGGACAAAGCACTACTTCCAACCTCGGCACGTGCAAATAAAAATGTTGAAAGAGATAGGTCACTAAATTATTCAATTTATTCACGTACAAATGTACAAATATTTTATTTTATTAAATAATGCTAACAATTCTGTAAATGGAAAACATCACTTATTGTAGTATGAGTATTTTGTAATTATTTCTTAAAAAGATTTTTAAAATTTAAAACTCAAAAATTTCTTGTAGTAATTTTTGAGTATATCTTTCGAAAAATTATTGGAAAATTTTTCAATTTATCGGCATAGTATCTAATGTATTTATATTTTTATAAATTTTTTTCATTAATTTTGAATTTAAAATATGAATTAAATTTAGCAATAAGCAATTGATTCTTCCTTCATCTAGTCACATATATCAGATCATTTTGCTTATCCTCCTCTCCCATGGGAAAGCGCGCTTCCAGCCGAAAATGAATTTCCAATTTCCGCCGGCGCCTCCCGGCGATTCGTAAGCGCTTCATGGTATGCTTTTTCCGCAACCATTTTTCGCAATAAAAGTGAGTTTTGTATTATCACGTAATAAAAGTGAATCATTGAAAATATATTGTAAATTGCTTGTTATAAAATGCTCATAACTATCGTTTTTAATGCCTGCTGATGTAAATTAATATTAGTAAGTAATAATTTAATGTATACTTTTATTAATCTTTAGTTTTTAGTATTATGATCTTTAAATTAGTACGTTAAAACGCAAAATATTCATTTGGGCATCGTTTTCCTTGAACAATTTTTCAAAATTTTATATATTTTTTTATCTATAGGATAGAGAAATGATAAGTAATAAATTATTTTCAAAAAAAAAGCAAAAAATTCGCCCGAACAGGGACTCGAACCCTGGACCCTCAGATTAAAAGTCTGATGCTCTACCGACTGAGCTATCCGGGCGACTGAGCTACCCGGGCTCTTGACTACTAGCGCTGCTTGCGGCCTTTTCAACTATGCGATAAATGGTATAAAGTTCCAAGCTCTATTAAGGTAGTTCTCTCAAACACTAAATTTCTACAAATATTTTTGGATTTATACTATCATGGGGGTAGCAAGCGCTACTACTTTTTATAATATACACGCTCAAAGTTGAAGCCTTTAACATGGGAATACATGGGCGTCGAGTTTCGGAAAATACATTTTTGAGGACTGGACAAGGAGTTTTCTAGAGAAATCTCTGAAAAACTAATATAAGTTGCCGAATAATGTAAGAAAAAATATGTAATAAACTTTGAGTGCCCTTACGATGCTGTTTTTAACGTTTTAAACTTTTTACTCTATGCGCCCAAGTTATTAGTACCTGTATTGCGTTACCGACATGAGCAAGAATTGTACCCCAGTTTATTTTTTTACATTATTTTGTATTTCATACACTGTTTATTCATATTTTTGTGTTTTACGTTAAATATTTAACTTGTTATACAAATTTGTGCTTTAATATTCATTTAATGATAATTTAATGAAGTCGAGCACCACTGTATCGAGAGAACTACCTTAAGTTAGAATTACCGCATCGCTAAAAAGCAAAAGCACTTCTGAACTGGGATTTGGACCCTAGATTAGCAGTCTACATTTAAAAAAAAAAAAAAATACATCACTTATCTTCATACAAGTGCTACAGGCTTGTTAATGATCCACACAACATTTTCGATTACAAAAGTTTTTACCAAAATGAATGAGGGAGCTCTTGCATTTTTGCATATGTTACACAAGAACTATAATTGTTAAAATTTACATGTATGCAAGCACAAAAAGTATTCTATGAGCAAAAAATGGCTGTACAATTACTTAGCTGTTATCTAGTCTGATACTCTACCGACAGAATTATCCGGGCAGTAAAGTGCTAAATTTGTAATGATAAAAACAAGAAATTATTATTAAATATTCAAAAATTTTGAAATCGAACTTTGCATATAGTATATTCAGCTCTCCAAAACATGCAATCTATTCTGTGTCGGTTTTATCGGATAAGTAAAGATAAGACTAGTATACAAAGAATCTGTAGCATTTTTTGATAAGTTAATAGATGTTTTTTGTTACATATCATTGAAATTCCAATTTTGTATTCTTTTGATAAAAGATCTGAATTATGTGATGCAACCTTACTAATCTATTACTAATGAAAAATATGTTCTACTCTAGTTCACTTGATTTTAATACCACTTTTTTATTCATTCCAAAATTTATTTACAAAGGCAATAAGCAATTTTCAGAACAATTATTGAAAACTTTTATTACAGCATTCAAATCAATAATTTTTAAATACAACTTTGGAATGCCATTATAAAACCATAATATTATTGATTAAAAAAAGTAAACTTGGCTATATTGAGATAGTTTATCGCTAGCAGTAACATGGTTTATTGGCCCAGCAATGGAACGAGAAGCCCCATCGAGTTTGGCAGAGTAAGAATAAACACTTCTGAAATAGAAACCTTTGACCTGGATACGTTTGCAAAGTTGTGTGACCTAAGAAATTTAAGCTTTTAATACTTAAAATAAAAAAAATCAATAATTAAACTTAAAAATAAATGTACAATTATGCTCTTTTAAAACAAGTTTTCAATATTCTGATTCAAGTGTAATCTTATGTTTGAAATTGAAGTGTCTGTATGTGTGTCATTTTGCACACACATCCATTTATTGTGAAAATAGTCTATAATTTTTAATTGATTTATAATTTTTGTTGTTACTCGTCTCTTTGCATTAGCAAACAAGAAATTCTTCGTAATTTTTGCGGTAGTATTCATATTGCACTATGCGGGCGTATTGCTTGTGTTAAGATGAGCAAACTCATGTTATCGGAGTACCGTTGATAGTAGTCGACTCCACTTAAAATAATACCCGGATAAATGGACTTTGCTACTTTGAAAATTGATATGTATAGTTAAAAAATAGTTGAGAGAATTAAAAATAATGTGGTATTATGTAATGATATTTGGATAAAAGTCTAAATATAATGGCTTATAGAAAACTAATAATAAATATATGATAGATATAATAACCAGCAGAATAACTTGTAAAATTGTTATCTTATAAAATTGTTTTCCATAACACATTGTGGCTCAATAACCAATAATCTTCATAGATATTATTATGTACACGTCAGCAGTTGTTTTTTTCTTTTATCAAAATTTGACTGCATTCCCCGACTCTCATTACAAGGTCGTATAACGCAATTCTTGATAATACGTAAGCTTGTAAGTATTTAAATATTTACATTTTTGAGTAAATTAGATGTTTATTCACTAAATACGATTTAAGTATACTGTTTTATGTTAACGGTCAATTTAAAACCAAAAATTAAAACTCATTTCTTCAATCAATGATCCAATTTATTAAGTCCTTTATCTCATCTGGCATACAATTGCGAAAAAATAGGAAAGAAACTTTGTTGCAAAGTATCTAAACAAAGTACGATATTATCTTAAAAAATATGATCGAAGTTTAGATTAAAAAATAAAAAAAAATATTCAACAAAGCTCCTATAAAGTCAATGTCATTTAAGATATTTTTTCCACCGTTCCGGGCTCAAATGAATTCTGTATCTACTTTACCACATCATACGATGAGTAATACAATATGTTTTTTTTTCTTTTCTCTGACTAGTCTATTCGTTGCTAGATTACACGCCGCATATAGCAAGGTCACAAGAAAGGGAAACTACTGCTACAAAAAGTGATACTACAAGCTTATAGACGGTAATTATGATCTTGATAATGACACCAAATTTCTGTATAAGTTAAAAAGTCAATATTGACCCATTAAGCAAATATTTTTTCGAAATGATATTAGTTTTAAAATTATAATTTATTTCAGGATTTTAAATAAAAAAAATTAGAATGTGCAATAAATTTATTATACTCTTTGTTTCAGATCTATACAATTTACGTAAGTAAAAAAAATCCATCAGTGACAGTAATCAATGTCTGAACATTTATTTTTCTTTATACACATAGTACAGTATATAAAAGAAAGAAAATCTTCACTCTCGGATGCAAAAGTATTCGTGGGTAGACTCGCGTGATTAAGCGAGAAAACCCAGTGATCACGAGAGGGTACGTCGACCCATGCGTTCAAAAGCGTACGTGAAATAGAAGCCGAGTGGGCAGTACACCTATAAGAATTTGCGAAGCTAGAAAGCATCCGCTGGAGCTGTGCCAAAAGGCCTGATCGCCAATATACCTCGAGCTGACTTTCGCATAGCAAGCTCAACACGAATAACAACCCATTTTTTAAGCTTTAAACATTGTCCCCTCTTAATACTAGGTTTGCCATATTCTATTTTTCAATATAATTAATTTAATCAAGTCATTAAGCTAATTAAGTAAGATGCTATAGATTTCCAATAATCATCAATCAATTATATTTATAACTGTAAAAGCTTGTTTATTTTTTATTTATATAAAACGAAAATAAAAATTAAAATAAACAAATAACTGCCCTTCGTAAATACAAAATTAAAAATATATATTTTTTTGCCTTTCAAATGTTTAACAAATATTTATGTGCTTATTTTTTACATTTTATGTGTAAAACATTTATCAACATAATATATTTTTTTGCCACTTCATATCACTCGTAAAGTGTGAAATCCAATGTGCTCGAAATAATTAATTGGAAACTTGAAATCTATGGCCACTATCGTCCATCAAAGTGCATCCAGTGAAGAATACGAGCCTGCCGAGAGCCACTTTAGAGATCCACACGTAGGCTGCAATTAAAATCGCGTATAATCGAGCCGTTGTAAATTTAATTTATTCCCAGTCATTAAGGCGTTGGGATAGCGCATGCTCGTATATACTGCACTTGTCGAGCCGCATCGAAACCCTAGACCGAAAAAGGGAAGTTGGAACAGAAAAAAAAGCAGCGTCGATTTATTGTATTCCAGGTTAGTTGATGCCTCGTGATTATGAAAAATACCTTCACCTCGCCCGAGTCGGCGCGCGGATGCGGTTTTGGATGCTCGCAGGTCTTGTTCTTCAATTTGCGGTGTAAAGTTAAAAAAAAAAGGCGAGGATATCTCTTGGAAAACAAGCTTAATGAAAAAAGAGTTAAGCTCATCAGAGCATTACGTTTGTATTACGTTTCTTTAATAATATGTAGAATAAAGGCCAAGTGGAGATATTTCCTTTCACGTCCGCACAACTGTTATTTTTGTCCTTTCAACTTAACGAGAAAATAATTAATTTTTTTTCTCGGAGAAGCATTATGCAAATTTATTCATGCCGAGCAGTATTAGTTACAAGTTGCATAAAAAAAATGTTTACTTAAAATAATGATGAGTACATTGGAGATTAAAAAATAGAACTCTCCTAATTTAATAAATCAATAAAGCATATGAAAATTAGTTTTTATAGAAAGTTTCAAGAAAAGTTAAAACAGATTTTCTTGAGAAAATCCTTAATTACTACGAGCAGAAAAAGTAATATTTTTAAATCTGGTTAATCTTAAAAGAAAAGTACTTATATCATTTTTTTAAGTTATTTGGTAATCTAAATATTTAAAAAAATAATAGGGTTGGTTAATATTATTCGCATGTATGCAGTGTGCACAAAGAATTCTAATGTTGTGTTAACGTGTACGTGCAATTCACAAGTGCCCTCTCTATATAGCGATAAAAAGAAATCCACACGTACACAAAATAAAACCTTTATAGAAATTCTTTCTATTTATTTCATGCACATAGTGAATAAACGTCTATTTTTCAGGCTTTAACACTGGCCGGTTCTCTTAACCAGTGAATATTACGAACGCTCAGATATTTAATACGATATTAACGCGCAGCTGTTGGCGGAATATGAGGAAAAACAGAGGCAAAATGCGTTAATTAATGATAGTCTCTCTGCTGTTCTGTCAGTGTGTCTGTGCGCTTACAAACGACCATCAAATCATGTCAATGACCGAAATTAGTGAGCGAAACTTCCTCCATGCCGTGGCAATAACAAAAGGTCAGAGCTACAATAGAATCGGCGATCAAATTCATTGAGCATTTTATCTTGGTTAATTTTTATCTAGTTCTTTAAACCTTTTTTTCAATTTGATTTTATTTGAAAGAGGGTTGCAATTTTTTTTTAAACATTTCCAAAAAAACAATGAATTTAAGAATAAAATTATTAAATAAAAAATATTAATTTATTAATTAAAAAATACTCAATTCTTAAGCAAGTAAATATGTTCGTACTATAAAAAACAAAAAGTAAAAGCTGCAAATTAAATTTTGTAGTGTAATACGCATTATTTTTATTGATACTTAGTATTTTTTTAAGTTTCGTAATTTTACCCACTTTTGTTACAATAACAGAATATTCAATAAAATGTCATTAAATTACGCATGTTCCAAGAGAGCGGAGTGACTCGCCGGCACGTGTAACAAAATGGGAAAAAGTGACAACTCACATAGTGACATCCTTAAAGCGTCTGTTTGTTCCTCTGTCACTCAGTCTGTCGTTTTATCTGTCGTTACAATCGTCCCTCTCGCTCGTTTTTCTTCTTCGCCGTCGTGTGCCGCGGGGCGCACGCGCACTCGCGCACCGAGCTTTTAACGAGTACGACGAATGAGTCGCTACGCCTACTTCCTAATTAACACTCAAAGGATCGGGCACTCGGCGGCAGTCGTCGGTGTCGACCTCGAGATTCTCCGCAGGTTTTTACGGGATTTTACCGTTTAAGGCCATCCCCCCACGGCCGGCCGCGCTGCAGTTTCACGAGCGCGGCGCCTCATTTTAATTGCGCCTAAGTGAATAATTACGCTAAGCCGGCTGGGCAACGCGCGCGCACGGCTCCCCCGCGGCGATAAGGCATTTTTCCGGGCCCGCTCGCTTGCGACCGTTTGATTAATGCTCGAAGAGCTAAGTGTGTACGCGTGTCGCGCTGCACGAGTATCCTTGACTTTTGTTGACTCCGGTGAGATTGGAGAAATTGATTAGCCCTGTCGCGGCGCGCGAGCCGTCGGGGCTTAATGGCAGGAGGATACACCCAGGGGTGATCGCCGCTGCAAAGGCGCCAGCGGTTTGTTTGCCCGCATTATCGATCGGCCGGACCGCGCATCGTCCGAGCTTCGGCAGACGCGTGACCGTTTTCCGAAAATAAGAAGAACGATGCCGCACGGTGAGCGTATAAAGCATGCGCGCGAGACTTAGCGCAGGCAGAGGAGCACCGTGGCTCCTGCTGGTCGCGCGGCTGACGCAATGATTCCATTGTTATTAGCGGAGATACGTGACGGAAGGAACGGCGCTTTTGCAAGCCCCACACGTACGACGATCCCCGAGTAATCAGCCTCTCGTTTTCTCGCGACCGAGTTGCCTCGAGATTCACTCGTACTCCCGTCCTGCTTCGTTTCTTTTTTTTTTCTTTTTTTATAATCACGGCTTTTGTCCGACGAAGAAGAAAAGACTATCCCGCGGATTTTGAAATTTTCACAAAGGCGTGGCGGGATTGCGGAATAAATTGTTCTCGCTTTCCAGCTATTTTATCGTTTTTACCGCGAGGCGCTGTGTAAATACGAGCGATGAATAAATTAACGCGAGAGTGGATAAACATAAAACGCCAGGTTGACTTGCAGACGTTTATTTTTAGCATATTTCAAATGAAGAGATTATCGCCACTTTCCACGCTGGGAATATTTATTAGATGGATTTTACGTTCGTACACTGCCCGTTTAGAGACGAGACCATTCAGCAAATTTACAACATGCGAATTTTTCGTTTCCATTGCTCGAAATGCTATTAATATTCAGTGCCTATATAATGCGCTCACATCGATGCTTGCAGAAAATATCGATTATCGATTCCATTGAGTAATCCGCTTTTCAGCTCAACCCACCCATTTCGTGGAATTTTCATTTACCGCTACACTTTTCCTCTACAGAAAAGTGATAATCGTCTATCAGGCCAAATTAACGGCAGTGATAAAAACCAAGCCTTTTTACATATTTAAACGATAATCGCAAATAGCAGCGAAATGACTGTGGGTCGTTCCCACAGTAAAAAACGGTATAATCGCGTCTGGCAAGTGCACTCGTCACATGCAGGTAATCGAGGGCGAATCGAATCAGCGCTGGGTGTCGTGCGCGCCGGAGGTAAACACCGGGCCGGAAATTTCGTCCGCGCTCGTTAACTTCCGGCCGAAGTTCGCGCCCCCCGGGAGCGGCGACCAGCGTGAAGGGCGATAAAGGATCTCCCGGCTGATTATGCATGCTAATCGCGCGGTGCCTCGGGCTTCTCAATCAGCCGCGCGGCCGCCGGCTAAATTCCCGATCGCCATCCGGATCTCTCCTCTCTCGCCCCGTTTGCACCGCGAACCGGAAGGATCTTTTCCCGCGTCCGATGCTATCTCCCTCGCGGCGCGGCCATTGTGCAGCGACGACAGCGCGGGATTTCCGCGCTGAAAAGCCGCTGTCTTCGGGCAAATATTTGACGGGTCGTGTGTACCGATCTCCACCCAGGTGCGCGCGCGCGTGTTGTGTGCACCTCGAGATTTACGAATTTTCGAGCCGCAACTCCTTTCTCGGTATCAGGCGCCGTCCGGCGACTCGCGCACGTGGGTACTCACGCCCGGCGCGCCGAGGATCACGCGGCGCTTTCGTGACGCGGCCCCACTCGCGCCGTAAAAGACGCGGAGCAAATAAAGAGGCGAACCTCGGCCGGCGCCGATACACACCACAAAAGAGCCGATCTTCCTCCCCTCTCGCCCTGCTCTCGCGTGTACGAGCACACACGATTTAGTCCGCTGGAGACTCGTGCCGAGGCCTTTATCGCCGTGATAGGCCGCAGTCGCACGGTGTCGGAGCACTTATTATTAGATTTTTCACGCGGCCGTCAACCCAGTTGGAGCGGCGAGCAAGTAGAGCGAAGATTGTCCAACGCGGAATTAGTAAATCAAGTCAGAATTAGAGGGGCCGCCCCGAGGAGGGCCGAGGGACAAAGGAATTCGCGCGATATATTTACCCGCTTTACGACTCTCGCCCCCGTTGGCTCGCGCGCGCGCGTCACCCTCGTAAATTTCGATTCAGCGAGAGTCGCTTTCGAATTTGCGCGCGGGAAAGAAAGCGCTTCGATAAAGGCGCCGTGCGACGGGAGGGCTAGGGGAGAGAGTAGTGCCGAAAATAACCCGCAAGCGCGGATAGCGCGTCCAAATTGTTTTCGCTCGCTAAAATAAATACCGGTGGAGGCACCTGGCACTTTCGGGACGCCGCGAAATAGCCTATGACAACCTGCCACGGTAGGAGCTGTCCGCTGCTGTCTTTCCCTTTCGTACGCCCCCTACTTCGCGTTAAAACTGGAGCGTTGAAAACGTTGACAGGTGGTAAAGTTTCGCGGGCTGGAGAGGCGCGGGCCATGCCTCTCGGCGTGTTAATTCGATTTTCGAGCCAATACTATGTTGGTCAAGGTCGGCCGTTAATTGAGCGCCGAACGTTCGTCATGAATATTGCGCGCGAAAACAATGTACTAGACGGTCTAAGCTTAGAAATTGGACCGAATGTATAAGGTGAAACGACTATGCCGTTTCGATAAGCAAACACTTGATCATCGAGGCGCGGATGCTTCAGTGTGACGTCCGATAACTGCTGATCGTCTATTTTTAATGCAGCGTCTTGTTAACTCGCGTCATCGATGAAAAATTTGTTTACTTATACGCTTTGCTATACAGCGCGAGCTTCCGATGTGTGTCGGACGCTTGCGACGCCGTAGATATTTTCGCGACCAATTTTCACCGTCCACTCTGATAGAGAAGCTCTAAAGTCATTAACCTGTTTCTATAAAAAAAAGAGACGGTTTAATTCGGCGATTTCTCCCACACTGGCGCCAACTTTTTTTCGATGTTTTGACAACGAGCCGAATTGATTAAACCGACGGAATCTAAACATTTTGAACTTTTTTTTAAATCCTCACGGTCGCCAATGCGGTCAAAGACCAGAGACAACCTCGGAATCCGAAAGTCGATGCAAATTTACCGTATATATATCCAATCGGAATACATCGGTAGCTTAACTATTCGCAATATCAGTCGATTAATAAAAAAAGAAGAGGCGAGAGACTGCGGCAAAGTATCCGGAACCCATAGGAGAGTAATTGCTTCCGGGAGTGGAGCTGTGCGACATCGTCGAGACCCACCCTCGCGCCACCCAAATTATGCGGCTCACCTCATTGACATGCTCGGGATTCCAGGTCGACTCCTATCCCCTACTCTTACCTTCTATATGCGCGGTAGCGTGTATATCGGCGACTAGACGGAGTGAAATCCAAGTGTCGAAAGGATCCTCTCGATTTCATCAGCGTGTTTACTACGGCTAGAGTAGCGCCTTCTCTGGGCGTTACGTTATTATTATCATTGCGAATTCAGGGCCGCGCTTGAATTTTGGTGCCAGAGAGCCGCGGCCGGGGGGCCTTGAAGACGCGCGTCTGCCCAATAATTCTTGATGTTGGATGATCGGGCAAGGAACCTGGCCGCTGGCCAAACTTCCCGCTTTGATAGCCACAGCTTCTCTCATTCTTCCTCTTTTATAATATAATAGAATATTTATTAGAAGCAAAATGGGCACCAAAGGACCACAGTAGTTAACTGAATGAACTATGTATCTACTATATTTGCGTATCTCCGACTTCCCAGTCTATCTGGCAACCTCTTTCGCCCCTTTCGTGCTTATTAGATAATCTTGAGCTGCCAACGATCTCGCTCGACTCGTTCGGCTCGCTCTCGACATCACCATTATTGGAACGCCACTGAAGATACACAATGATCTGAGCGATTATGCAGAATTCAAACTTTGCGACATCATTAAAATGCATAAAAAATAGTAAAAATGGAGTAGCTGAATCATTGCAGAGTCCACACTACATCGAGAACTCACCAAAACGGAAGATAACACGATTACCTCAGTATAGACTTACAGTTTTTTTTTCGAGCAACGTAACCGTTCACATATAATCAAGTCTTTTCGAGATTTCCTCTCCCTACGGTGCTGGGGCTTACCGAAGTGTTTACTTTTTTCTTTTGGAGTGCTGAGCGCTTTGTAAAAAATCACCGGAGCCTGCTCTTTTCTCCGATGCTCTTTACAGCGAGCGAAATCGAGCAAGAGGAATGTTATTTACGAAACCGAAGAGTCCTGCAAATAACGAACGCATTTATCCGGGCCTCGAGTGCACACACGCGCTAAAATTCGTTGAAGTGCCTTGCCCTGCACATTTTTTAACTGGGGTGAAAACACGTTTTTTCGAGAGCGAGTCGATTTTTTTTTACATTGGCATTTGGATAACGAAGTTTAATTTTTTATTCATTTTTACTCACTCTCTTATTTTTTTGATGCAATGTGAAAATAAGTATTCCACTTTTTGATCTTCTGAAATTTTCTTAATGACGCCGAAGCGCAGAGATGATAAATTTAATAAATGTGTACTTGGAAGCACATCACTGTATAATTAATTATTACAATTAAAAAATTTGTACGTATTTAAGATAATAAAAGTAAAAATTTTATTAATCGCACGTAATAATGCACCGCCGCTGTTCGAGCATATCGACTTTAAAGATCAACAGGTCATTACACCACAAATAACCGACGCGGTCTTTACTTAAATACCTACAACTTTTTCATTATCGAAGACATACATGGTTTGACATTCAATATTTCTATCATTCGTGAGTTATTACCAAACTTTCCGACGAAATTTTTTTCTTTCTTATCGTTAAATTACTAAGAAGAAAAACCAGTATTCTCACAATTTCGAGAACGTTTTTTAAAAAACTAATGAATAATATTTTAATACAACGCCATACTTGGATTCCATGAGAACACTATATATCAAATGTTTGGCAGAATGAGATATTGATGCTGTTACTTTACCTTGCGCTGTACAATTTTTATGTAATTTCATCATAAAGGTTTAAGAAATACTTTTAAAATTATCTATGATTTTATTTAAAAATATTGAATGAAAATTAAAGCAGCGCGCGCTATTTCACTAATTGTTAATATTATATAATTATTGACAGAGGTGAAATGACACGAATAGAACGAAAAATTTACTAGTCAAACAAAAATCTGATTTTACATTTGATAAAACACGAATCTGGCTCACTAATAACTACTGCTGTAGCACCGAGTGACCGATAGTTTTTTAACACGCTAGATGAATTATATCACAATGTAAACACTCGCCAACAGATAAAAATGTCCCCTTGTTAGTCGAATATATTTTTAGCGCACGTTTAAATAAGACTTTGCTATCTATCTGGCTCTAGTCTGGATAAAAAGCATTAATTTTTTCCAATATCCCCCCACTGATAGGAGAAAGCTATACGAATACACGGCAGTCCGCGGCCCACTACAAGCTGTACGCAATAAATAGATTGTTTATTTAATCGCCGTGGCTAACTACGCGAATTTCTTTGGCGCGGCGCCACGATCGCTCCCCCGCTGCACGCGCGCGAAACAGTGTAAAAAAGATTACAATATATGCCGCTGCGCAAAAGATCACGTTACCCGCGCGTCCGATAGCCCTCGCGGTATCAAACGCGAAAAATGGTTACTCATGCTCCTTTTACACCCACTTCGAGACAATTAGAAATTTTAATGCGATATAGCATCGTTGCATAATGGACAGAGGTTCCCTATCGGCGCGCTTATCAGTCTCTCTTTTTCCCTGCTCTCGAGCGGCGCGTCGCCTCGCATTACGCCGTCGTCGGCGTCGAGTCGCCTCGAATTTTCATCAGCGCCTACATTCAATTTGAACTTTCCGGGCAAATTGTGCATGCATGTTACAGCAGGCGCGCGGGACAATTAATTAGATTGCCCGGCGAGCGCGCGCGCAGCGAAGGAATAAACTTTATTTGTGCTTTAGTATCAACAATCTGCCCGAGCCGTGTTATTATCCTAGACCATACAAATTTCATACGTAATTAAACTCGAAGAATGCATTGTGAGGCTTCGCGCCTCGTTCCCACAGGGCATTAGAGTGTGTGTAAAATCTACATGCGAAAATAATGAAGACGCGCGGGAGATTTATTATTTTTCAAATAACGCCGGAGTACAAGCAGGATAAACGGGATTCGGAAAAAAATGCAACGAAGAGTAATAATCGAATAACTGCCGAGGATTTTAATGATACATGAGAATTTGGTCTTGATTAATCATTGTATTGCGTTAATGATCTTTTTGCAACATTTGCGTCAAGAAATCTTTTCGTTTAAATTCATCGATAATAATCTTTTTATATCTTATAAATTAGACAATAATTTAAAAATAATACTGATACGATTTAATCAATATATTAAATAAAAGAAGGTAAAGATAATGAAGATAGAAATCGTTTTCGTATTTAGTCGAAATACGAAAAAGATTTCTTTATATTAACGAGTCTCTTCAAGGTAGTTGTCTGTACTCATCGAGAAAACTATGTAAGTACTCGTAAATGAAAAATGCATTCAAAATTAGTCTCCACATTACAAATTATGCTAATAAAATGAAAGACAAGTTGCAAGCTGCACAAACAAGAAAACGAAATATCTATCGTGACGCATTTTCATTTTTTGCGCGCTCGGCAGCACGACGCTAACTCCACCGGACATTCCGATCGCTCCAAATTTCTTGCATCAGCGCACCTTTAAATATCCATCGAGTACAAAGTATCTCAGATGTATACTAATAGAAAAAGCGCGGGCATCCCGGCCAGACGGCGCCGAAAAGCGCGCGGCCGCTCGTGCAACGCTCTAAACTGTCTCGCGTAAACAAGCGGCACGCGCGCGCGCCGGCGAATTTAATCGAAGAAGCTACCCGTAGCGCGACGGCGTAGTATGCACCGGCACGTGTAGCATCTATAGTCGCGGCGCGACCGGCTGCATCGGACGCGCGGGCGAAAAAGAGCTCGCGGCGCGCGCGTGCACCTACGCGCGGACGGCGGCTCATCGCGGAGCCCGTGCACGCGCCCGCGAGTCTATGCAAATGGTCCGCCGGCTATTGTGCGCGGCCGCGCCGCGACTCTCCCACCCCCGTCGCGGATCGCGCGCGCGCCCGGGAGCCATACAAATTTATGCACCGGCGCGTTGCATAAGCGTCGACGCCGCGCTGGTAAACATGCGAGAGCGCACAATAGCCGGCGGGAGGAGATTTGCCGCGCGGGTATTCAAAAAGTTCGGAGAGCCTCCCTTGTTTTCGCCGCTCTCTCACTGCGGACGAGATAAAATGGGGATGCTGTTTACGAAGCGAGCTGGTTAATCACGTGTCAGGAGACCTTAAAAATGCTGGCTCGCGTAAATAACGTATTGGATAACGAGATGAGATCGAGTTTGGTAGATTAATGCGAGTATTTGTTGATTAAGACGAAAATTGAAACGATACGCTGGTATTGCGTTATTAAATTTTGATCAATATTTAGTCGAGGAGGGAGATGTACTCTAATGGTCAAGGAGTTGACACTCACACCAACCGTCGCGCAATTACTGTTTATCAATAATGAACTTTTGCTCGTCATTGTATAACTCTGTGCAAGACGAGCCAAGAGCGCGAGCGCGGTCCAAACAAAACATCGTCGCGTCGTTATTTTTTCTATTTCCGACTCGTTTAATTATCCGCGATAACGAAGCCGTCGTGACTCGCTCTACTAATAACGGTCCCAAAAAAGACACGTTACTCCTCGCAGGAACCTCGAAATATAGCGGCATCGACTCGAGGAAAGAGCCAGGCTCACGACCTTGAACGATCTGGAGACTCGGTAAATCTGTTATGAACGTATCCATTAAAGACGGAAGGGGATACCCATGCAAATACGTCCGCGCGCTCTGGAAATCCGAGTGGCGTTTTCAATTATCGACGTGTGTGCACTGCCAATAACCGGGGCGCTTGTGCGCCGCCTGGATATCCGATTATTAGCCCTCGCGAGTCATTTGCACGCGGATGGCAAACATCGCTTTCTAGATGTGTAATCCGCCAATAGACGGATTGGCTGATAATTTGAACCTTCATTACGTCCGGGTGATTGAATCATTAGGAAAAAAATTAACCCATATTGTAAAATTTATAAAAAATGAGTGCACTGTACGTCAATGTGCACAACACTTAATTGTTGTAAATGTTTTAACTTCGTTAAATTTAATTGTAACTATAACCTCTGCCATGACCGTACGAGCCTTCAGACCTCGAATAATTTAATAAATTATTATTATTGGAGTCACGACCTGCGTTGGCGAGCCAATGCCAAAGATCGTTTTACTTTTTTCTTATAGCGCACAGTGTGATAAATTACCAACAATACATAATAAGATTAAGAAAAGCTTTTATACGATTATAATGCTCGAAGGAAAAAAAGTTGGATAAAAAACAGGACTAAATAATATCGAGAGTCAAATCGACGAAAAAAAATATTAACAGCAAGCAAGTAATAACATAAAAGGAATGGAAAAAATTGTGTTGGAGGTAGCTTATAGAACCAATGAATTGACAGCAGTTTTTCCTCATTCAAGGTCGAGCATATGTAAATGTAAAGAAAATACAGAATCTTCGCATGCGACATACGTGAGACAGCTTCTATTTTGATCGTTATCGCGCGACAGTAAAGAAACAAACTACCGCCTTGTGTTTTCAACTTAATTTTTTCTCTTTGTTGAAAATTAAAAAAAGAAGTGATTTCTCTAAAAATATAACGTACCGTTAACGTTTCCGTGCGCGCATTACGAAAATAACGAGGAATAATTTCGTTGAATAATGAACATTATTTGAGAAATTTATAGTGATGTTTGTCAGAAAAATATGCGGCTAAATGAGCGTTTTACAATTACGTAAAGGAACGCAGAAACGTAAAGGAACGCAACGGCGAAAAATGATGAAACAAGCACGGATACATCGTTTCTAAAGCATTCTGAATTTTAAATCTATAATTACTCTGTACAAATGGAAACTACACGAGCAATAGCGATACAATCGCTAAAAGCATTACGACTTACACCCGATTAGCTCAGCTCTCGTCAAGGAAAAACACTTTTTTTTAAGCTCCTCGCAATTCTTATCAAACTTTATTCGAAAAATAGAAACTAAGCCACGATCGCATAACACGTTAAATTTAAACATTTTTTCAGATAATCAACTAAACGTTTATTTTTCGCAAAAGGCGTCGTCAACATTCGGGTGTACGTGACTCTTTTCTGCGTATGCCATGATCGCACTATCGTGTTTTGGAGGGCGATTCCGGTACATTCACGTGCGTATACGTCGCGTCGTAAATGACGAGAGGAGTGTTTTCGAGGCTATTTTTAAATTTAAATTTCGAGGCTATTTTCTCTCTCCCTCTAGCCAGCTTGTAAAGCACTTAAGAATTGGACACTGACGCAACCAGCGCTACACGTAGGGACAAGAGACTCTTTATCGAATTTAAATTGGCGGCAATAGATTTTCGGCCTCCCGGTGCCAATTGACAATGACCGCATCGCTCAGCGAAAAACGAGTTTCCTTTTTCATCTCTGACACGTCGATTTTTCAATGTTCGACTTTACAATTTTAAATGGTTCCCAGAGGCTTACGCAGGCACTGTTCTGCAAATTTTCATGAAACGCCTTCACCGTTTTTGAATACGAACGTTTCTACGATTGATGATGTGCAACGATTAAAAGAGCTCGCAATGGGATGATGAATGAACGAGACGGGCACTGAGCTTCTTCAATTCTAAAGACCCGAAGATCACGGCAGCGAACAATTCAAAAGCGACTCCATCATCCCAGCCATTAGTGAATATCCCGTAAGCGCGCGGAAGGTGATTATTTCGCATCCAGTTCCGATTGCGCTTCTCGGACAGGAGAAAAATCGGCAGCTTCGATAAAGTCACGCACTTTTGCGCAGCGCCGCTGAATCGAGCTTGCGATGATCGCTGCCCCAATTCGCGCGCACCCAAATAAAAGCAGACGAGGAGCTCGCGATAGCGCGCGCTTTTTTTTCGTTCATCAGACCCCGGAGCGTAATTCGCGCTGCGTAAAAGTGGCCGCAGGGGCGGCGCGGAGGGACCCAGATAATGCGGGCGTTTGACCTCGCTATCGCCGCTGGTCTACAATCCGACCGATGACGCGCGCGCGTAACTGCTGTGTTTGTTATTTAACGAGCGCCGGATTGTCTTCGCCAGGAGAGGTTCATTGATTCACGTTGCGAAATTTATTATCGGCGCGTTGATCTCGGTAATCTCTTCAATCGCGAATTAAAATGTCAGTCGGGATTAAATGCAGGTGGACGGATAAAATTTCTTGAAATGAGAAAATTAAGTTTGTCTGGATACATTTATCAAGATTGAAAACGTTTTAACTGCTTCTGCAGTCTATTGAATAATGTTCTTTAAAATCTTGCAAAATTTTGCGAATTTTAATATCAAAGAGTAGAAACGGCGGAGCCAAATTTTAGATGCAGTTTTTGGATAAATATTTCACAAGCAATAAATAAAATTTCAGCTTTACAGTGAGTCACATGATAACATTGTTATTAAAGTTAAGAAATGAAAAGTTGTTTCACTGATATTGATCTAAAAAAATGTTGAGTAACAATAAGTGTATTACTTCAAAAGTGTGTACATTTTTCGAAAGCATTAAAATAATGATACGTGTGATATAAAGATAAATGCAATTACTTTTGCATAACTATGTGCTGTGCTATTGCAGAGACTCTGGTAAATCGCACATCTGTAAATTATTACTTTAATTCTTATACAAAAGTAAATTACATAGATGCATGTGCTAGATCAAATTGATGTAAAATTTAACTTTCCAGATCATCGGTGCATGTTTTCAATGTATTATAATATTTCTGTCAGAAAAGGGGGGATAATCTCGCCTCTATATAGATGAATTAAAAAAAAAACGAAGAAAACAAAAGTCGGTTACACCACTGTTTTCTCTGTTCTCGGCAGAGATGCATGCAAGCTTAATTGACCTGCGGGCCGCGAGCTATTGTCAATAAGGTCGCGATATCTACTATCTCTTGTGTTTTTTGGTGCTCTTACCCTTGCAACAGACATACGGACAGCCCTGCTCTCTCGTCGCTGAAAAGCTATCGCGGCCCGAAGGACGCGATAAGGAGACGACGTCTGACTCCCCCCTCGCCTTTCATCCCCCTTAATGCCGGGGAGCGTGGTTTTTAATTTCTTTCCCGTGGCATCCCTTCATCCGCGACCGCCTCCTTTTTTTTCACCTCGCCCGCACAATGCGCCTCGCTCTTAATTTTCTTGCTTCTCTCCGACGCGCTCCCCGGAATCCGCCATCACAAAGCTCCCCCGGCGCGTCTTCGCGGACTCCTGGAATTACTCATTTCGCTTCTGATTTTAATAAGCCCCGGTTCCTCCTTTGCATTCCGAGCTCCACCCCCGCGAATTTTCCTTTACATATTTCTCGGGGTTCTTACATTCGTGACTCGCTTCGTTGTTTTTTTTAATCTTACCCGCGCTAGGAACTTCAATTGAAGTTTCTTTCTGTGCCCGTGTTTATTATTCGCCGACCGACGCTGAACGTCTTGGGGTGCGTTTTAATTTCTCCTGCACCGGAGTCCGCCTTCTATCGTGTCCAGGTGTGCCCGATAGAAAAGGAAAAAACGTCGGGATCACGTCTGAGGCTTGAAAACAAGAGATTAGTTTTAACTCCGCAAACACGATCGGCCAAGGTTAATTAGACGTGGTGAAAAAAGAGTGTATCAATTACTTTTATCTCGTTGACGCAGAGCCATTTCTCCCGAGCCAGAAGGGAAAAAAGAACCAGATTCACGATTTCTCCGTACCATGTTGCCCGCGTCATCTCGTCGCATAAAATTGGTATCGCGATTGGCCAATCGCCGGGCGCGCAATTAGCGGATAATTGGAGCGAGTTTAATGAGCCGGCGGTACATCGGCTAGCATTGGGACCCTTGCCCTCCTCCCTACTCCAGTGACCATCTTTTTTTTTTCATTTTGCACTCCGTGTCGTCGTTCACTGCGCGGTTCTGTATGGGAAAGAGACGAGAGAAATCTCGAAGAGAGGCGGCTCTCGGACGCTTTATCTCGGCTAGTCGAAACAAACAATAGCGCCCCGATAGCGCTATCGGCGAGTGTGGCGCGAGGCACATGAGACAACGCGAATTTTTCTCATTTGCGCGCCTTTTTTCCACATATCCATGTCGCACGCGAACGCCGCTCCTAACCGCTGTGCGGACTTTGATTGCGCGTTAGCTGCGCTTGATTATTCCACGAACATTTCGACGGCCAAATTAAGGCTTTGCCCGAGTATTTTCTTAGCTGTTTTTTTTTGTGGGATCTCCCAAGGTGTATTACGGTCGTGAAAATTGAGTTATTTTTCCGGGAGGGCAAAATTGCCGCTGGAAAAAAATAGAAGCTCGGAACGAATTTAGCCGGTGAAGAAGTCGAATTGCTCCGCTTCCAGACAATTTCTCGACTCGAATAGAATTTTTATTAGCGTAATAGCCCGGCATTAGGTTCGCGCCGTGTTATTTTCTGCCGCACAATGAATTTACGTTGTGCGACCTTTTAGATTGTAGAAAAAAAAGTATTACCTCCTCGAAATTATTTTTTCTTTTTCTTTTTTTTTGTTACTTCTAGATTAACTTTATACACCGGAAGCATTTATAATTTATCTTCAACAAAATACGTGCGCTATATAAGAACAGCAGGAAGCTTCATGATCTCAGAAGTTTCCGCTGTCGATAGGTCGACCGAGATTTTCGTGCGCAAGTTTTGTAATATAACATTGCACATGATAGTCTTATATATTCATACAAAAGTCATTGACACTAAAATGAAAAAAAAAAGAGAAAGGTTATATCTCCAAAAGCGATCTTTCCATTCTTTTCTTCTTTTTTTTTCCCTCGCTCGAACTAAATAAAAAACTACGATGTTTACGATAAACTCCCCCCTCAGTCTGAATAACAAAAGAACATCAAATGGACAGTTTAATGGATTTCCCGGTAATCCCCTTTCGCCGGTGTCGCAGTCGGCGATTTCATCGTTTCTCGATTAACTTTAATTTCCCCAGCGGACGGTGCCGAGGTCCGTCGCTGCAGAAGCGTGTCCGCGGCGATAGTCGCTCGTAAAGTCTCGCTCTATCTCCCGCTCCGCTAATTCTAATCCCGAACGAACTATCAGCAACACTAATTACGACACGGATTCCCGACAGCGAGTAACTCGCCTCGCTACGTCGGCGTCTTAATTAAGCGGATACAAGCCATCTGTAGAAATTTACTTTACCGGCATCGATATTTTCTTGATTATTAAAAATCAAAATAAATTTTCGAAAAAAGCCCAACGTTTTGCCCTCTGTAATTGCATAAAGATGACCTGGTTTCAATTTTAAGTAATTCCATTCACAATTCTAGGAGAAAAATGGTTTGAAAAA
>UXGC01000200.1:0-146456 GCA_900480045.1 Eurytoma adleriae
TCGGCCAGCCATTCGAAAATTTTTCTATAAATGATGTGAGTTTAAACAATAATTTATTCTTTTCTTGTAAAATTTGCTATAGTTGCTTCAATGCTCAGATCAGCAGGGAGGATGTGAAGATTGCACCTTCATTGAAACAAACATTGACCTACTTTCCAAGAACCTCAATACTATTTTAATAATTAAAAAAAAGTTTCCACATGTCACTCCATATTTGCGGATGGTAATCTTGAACTAAGGAAAGGAAGAGTGAGTGAGTCGAGGTGGAAACTATATAGAACGTGCACTGAAATTTAATCAAGATTAGCCCCGACTACTAAGAGGGTGAATTCTCAACTTGTCCGGATTTATTTTATCAAGACACGTAAGATTTTTTGGGATGAAATTTAAATGAAGTGATAATTATAATTTTTATTATGCATACGTGTCCCAAATACCTGCGATACAAATTATTTGATAAATGAAGAATACAATATTTTTCTTTTTACTATCCTAATTAGATCATTTAAAATATAATTGAATCCTCCAATTGCAAGTGCATTTAATCGTATTTATTTTTTTAAAACAATGCCTATACTCAGGATGATGTTGAGCCCTTTTCTGCCAAACTCTTTGTTATAACTCTTACGATTTTCTCAAGTCCTCGTGGACTGGCGTTGTCGACTTCCAAGTAGAATCGCGACGAGAAAAATCAATAACCATATCTCTTTTCTTGCGATTCCACGAACGGAAAATTCTTTGTAAGACCTCTTTGTAAAATGATTTCCTTTTGTTTCAGGTAACTAGAAATATCTCTTCTCGTTTTTCAGTGTCCACACAGAAGAGATGTAGCATTGCAGGCTTTGATGTTTTTTCTTATTTTAAAACACGAATGAAATGTTTTTACATTAATTCACATTTAAAAATGGAAGTATCTAAGGATGAAATTAGGTCATCACAAATTAGTTGGTTCCCAGCTTTTGTACTTATATAAATGCGCAGACAAAAAGTAAATACACTATTCAGCGTATAAATATTTAAAAATATTAATCCGCAAAACGACTAATTCTATGATTAAAAATAGTCGTCTATAAAAAGAATACACTCCCATTTATGATGTATCCTAATGTTTTGTCTTGTCAAACAACAATTAACCTGTATTCGGATATACTTGAATTATTATTTTTTAAGAAAGTCACTCCACACGGCCTTTTCACGAGGGGTTAAGACGAGAAAAAGATGGGACGGCATCATTTCTTTATATTCAAGCGGTTCAAGCGCTTCAAGCGAAGCGCGAATAATTGCGGTAAAATTCGGTTCGCTAGCTCGTGAAACTCTTTGAGCTGTCTGACGCGTGTGTGTTGGTCGGACGCACGTTAGTACACACGCGGCGACGCCAAAGTCTACGTAAAAAGAGTCAGATGAGAAAATGAAAGAGGAGGCTCCGGACAACGCATCGTCCTCGTTTTTTTTTCCCTTCAACTTTTCGCTGTTTTTTTTCTTCTCCTTTTGTTTACCTTACCTCGGCTGTGACCGTACCCCTTTTACAATTTCTCCGAAGAACAATTGTTCCAGCATTTTTCGCTGAGGCTAAGGGAATTTTATTGTGGACGTCAATGCGGGAGTGCGAGGAAAAAAAGAGAACCGGAAGCCCTTTTTGCGGATTTACGTCTGGCGGAATTTATTTCACGTGTGAATTTTCGAAAAAAAAAAATTTAATTTTAATATTGTAATAAACGGTTCGTTAAAAATGTTGCAGAGCGGAGCGATTTTAGTTTGTTAAATTTTTATTACAAATGGGGGTATTTTTTGTTAAGAGACTCGCACGGCTGCGGGTTGGAAAAAAGTTGAAAAAGGAATATTTATTTGTTCCGCTACTTTTTGCAATAGGGGAGAAGTATGTCCTCGAGGGATGATAAAAATTCTTGAAATTTAAATTAAAGCTCCCGCATTTCATACGAAAAATATGGAAATTAAAAGTAATTTTCGTGCGTAATGCGTTAAAAACGAAAAAAATGCCGTTAACGTCGAGGAAATTCCCCGAAATACTTTGCAACTACCAGGAGTCACTTATTATAATCACTAAACTTATTTTTTTTTACATCCCACATGCCATTTTTAATTTAGAATTTAAATTGAATAATTATTCATCAGTATTCGCAATTTATATTTTAATCTCCTAATTTTACATTTGCAATATTGCCAGCAATGCATTTTTATAGCATTTTAAAACGCGCGTTGCGCTCTACATTTATCGATCCAGTAAGCTAAGCTAAGCACCTACCCTAACGCACGAAATCGAAAAGGTAACGTCAAAATGACGGATCAGGTTTTTCTCGCGCCAAAAGCACTTTTGAGCAGTGTTTCGAATCATTCGAAAAATTAATATCAATATCGCTAAAAATGATCGGCCTATGACGCATCGGAACGAAGGAATGACCGGGCGCTTCGCCGAAAAAGTTTCCCATCAGTCGCACAATTGACAAGGCGACATTCATCAAGGCCCTCGCGTGCATATTTCAAAGACGCGCGCGGAACTCGGTCTTTCTCGCATTCTTCGTAGTCCTCCTTTCAGCGCGCGAGTTTCAGCCAGGCGTCGGAGTGGCGCACTAGGGAAATGAGAAAGGAACGCGGGGGAGAAAAAAGGAGCGCGTCGGGAAAGCGAGGGAGTAGGTTCGAGTCTTGTAAAATTGTGTATGTGTTTTCCGCCTAGGCCCCGCGGAATGCTCTCTTCTTTCTCCCGCCCCCCCCCTTTTCTTTCTCCCGGCGGCGCTGGTACGCGCGCGTCATTCGCAGGACTCCTCGCAATTTATCTCAGTCTTTTCACTCGATAGATGGGCCGGACTCGTGAATGGGTGAGACGTATCGTCGCCAACTGCTACGGAGGGAGTAAATCCTTCGATATTTTTCGTGAATATTTTTCCTCCAGACGGCGTTTCCTCTCTTTGTTTACAGGTTGCGTAATTTTTCACGCGTTTTCCATCTGACTAACCTGTCAATTTTTAATGCCACCTCGAGCGTCATTTCTTTTGCGCTAGGCATCGCTTAAATTGCACTCGATTTTTTACTGCATCATTTGCTTAGTTTTTAATTATACGTTTTGATTGATGTATTTTGTATTACAAGGAGAGAATTTATAAGCAAAAAGATTTTATTTAAATTTTCTAATCTCAAAAATTATAATGCGCGTTGGATTTTGCTGGTTTTTGTAAAAAAGAAAGGGTGATTTTTATGAGAAATTTGGTGAATAATTCATTAATTTTTTAATACAAATTAAAGAAATTGGACTTAATTTATTCTAAATTACTATCGATATGTAAGACCTGAGAAAATTACTTGCCGATGGGAGAAGTTCGTTAGAAACTTGGAATATCGCGCGGTTGGTAAAGTTTGCGAGAAACAACGGTGACCAAACCCTTAGGAGAGGTTTCAAAACAAGTTCGAAACTATTAATAATTGTAATAACGCTAACAAGATCAGTTTTGCATAAAAACTAAAGATATCACAGAAAATTTTGATCCTCCAAACTTATGCTCTATATGGTATAAAAAAAGATTTCATTTGAAAAATTCAAAACATACCCTTAAAATTATTTGACAATCTAGTCCGATTAAAAGTATTCCTTCGTTAATTAATAATTACACCAATTACAAGGTGACTAAAGCGCCGTCAACGGCGTAACTCTGTAATTGCCATCGCTAAAATGACGCGTTCCATCAGTTTCAGTACCTCCCACCCATACTCGATATAATAATCAATTAACAGTGAAAAAAATCACTCTCCCTCTTAAGGCCGTTAATGGCTTAACACGCCTAGCGTTGCATGAAGCGCTTCATTATCAGGTGCAGCGTGCGCTCGCGCATCGGCGCGCCGCCAAGC
The DNA here is from genome assembly GCA_900480045.1 of Eurytoma adleriae. Classification (NCBI taxonomy): domain Eukaryota; kingdom Metazoa; phylum Arthropoda; class Insecta; order Hymenoptera; family Eurytomidae; genus Eurytoma; species Eurytoma adleriae. Next base: position 3,859 of record UXGC01000200.1, read on the forward strand.
AAAATGGATACTTGCAATTTCTTTAATCTTGTTTGCTCGGCAAGCAGCGGGCGACGCTATTAATTTCGCCGAACCTACTTTTTTTTTTCCTCGCATCTCTACGACCGCCGACGCACCGACGGCCCACCCCTGCGCGCATCGGCACTACCCATTATTATAACGCCTCTCATTGTGCATGTGCATAATCAAGCGGTCGGCCGCGTCTGCTACACACCGCGCGGCATAACCGTCGCTGCTGCGCGTGACGCAGGGTTTACCGAGAGAGCCCCTCCCGTGGCGCGCGCGAGCTAAGCGCATCTGCTTCAACGAGCGATGGGGGCTTTACGGCGCGACCCGCTCTCAAAGTTTTAAACGGCATTATCGCGCGGCCGCCGGCGTCGGGATTTTTATTGTTAAAAGATTTATCGAAGGGTTCGAAGTTAGATTTTTCGTCGGCTCGATCACGCGGCTTCGGCGGGATACCGCGGGAGTCGCGATTTAGATTGGGCGATTTGAGGGGATTTTTTGCACTTCACTTTCTAGCGTAATGCAGCGCTTTTTTTGTAGACTTGAATAAGTGTTGAGTTGACTCTAAAATTGAATTAGTAAGAAATCATTAAAGTTAGTGGAAATAATTCACTAACAAATGTAATAGTGGAGCTCTTTTCACTTTAGTATAATTTCATTAATTCCACTTCAGACAGCAATTGACCTTCAAGTAGATAGAAAATGGTACTGGTTGGATCATTATATGGGGCCGAAAGTGGAAATAAAACACAGAAATAGATTTTCAAAAGCGATACTCGATAACTAATTTTATGTACAAAATAACTACGACATCCAACTTCATTTCTTTGTTACATATTTATGCAAAGTATATACCAAGGGGCTACCGACGGGAACATGGGTTTCATTAAGTTCGCAAATAGTTATAATTGATTTAATGATTTAACGATTTAAATCACTGTTAAATTGCTCTTAAATCGCTGTTATCATTCAATAGCTTAAATCACGTCGGTAGCCCCTTGGTATTTACCTATACATACATTTTATTATTTTTAAATACTGCAATTTATTTATTCTATTACATGCGTAAAAGTTAAAAAAACAATTGTGCCTCATATACTCAATCGAATCATACGTCTAATCTATTGATTAAGGGAATTGCATTTGCAACAGAGGAACTTAATGATTAGTACATTCTTGTAAACGTTTTTCGTCGGACTTATTTATGCGCGAAGGTATCTTGGTCGTAAATCCCTTTTATTATTATGCACTCCTAAAGTGAAAGGACCGACGAGATTCAACATAACGACGTCGACAGGTGCATCAAATTTTAGGGGCAATATCATAATGAGTCTCGCCGGAAGTTTCGTGGAAGCGCACAGTGCGGCCACGATGGCATCATCATCGTCTTTGGTCCCTTGACAATCTTTGACGATCTTCCCGCATATTCTTCGTGGCCAGGGCGAACCTAAATCACAGGTGTATAGTTTAAATGCCCCTTTGTGAGCTTTCAGCGTCAGAAACTGCGGGAAACAGCTCCCTTTCATTACACCCTCGCCGTTATGATTGTTAGTGCGATTTTTTTTTGTTTTTTCCTGCAAGCTGTTATTCACGCGGTTTATCACGATTCAAACTTCTTTTTTTTACGAACATGAGTAGGAAGAAAGATGCAAATACGGCATTTGCATTGAATGTAGAAGAATAAATCTAGAGAAGGCTTAAAGAATAAAAAAATTAGTCAACAGTGGTTGAGCAATTTCGACAAGATTGGCTTATTTGATGAAAACATCCTAGAGTCCCCGTATGTTCTGGTGCAATCAGTTTTCTTTTGTTACGGCAGGAAGAGCAAGAAACTGAAAGAATCCACTTCCCTGAACCTTATTCCCTTTAATAGAAGCTTTTTCCTCGCTCCTTGAAAAATCACCAGAATCATACCTCGAGTCATGTTTCTCCGTTTTTTCCCGACCTTACGAGCCTTTAATGCCTTTTGCAGCCAAGACAATTTACTCGGAAAGTTAAAGAAAAATGTATTCGGAGGAAAGGTCGCTCGATTAAAGGAAGCCCCCGAGTAAACGCCCGATCAGTTTTCTGTCGCCGGGCGAATACGTCGAAAATCAGTAGTATCGATCCGCGTCTCGTCTGGCATCGCGATTCGTGCCAAGTCCATTAATCTTTCGCCGGGGGTCCGATAGGTGCATCGTTTACCGTCAGTACGTCACGTAGGATGGTCAACTATCTATATCGTCGCTGTCTGCGCTTACGACTGTCCGCATATTTACCTAAGGGCGAGCGAAATAATTCCACCGTGGACCTGTCCACCGGCGGTCGTGCGAATTGTCTCGTGAAAAAATTCCGAGGTTCCCTTTCGCTTTTTCTTCCGGAATTCCCGGCGTCTCGCGTTGGCGAGCTTTCGCGCTCGATAATCAAGCTCGTCGTTTATTCGTTAAAACTGCAAGGCGGAGATTTAAAAGTATCCGTTTAAAATTTGTTTGCGCGGAGATTTAAAAAAATTGAAAATTACGAATTCTTTGTTATTCTTTAATTAAAAAGGTCGAATTTCCAATATTTGAAAAGAATTCTTGCGATGAACTTTCTGAAGTATTACTATTAAATCTTTTAAAATGTGGTCTCGGTTTTATTCATGTTCGAATAGCCTATGAATTATGAATTACCTATGATGAAACATTTTCGAATAAAACGCTTCCGTAAAAGCGTACACTCGAATTTTTTTAACCAGCAATAAATTGATGAAATCCTTTAAAAAAAATGCTTTTTAATTTTTACCCGCATCACTAATCTAAAAAATAACGCGAGATTGAATGAATCAAGCGCACGAGCAACGAGACGGATAAAATTTAAAACTGAATTACTGATTCCCTCCCCCGGTAAAATCTAAAAAAGATTCGAAAAATCTTCCGTAACGTCCGCAGTAGCACTTCATAAATTCATTTTAAATTCAAAATGGTAGAGGAGGGTGGCGATCTCGAGATGATTTATTGTGTCTCCAGCGAGAAGAAGCGATCGCGTCCACACATGACCTCTTTGTAAAATGCAAAGCGCCTCGCTCGCGCAAGGTTCCCCGAAGAAAGAAGAAGAGGCGAAAAGCCGCGGGACGCCCGGTGTGGCCGTCGGCGACGCGTCAGCGTCAGCGAGATGGTAATAATTCAAAAACCGACACAAAGACGACGCACTCCTCGTAATGGTATTTACCCAGGCGACAGTGACTTCCCGCCGGATGTTGACATCGGGTAAGATGGATGCCGCGGCCCCGCGTGCAGCCGAGAGCCTGCCGCTGGCCTCCCCTCCCCTTCCCGATGCTTGCGCAGCCAAGTGCCGGGCGAAAACGGAGGAAAGTGCCGGATGGCTGGATTGGGCACATATTCGGAAGCGAGAAAATTTACAATCCACCCAAGTCTCGCCGTATATTAAGCAAAGTTACTCGCGGCCAAGTCGTAAACGTCGAAATATATCAATAGCCCGGCGAACACTAAATTTTCAGAACGCACCCCCCCGTCCCTTCCTCGGACTTTTCCCCCCCTCCCCCGCGTCCCTCTCCTCTCGCTTTCTATCTCTTAGCGGCGCGGAAAATCGCGGCCGCGAGGCAATAGATTCACGCGCGGGCGCGACTCGCCGCGCCGCGACGATAGATTAGTTACACGCCCGCTGCCGGCGTGCTAGCCCGAAATAATTAATGGCCGTGAGCTCGGTGACTGCGCGAGCCGCCTCGCGTTCGAGCGTGAATTTCCGCATTTGCCTCGGAGGAAAAAGAACGAGCGAACCGCCGCCGGTGATGCCCGCCGGGGGTAGGGGGTGGAAGGAGCATTAATTCGAGCGTCCGCTAAACACGAACTCCGATGCGCGCGCTAATAAAACATGGCGCGCGTGTGTTCGACGCGCTGGCGTTCGACCGACGCGAAATTCGGTGCCGTTTCATTGGGATCTTTAGCGCAGCCGCTAAATCCGGCGCGCCCCTATCCGCTTTTACATTTCGAGCGAAAAAATATGCAGCGAGTTGAGGGGTTTTAATGCGCGGGGGAAATGGGATGCTGTTTTTTATTTAATTCGACGGATCGGGGGAAGCTGAAATTCACTGATTTACGAGAGCATGTGGTTCGTTTCGTACGGAGTTCGGGCGTGCTGCGGGTAGCTGGGTGTTTCGATAAACCAATTTGCGATCTCTAAAATTAATACACCGGTTCTTGAAATAAAGTGTTTGCAATGGCTGAGAGAAGTGTCGTGCGAACAACTTAATTTGTACCGGAAAAATTAATTTGATTTCGCGGTGGGTTCGTTAATAAGCCGCAATATAGCGGGGTAGTTGAAATTTGCCCGTGTAACGTAATTAGATCGCTGCCTATCTATTAATTTAAACTATTAATACATCCGCGAAATGTTACCTCGCTGAAATGAGGTCGACACTTTCATGTTACGAACAAGCGCGAGCTTACACGGCTCTAAAGTGCATTGATGTCAAATATTGTGTTACAAACTCGTGTGCCAACGCCTACGCAGTTCTTCTTTTAATGTCGAGTTCGTAACTTGACGTGCGGCTGATTACTCAAGCCGCGCGGCGCAGAAGAAAAACACGAGTAAACAACCGAAGCAACACAGCGAAACGACGCTGTAGTTACGCTTCTTTTGCGGGCTGAAAATGTGGCACGGTGACACCGCCTGTTAATATTTCAAACGACATCTTGACGGTAATAACCTCCCGTGGCCTCGTAATTTCTTGCGCCACATCCCACCGTCTGGTTGATGCGATTATCTGTATTTCGGAAAAAAGGGATTAAATAAAAAAGCATTTTCGTCCGCAATTTGCCGGAGTGGCCTTCACTCGTTAAATTAGCACTTGACTTCGCATACAGAAGCGGCAACTTCAGCAAGCTCGGTTGGCTGTATTACGTGACGGCGCCACGTGGGAAATAATGGTTGGATAAATTTCCCGCGAGCCATCCAACTAGGTTTCCTTTCAATGAGCGCCGGAGTTGGTCTACAGAGCGCCGAGTCTGAGTCAGTTTTATCTCTGTTCTAAACTACTTTTCTGCACTGCTAACCATAGATGTAGGTTAGAAATTTCAATCAAATTTATTTCTTTCATCGCTCCGCTTTTATTTCCAGTTGTTATCCTCGAATTCAATCTTCCATTGCTATCAAGGAGATTGATCAGCTTTACGGTTAAAAAACAGATTTTGAAGAAATTGAGTATACACTGTAACGTGTGCATACAAAAAGGGTTCAATGTAAATTTTTAAGAGTCAGGGATACCTGATAAAGCAGCTCTTATGAGAGGTTGATTTACTACAAAGTAGTTATAACAATTTTATTAAAAAGGTAATGTATGAGATTCATTTATTAACAATAAAACATAAAGAGTATGAATAATAATAAATGAACGTAAATAATGATAATAAATAGTTATGTAGGTTATGAGAACAAGCATCGCTATGTGCATTTGTGTATACCTACACAGAGGTACATATTAATTGGCATAGTTGCTGTTTTGAAATCCAATAAATCTGATGATCCTCCTTTAACTTCATTGTTATTTCATTAACAGTTTGTTATGCCCAAATATAATGAAAGACAATTAACAAGTTTATTTCGCATGTGTTTTTAGACTCATTGACAGAGATGAAACACATATATTTCCTGGAACCCTCAGAAAAGTATGAGCAAGCAATTTCTGCAAACGAGGGTTGGCAATCCGTGAGTAGGTAAAGCGAGGTCACACCAACATTTACGAGAAAAAAGAGACTTCCGCCAGTAGATAGCTAGTCGCAAACTACGTGATTGTCCGAGGCGCGAAGATTCCACGTCGCACGATCTATCTTGACGTTAGGGAGACGCCAAAAATTACCTTTCCTAATTGAGAGGTCAAGAAGATAAATGCGGAAGCTACGTCTAGCGACCGCTAGCCACCAGTCTTCCTCCGCTCGATTTGTGCGCGAATGCAACGCTGTCCTCTCCAGCTGTACCTAAAATTCATCTTAATATGATTTATGAGCAGTTAGTTTAATTTATTTCCATGATTAATATGCAAGTGCTACATTTATACGAGTTTATTGGTCGCGTGATTTTATAGAATTTATGCATTCGTAAAATTGTTCATGGTTATTTGAATTTCGATTTTCCATTTTTATTTTAATAATATCGCGTGCTTACTTTATAAATGAAACGCGTTTACTAGAGTTAGCAGAATAAACTTGGTATAAAATCATTTCATAAATAATCAATAAACAAATTGAATTCATGCTTATATTATGCACGTACTTCAAAGTTCGTACTCAGAAAATCATAATCGGAGGATTATTGGAAATTTCAAGTTTTTGGAATGAAAACATGTAAAATATTATATCCAATATGAATACGTAGTTACGGATTTAATTGGTATTTCGCTGCTTAAAATAAATATCCAATTCATTTTATAAAAACATCCATTAATTTATCACAAATAAATAATGTAATAATAATAATGTATTACAAAGTATTATGAACGTAACCCACATCCATCGGGTGTTTATAATGATAAAAATTTATCAAATTTTCTTACGGTAATTTTATGATGCCACTGTAGTTTTAGAGGGTCCGTTGGTCATCGTGAACCGTTGGCTATTGTCGCAACATAGACCACACGCTTATCCAAGCTGTTTCCTATATCGATCTCTGCTTTACAGGTATCTAAGCCTTTGTTCTCATAATTAACAGCACATGCCGTGTGCAGTGATCAGCCGTTAAACGCACATTGGTCAGATGCAATGAATGGCCAAATCGTCAACGTAACGCGGTAATTACTTCGGATTCGGAATAGCAAAGCCATTGTTGATTTCGTTTGTTTGTCAACGGATTGGAAGAACAATTGATTGCACCTGAACTTTTTTGTGAAACTTTTATATGGACAAAAAGTTCCTCGCTAGAAACACATTAGTGGTATTAAATTAGTTTTGGAATAATCATAGAAGGGATGTTTTTTTTAAATTTAAATACATCGGCAAATATTGAACTTTTGCCTACCCAGAATTTTTGGTGATTAAACTTTATTACAGACGCAGTAATAGAGTGGATCGTTTTCGTGTCATTTTTTATTAAAAATTTTTCCGCGAATTCTTCAAAAAGAAAAAAAAATATTTTGATATGAAACCTCTAAAGACTCTATAAACTATATTTTTACAACCTAATATTCGATACTATCTTTTTAGTTTGATAATCCGCAGTTTCTCCTTGCGCAAATAATAATGGCGTATAAAAAAGGTTACGAGGACCATAACTAAAATAGACCCGGTACATATTTCTGAAGGTATACCGAGATTACCTCGAACTTCGAAAATAAGTTGCGTCCCGGCAAACAAGTTTTAATAAATGAATGTATCCATTAAACGCAAAAACATTAGTGAAAAAAGATCACCAAAAGTAGATTAAGTATAGCAAAGATCGTTAGGCGAAAAGCACGAGCGAAAGAAAAAGACGGAGGGGACAAAACCCGTGGCCGCGTAGGTGGAAGAAAAAGACAGTGAGCAGCGTCGCCCGTGGGTGGCGTGTACGCAAAAGGAGGAAGCGAGACAATAGGAGGACGAATTATAAGAGCGAGAGACGCGGGGTGCAGCGGCGCCACGAGGCAAGTGCGCGCGCTAGTGGTGGTGCGGGTGGGTGGGCAGGCGGGGGTGGGAGCTTCGTGGAGGTGGCACGGAAGGCGAGAGCGTGGAGGGAGAGACTTGTTGGGATAGGGCGGATACGGGACGCGGGATGCAGGAGCGAGAGAGAGAGAGAGGGGCACGGGAGGAGAGCCGCGAGGGAGAGAGAGGGGTGGGCGCGCAGGGGTGGTGGCGCCGCTCGCGGCGCCGTCGCCCAGCATCTCTCGGGCTCTCCGGCTGGTAAACTGGCGCACCCTCGCGCAGTTTGCTCCCATCCGCTAGTCATACGCTGGCCCGTCGCGCGAGCGCTCCGTTCTCATCTTCGCCGCGTGCCGCACGCGCGCTCGCTCTCACCCCGCCAGGCCGCCCACTTTTGCTCGAGGCACCAGCGTTTAGGCACCTGCACCGATAGACGAGACACCCGCCGCCCCTCTCCGCCACCCCCCGCTCGCTTGCTGCGTGCGCCCGCTGATCCGCGCTAACCTTGTTGCGCCGCTGCGGATAACCCGGTCTGGTGCTAAATATTCAAATCTCGCGTATCGGCCCGAGCGAGTGCCGCGCGGGACCGACGGATCGGCGTGGCGGTATAATCGCGGGACGCCTAACTGCGGGCGAATCCGAGTAGTACGTCGGTGCTTGCGCGTGTGTACTTGTGGTGCGGGTGTACGCCGAGGGTGACGTCACCCCAGGACTCCGTGTGTATCCCTCGGCACATGGGCTTTGATTTATTCCTCGGTCCTTGCCAAACAGCCGAACCAGCGTCGCATCATCATAGCTATCGTTATCACCCACTTCGGCGTTATTACATTAGATGAGGCACTTTGCGCGGCGCGCACTTTCTGCGAAAATTTATCGAGCATACGGATAGTGTCGGCGCGAGTCGCTGAAAGGCCCGTTAAGCCGAATACGGAGATTGGAGGTGACGATATTCGCAGCAGGGCCGGCAGGTTCTACATCCCGCGCTTCCGCGTCAAGCTGGCAGATATCAGAGGGCCCGTTATACCGAGGAATCCCGCGTTAAATGGGAGGCGAGCCATTGGTACTCTCCTCCTCTAGTGCGCGCCTCCACACCATTGACAACGGCGAGCAGCGCACCGCTAACGCGCGTGCATCCGTCGAGCGGCGTAACGAACCTGGATACACAGTGTGATTGGCAGGCGGTGGATTCGATTATTAAATACAGCCGCCGCTGTTTTCGTTAAAGCGAACGATCGCACGACGAGATTCCACCGATCGCCGGGACTATGAAGAAGCAGCGGGGTGTGCGCTCGTGAAGTGCGAGGGACCACAGTCGTTTAAACGCCCGAGACCCCGGTAGCTCTAGCGATTGCGAATCCACGGAACCGAGCGAGATGGATACATTCCTGATCCTGGGAATATGTTTCTTGTGCTACGAAGTCTGCGACATGCTGAGACGCTACTCGGCGCCTGCACCCATGATGGAGTCCCAGAAGCTGCCGTCGTCGCCTAGCACAGCCACCACGTCGTCCTCCTCCACGCCGCGCAAGATATACTCGATCTCGTAGAGCGCACGAAAATTATCGATTCGATCGCAGCCGCATCCTCGTTGAGCCGTCGCGGGAAATCCAGCCCGGAAGGTGTTCCCGCAGCAAACACGTGCAATCGCTCCCCCGTATGCGCCGAGGCATTTTCTCCCGTCCGCTGGACGTCCCGGGTCAATGCGCGGGGAATGTGCGAGACGCGTTCAGAAGGGTTTGCGGCCAGCTGCCGGCGGGTTGTTAGAGTTCCTCCGTGGTACGAGCCCGGCTACCGCTCGCCACTGACGAATGCCTTGTACGTGATCGAATGCTTCGAGGCTAGATTCGACGCACGGCTCATAGGGCGCCCCGTCTATTTGGTCTCTAACTCGCTCGCGCGCTGCCGCTCGAAAAGATTCAATTTGGCTTAGCGTCGATGTTAGTCTATCGTCCTACGTGTGTCCACGACTCGCTTACTTTTAATACACACTGTTAATCGCTTCGTGCATGTTTGTATTAAGTAATCTGTGTCAACCCGTCGTATGCGCGTTGCGCATATTTTGTACTTTCGACTTGCGAGTGTCTACTGCACAACGAAATCTATCAGCGAAGAGGGCACGAAACATTCGTCGAAGGAATCTTTGTATCAAGCTATAAATATTCATCGACCACCGCTCGTTCCCGCTGATTTGCAAGTCCGCGTGCGAGAAGTACGGTGGAATTATGGTAACTGAAAAAAATTGACTGCGCGGAGGGTCGCGCCTGCCGGACGGCGAGATACCAAGTGAAGCGGAGTTTAAAAGATGTTAATGTAGCTCCGGACGGCCGGGTGCGTCGCCACTGCGCATCCATTCACAGTCCTCCCCCGGGGGATAGAGAAGAGGGGCATTGCCCCAGTGAGTTTTGCATCGGCGAAAATCAAAAGAAGATTGAGAACTCGAGAGGCGAAAGGGGATCAACGCCGGCCGGAGAGATGGACTCGCTGGAGCGTCTAATGAGCACGATGCCTCATCAAGCCCCGGCCCTCATGGCGGCCTCGCGATCGCAAAACTCCTTTGTGCAGGCCAGCCTCTGCTCGGTCATTGGTCGGAAGGGCCGGCATCTTACTGGGACATTTTGTCTCACGGGAGATACTATGGAGGGCATCATTCAGTGCCTCGTCTTCCTCAAAGCCTTCTCGGTAAGATAGATACAACCATTCCTTTATGCGCTGTGTGTACTCGAATGCCTGATGCGTTTTCATGTTCTTTACGTCAGCGGCGAGAAGGTCGCGCGACTGATATACACATATATACACATTACGTACCGCGCGAAAAGAAAGAAACGCTTAAAGAATTTCAACGTTTGACAGATTGTGCAAACTCGAGGCAGGACCAATGTACTTTTTGACAATTATCCTTTTACCCCCTCCGAAAGAGCTTAAATCCGGGCTGAATGGGATTTCGCTCGAGCGACCGCCGCACAGCGTGAATTAGCAATAGTGCTTTCATTCTGTCGAATATGATTTCAAAGTGCATCCTTAGTGTCGCGCCTCAAAGGGAAGTGAAAAGTGAGAGACATCCGGGGCAAGAAACGGCGGGAGAGAGAGAGAGAGGGAGAGATCGGTATACGTGGGGAAGGCTCATTAACCCCGGTCGCGCTCGCTAATTTCGGTATACATTTTTTAACGGATTCGCCGCAGGCACCCGGACCACGAGCGCAGAGGAGCGAGAGTGGGGGAGGGGAAAAAAAGAGGAAGAGGTGAAAAGCGGGAGAAGACATATCGCTGCGGGATATTGCGGTGAGTCGTGAATTACAAATCGCTTTGGCGCGTGGAAGCGCGCGAAATTTTGAAGACGATGAGCGTGCGATATTGAAGGGGCCACTTCTCTCTCCTTCCCCCTCTCTCTCTATCTCCGTCACTTCCGCTCTTTTCTCCCTTGATGTTTTTATCATCGTGATAATTTTTATTCCCGTCGACGTCGTCGGAGGATGGAGACTCACAGATGGGGAACCCGAAGGGCCATAGGCTGTAGAGCACATCGTATTCCTCTCTCTCTTTTTTCGCCTTTCTCTCTTTCTCTCTCTCGCTCTCTCTCTCTGGCACCCGACCATTTCGGAAGATAGACCCGCCCAACGTGGGGAAGTTTACTGGAAAACGAAGGAGCGCGGCCGATAACATCTTTTACCCACCATTTTTCAGACTACAAGCTCTCTTATCTATCAAGCACCGCCGCTTACTACGCACGTTCTTCGTTAAACTGAAAAAAAACGAGAGGACTTCGCACGAAATTAAGGAGTGCAAATCAAAGAATGGGTCGAGAAACGAGTCACTTGTGATTACAACGAAGATAAACTTATGAACTGAATAGCGGACGTTGGTCAGAAGCATGAATTTATTGAGTTGTCGTGATACATTTTACATTTTATAAAACAAAAAAATTATACTATTCATACTCTGTAAAAATGAGAAGATATTAATAAATATAATCGTAAATTCTGTTTACCTAATTGTTTTTTCGTGTACTTTTTTATTGCCATCCTTTATCATACGTTGCTTTAATTTTATTTGCATAAATCAGTAGTGTATCATTATGACAGTTAAAAATATTGCAACCTCGTTTCTTTTATTAAACATTTTCACATTTTCATTTTTATGATTTGAAATTCTGATTGGCTACGAGGAGAACTGATGTAAAATTCGAAAAGGCATAAAAAAAAGCTTAATTCAATAAATTATGGACAGCTGCTGCGGATTATTCCGATATGGCATAATAGGGTACAACGCGATCGGAATATACTGCAAGAGAACATTACATTACTAGCACTGCACGTTGCATTCAACAAATTCCTTTTATTTGCACAATACGTAAAAAAAGAATGCGAAATAATTAATGACTTTATCAGTTGGCATTCAATTCCTTTGTCTCTTATTATTTACGGCTTTGGCGCTTGGCTCTTTTTCAAAACGTTTGATGGAGTACAAAAGGATGAAAAATTACGGCCAAAAGATTGATTGACAAGTAATATGCAATATTGCGGTGCTGCTTCTCAAAAAAATTCCGACGTGTATATTGGCAACACGCCGGCGCCTTTCTTTCATCCCCCCCCTTTCTCTCGCCCCAAATACATTCTCTATAGACCTATATAGGCTACTTTAAACGTGACTTGATAAAAATTTAACGATTATTCTATAAACGCGGTAATTTGATTTTGATGTAAAGCCAGCGAGTGATACAGTTTTTTTTATAAGCACTTTAGGCCGGCCCAGATGAATGCGGATAATCCGCGAGAAAAAAAATATCATGTGTTTACCTTAGTAACTACAGTTCCCAGCAATAATAAATCACGGGAATTGCTTTGAAGCAATTTTCTCAAACTCATTTTCCGCGGTAAATCTTCGCATTAATACCTTATACGCAGTAACAATTCTTCTCGGCGAAGATTACGTTAAAACTCCAGTCGGCCGCGGCAACTGCCGACAATAACCAAATCCAAGTGAAATAATTGCCGCGCCTTTTCGTCCCTCCTCGTCGTCCATTTAAACGCGGCTTTCATCAAGGATGTCCCTCTAATTAAATTAAACGCGGAATTCGTGTAATCGATAACTTTTGTTCTTTCGTACTTTCTCATTTATATTGAACCCAGGGCCAGATGTAAAATTCAGTCTGTTTCAACTATTACGTCACGGCCGTGTCACTTCTCCAACTTGAAACATTGTTCGCTAACTTTGAGCTTCACTTTTATAATTGTTGAAGGACATTTGGAATGCACATTGGACGATATTACGTAATAGTGAGAAAAAGTCCGCTTTTAAATTAGAGTGAGTTAGTTCGAAATTGAGTTTTAATATAACATTAACGTATTGCTTTTTAATTTATAAAGTTCTTTTTATACTTCATTGAACATTGTTCAAAAGGAAATTTTTTTGTATGGTAATGTAAACAAGCAGTGAAAATATGACGTTAGAATAGTTGTGAAGTGAAACACAAGCCTGCAAAAGGAATTCTATACCTAGTTACATTCAGAAATGTAGGTTTGTACAAAATTATTCAGTTTCATAAAGTACGAAAGAGATTTTCGAGATTTATACCATAATATTTAGACACGCAAAAAAAAAACTAAAAATCAAAAGAGTTCAGTATTTTGTTGCCAATTTTTTTTCTCGTTTAATTATTATTTTTTGAGTAGACCGAAGTACCTGCGTCCGTTACTGTCGCCTAATTACAATATGAAATCAGTTATATTGTTAAGATGAAAATCTTCAACATAAAAATCTGGAAATGCATTTTAATTGAAGAAGCACAGTAATTGGTGCAAGCACCTCCAGCTCTTTCATTAATGGTGAAGGACACTTTTTTGATTGAGATTATTTGCACCATAAACTTTTCTACTAAGTAATTAAATTTTATAGCACAGTATTCGATACTTTTCGAAAAAAATATTATTTATACAATTAATTAATTTAGGTCACCAATGAGATTCTTGCATTTCACACCAATTAAGAAAACTTTATATATTTGTATATATCAGTTACGTTTTTAATTGAAACGCTGATGCTTTTCAATGTATTCATTCGTTTTCTAAAGAAGCAAATAAACGAGCGAAGATTTATTCGCAACGCGTACCCGGCCAGAGAAATGATTAAATGCAAAAAATAAAACCCACTCATACTCCATGTTTTACCCGAAAGCTTGAATCTTGTTATTGAATTATTTTTCTCTCGCGGCAAAGGCCCAATTCATCCAGAAGAAAAAAAGAGTCCCATTAAAGCGAGAGAATATTTAAGCAGCAAACAAAAAAAAAAGAAAGATGTTGATTAATCCACGAAATAACACGCTCGGGCAGTGGGTTAACTCTCGGCCGTCACGAAAAACGAAGACAGGCGTAGCGTTACATTCGCGCGACACAGTCCACGAGACGTGGTTTTAATTTGGCTCCTCAGCCCGGGAGATTGCGCCCCCCTGGGAAATCTTCAAACGCAACACCTCCCCTCCCCCCTCCCTAACTTTTCAGCCTCCGCGGGGCCTCGCGCGCTCCCATAGTCTGTCGCTTTTGCATCGCTCCGGGTTTCCCGGAGAGAGGAGCGCGCCTACCCGCCCCGCACGCGCACGCAATACGTTTGCTGCTCGCGCGGGCGTATACGGGCAACCAGAAGCGAAGGCAACGCTCCGGTATTCCGGCGGCGCGAGTCCCCGACGACACGTGAAATTGGTGGATCCGCCAACGACTCAACGCCTGGATTCGCGCATGCACGCGAGCACATTATTCTTGACGGTATAAACTGTGTGCCCGTACGTGTATGAGCAGCTGTGGGTGTATGTGCACGTGTATGTCTGTGTGTGTGAGTGTGTGGGCGAGTGCGTGAGGCCAGACAATCGCTTCGCATTCCCCACTCGCACGGGGCGAGCTCGCTGGTATTGGTCGCTCCGTCTCCCTCGCGCGCGACTATACACAGACGGGTTTGTTGAACGCCCTGCGTTCCACCAGCTTGATCCGCTAAAATAGGACTTTCGGCTAAAGCTCAACTGCACGGATTTACTATGAGGATTGACAAATCGAAACTTTTGTTTCTTTGTGCGCGATCTCTCCCTCTTTTTTTCGTCCTCGTGGGGTCTGCGGGTCTTTCTCGGCCGCGGCTCGCAATAGAGAGACCGAAATTCGGGATGCCGAATTTGATGGACTCGCCTTTCTCGTTCGCTAAATAGGCTTTGGACTTTGCGGCTTTTTCGATTATTTTACAGCGTTTCTTTTTAGATGTTGACCGGTTGCGGATTTTAAAGCGATCTGGATAACTCTTTAAATGAGAATTTAAATTGAAAATAATTTAGTAGGATTAAAATTAATTTTGTTATTGGTGATGATAAAACATAATATTTTTTGTCTTTTGATGGAACAGTTGTTTATAATTTTTCCTTAATTTTTTGTTTCAGGTACGTTTCAAAAGATAGAAAGCTCGATAAAAGTGATAAGTACTTAATTTAGTAAAGATCTATAGTAACCTTTTAATCATCGCATTAAGATCCCGATAATTACCGTGTCTCAAAACTTTAAATTAAGAAATATTTGCAAAAAAATTATTTTGAAATAGTCTCTGTTTTCTTCATTATCTTCAATATTTTACTATTAATTATCAATGTCGTATCTTCCATCAATTTATTTCACATTATTACACATTTTTTTACTAAAAGGATAAAATAAATTTATTTGAAATGCTACTTATACGCTGCACGGTTGATTAAAGAGATAAATTTTACACTGCATTGGAGTTAATCTTCCGCTGTTATTTTTCTTCGCAACACTCGCGCTAAAAATACGTTTAAAATTGTTATTATTTTTCTAGCAGTCGGTTAGAGTTACGTGTCTATCGATTTTGCAAAATAGAAATAGAACGCGCAGTCGTGGCAGCGTCGGGCGACTAAACAAAAACGGGCTTTGACGATTCAGTGGAGCGAGAGCTCGCGCTCTCTCATTCTTTACGTCAATATTTGCCATAACTTGTTTTCGAACTTGTCGGGCCAAGTGTGCCGAGCCAAGTGTTAACTGGAGGGGAGGGGGCGATGATGGATAGAAAATATTCCTCCGTCTCGGATGATTCAAGATGTCCGAAGTGCGCCCCGAAGGTCCTCCCTTCACAGGCGGAGAGGTCGGTCTAATCTGTTAGTGATTGTTTTTGCTCGGGGGCGTGAGCTCGCCCCGAGGCGCGCCAAACGTTTGTTTATGTACGTATGAAAAAAATTGACGAGGACTCCGTGACCCAGTCGTGGGTGTTCTTATAAAAAGATGATGATTTTTTTTAAAATAAAGTATCTTACTTGCTTCTTTTTTAATTTAATAGTGTTTTGTGTCGCGATGATCTATGAAACAGGTTGACAAATGGGTTTTGTTTGATCGTTATATTTTGCAGTATAATAATATTTCATTTTTACTCGTGGTACTTCTTTTTCTTGACTTTTTACATTTTACATTAGAGTTAATAAATATTATCAACTTTAAAGCAAATCGTAATGTACAAAAGGTTACACGTAATAGTACTTATTAAAGTACAATATTCATACGTTATTCAATTCTAGTACAAACTATACATTCAGTTGATAAATTCGTTCCATTTTCTATTTCAGGAAGACAAATTTAAACTGGAACAAATTTTTCTTAAACTTATATCCGCTTATAAAAACTTTGTGAATCTTGGATTGTAGTTAAAGTTGAATAAAATGTAACATATTGTAACATAGTTTTTAGTATTACATTAGCGAACAAAACTTACTTTTTTTCTACTTTTGCGTAAAATAATTAACTCGATGAGATTACATTGCATAGCTTTCATACCTAAAGGTCTAAAAAGAAAGATATAAGCGTACAAAACTTTCAAAAGATTTAATTCGAAAGGCTAACTTGTTAAATAAATAGTTAAAACAATCAAAGCTAAACAGACAAAGGGATTAGTCGAGAAACGAATAGAGGCAAGAGCAAACGGGCCAAAAAATAAAAAAGAAATAGCGAAGAAGACAAGAGAAAAAAAGGTCGGAGGGGGTAGGAAATTGAGCGAAAGATGGGGTAGCACTCGGATAAGGACGAGAGGAGAAGATAGTAAGTGGGTAGAATAAGAAACGCAAGATTAAGTGGGGAAAGGGAGAGGTAAGACGGAATGCTGGATTTGATGGGCACGAGCCATTACTCCTTTCTGCTAATCGAAGGGTACGCCTCTTCGGAATCTAGCCGATCTGCCTACATTGATCCGTGACCCCCATTCGCTCCTCTGCCTTTTTCCCTAAGCACTCTTTTTTTCTTCGCTCCGTTCCCCACTTCTAGTTCCGTTACTTTTACTCCCTCCTCCATCGCCCCAAACTGACGGCTAGTTTGTTACGTACCGAAGGAACGGTGACTCCGCTGATTTTCAAAATTCTGCCTGATGGACAAAAAACGACGTTTCTTTCGGTCGGAACGCATTTTTCTCCGGCAGTTCACCACTCATTTGGCAAGACAAATAAAAATAAACTTTCGTTGCTTTTGATGATATTTTTATTTTTATTATAAAAGTAATTACAGCGTGTATAGTGCTTTATAAAAGTTTAATAAAAATAGTAGTACAAACTTTATAAAAAAAGGATAATAAAATTTTGCGGTTCATTTTGTGTATGTCATTTCACCGTCGGTTTCTATTTTGGAGGACAAAATACGTTTGTACAATATTTAGTAGCTGTAATGAAAACACATCATTAATAACATGTATATTGATTAATTTCACAAAGCTGATCTCAAATAGCGAAATGCATTAAAATCTTAAAAGGTGTAAATTATTATGACAGGTAAATTATCTATGTGGAATATATACACGGTATGAAATAAAGGGTATCAATTATTAGGAAACCTTTAATATTAAGCCTATTGAATTATTTCAACTCCACGTCAAACGTGCCATTAAATTTCCTGACATATCTGGCGTTATTATTTAGAGAATAGCATATTAATTCAAACAGTAAAAGAAAATTTGGTATTCCCAACGTACCCGACTCGCAATTCAGAGCACCCGAGCAAAAACGACACACCTACTTCGTACTTTTCGCGCATCTTACAGAGTATCGCCGATTTTTTCTTCGCGCACCTTTTTTATTGTGGCAAAAAGAGGGTATAAAAAACAGGCTGTCCCCAGTGTCTTTTTTACCCCTATTTCTCTCTGTTTACTCCGGACCTTCTCTTACTCTCGTCTCGTCGCAATGTAGCTTTTTTCTAGCGCGCATCAAGCAGTAACCCAAAAGGAATACGCGAGAGTACGGCTCGCCTGCTTCTTATTGGGTATCCGTTTGGCTTTATGTCTTTACCCGACTTTTTTCATCTACCCTCATTTTTTACAAGATATTTTCGCCGGAGTCGTTTTCTATCCTTTGCGCTTCTCTACGCGGGGCATTTTAGATTCAAGTGATGGAAGCGCAAAAATGTTACGTTTACGAATATTAGAGCAGCGGAAAATTGTCGTTCCATCTCGCCGATATCCTCGTGCTAAAGTATACTCCTACAATATACATGCACTTTGATTGCTTGTTGCCGTTGGCGTGTTTGCTTGTGCAGTTTTATATTTATTTAATCGATTGTTAGCCCACAAACAAAAGGATAAAATTGTTTTTTTTGCGCAACAATAATTTGACAATTTTTTTCTCGTTTTTTCACACTACTGTTTTTTCCAGTTTATTTTTTTTATAGATATACAAATATTTGAGTATCAATTGTTTATGTACCGTGGGTTCAGTTAAATTTCTATTTTAGTATTTTTTTGTTAAATTTCACTTCAATTTCTCTCTATATTTGGTACATGACATGAAATTTGGCGTAAATGAATTGTCATTTTTTCACATACTTCACTGAAAATCAATCTTAAATAAGTTATATGTATTAAAATACGATATTATGGGGACATGCAACCCTCCTGTCCTACTTTATCGACGTCCACATTGCTTTTAAACGTTTCAAATTTTAAAACCATTTTTCACATTTAAAAAGTATTTTGTCAAATGTATAATCTTTTATAGCACTTTTATTTGTATTATTTTACAATGTAATCTTTTTTAAACGCGTTTTCTTTTACCATTTTTAATAAATTTTACTAGATTTTCTAGTAACGCTCTTCTGGTGATAAACTTTCATTAACTAGAATCATTTGCATACATCATCATGAAAAGCAATAAAAGAAACATACACTCAAAAAAAATTAAAAATTAAGATATTTCATGCAATATCAATATCACACTCTTTTAGAATCCCCGAGATAATATAAATTCTTGGGTCTTTAAATACATAATTCTGTGATCTAAAAAAGATTCTCACTCCTCTTTTCGAAAGGTATACCATCAATTGAGTACCAAATCGTACCTTCTCTTTTAAGATCTATCAGTTTCGATACATTATAAAAGCGTTGAAAACGATGAAAGGCGTAGGTGGAGTGAAGGCAGGTTCGATTTTTCCAGTCTCGCCAGGGCATTAATTGAACGCTGAATAAACATAGCGCTTTCGTTGGGTGGATGACACGGGAGGAGAGGAGAGCTGATTTATGCATACGAAAGGTAACTCGAGCTCGAATACTCCCGTTTCCCATCTGCAGATTGTTGACCGCAAACGTCTCAATTACTGACCTGCATTGCCCGGTAATTGAGACGTCGTTTAATTGCACGGCCTGTTTTGTAAAACTCGAAATTCACAAGTTTATATACACGAATCGTCGTGGGATCATTTTCCAACTTTGTTGCGACACGAAATTGAATTGTCAGCTGATCTCCGCTTCCGAATTCATGAATAGGCTGCGCAAGAAAAACAATTAATATCATCGTAGTCGCGAACTTCTGGGTACTTATCTGACGCAAGATTCAAAATTCATGGAGTAGGATTGAAAAATCGATGTAAAAAAAAGCAACGTAGACGGGAGAAAATAATTGCATTGATTTGGGCCTATCAAATCTGTCGATAATGGAACAAGTGTCTCGCGGGGATTTGACCTAACGAACTAAAGCAGACAATGGAGTTTCGATAGAAAGTGCTAAGTTTTTTCTTCCGGACTTCCCCCCCGGCGGGGCTGCTCGCAAAGCTTATTCCAGTTTCTCGCCTTCGATTTTCGTATAGCGCGCGAGGGGGAGAGCCGGGGCTTCATCCCCCTCGCTCCCTTCCTCCTTCACCTCTTCCGCGCTAAAGTTTTTCCCCGAGCAAGCACTCGCGCGAGCTCCTGCTTCATAAAAACTGTACAGCCACTCTTCGGCAGCCATCTGGCGTTTACTCGCCGGAAAAGATGAATCGTGAAAGTCTCGCGCAGTCGTTAGCTTTATATACTGCCGCTGAACGGGCGCCGACCGGCGCGTTACCTATCCGCGCGCGCTGACCGATATCCCCCCTCTCGCCTCCCCGTCCCTATCTGCATTTTTCATTTTACACTCGCAGTGGAGATCCGCTTTGCAATAGTAACGACGGCTCGGAATGGCCCCGCTGCATTCTTAACCTCCCCTGTACGTATTTTCTTTTTTTTTCGTTGCGCGGCACCCCGCGGCGCTTCGATGCCTCTAAAAATTGCGGATGGAGTTCGCGCGGCGCGTAAGTGCGCGATGAAACTGTTATCGCTCGAGATTCCCCGGGCCGCGGGGCGAAAACAATATTGAGAGCGGAAAATCTCGGCGGTGTGTACACGTCGAAATCCGCCGGGCCGTGACGAAATCGATCGAATCCATTCTCATTTGCAGCCCTCCTGATTTTCGAATCGCTCGCGCGTCGAGATAACGCAATCCGCGCTAACAAATTGAATAAACTCGGCGCCGTGACGCGGGAGGAGCGCGACCGGTGGAATATTTCCGTAGAATAAGGGATGCGAGAATGGTTAACGGAATTACGGACGGGCGCCATTACATTTTCCTGCTCTCGCGAGATGTTGAACGCTGGAATTTTCTTGCGTCGGTGTGTCGCGCGGCGAAACGAATTAATGCTTCTATACGGTGACCCGTGTTCGAAATGCACAAAAATAATTATGTATGGAAAAGAAGAGAAAAAGAGAATTGTAGTAAAAATTACGGTACTTTTTAGGAAAGTGGCCACGGACTGAGATTTAGTTGAAAATTACCATACTTTCTAGTAAAATTTATACAATAGTGTCTAGCATTTATTATCATTATAGAAAATTTTACTAGAGAGAATCTTAATTTTTCAATTAAATGTTAATCTGTGGTTACTTGCCTATACAGTACTGTACTTTTTACTAGATTTGTTTTTCAGTTTGTAGTCGTTGAGTAAATTTACAAATTTTAAGGTTACTGTGTAATTTTGATGCTATTATGCCATTTCTCCGATTTCAAATTATATTGTTCATTTGAGAGGTACATGAAATAAAATTAGTATTGCATTATTTGATTCTCGATCTAATTTAAATATGATATTTGCCAATAAATTTGTTAATAATGAATTTGATATATACGTTATCAAGAAAATAAATACGATATATTGTATATTACTTGCTTTGTTTCCTGGTAACAAATGTATCAAATGTATTATTTACCATAATTATGATAAATTTTACAATAATACTTTAATTTTTTCAAAAAAGTTCTCCACCTTCAAAAATTTATAGTAAATATTTCTATATTACTGTTTTAATATAACTACACATCTTGAATATCTTTAATAAACTTAATCTAGTGCCTAAAATACTCTTAATATATTGCAAAAATGTTTATAGTGTTGGGAAATTCGTTAAGTAGTCAAATGAACATTAGTTTCTCTTCGAGTGATCATCTCCGTACACTTTACTACCGTAGGCGTTGGAATCTTCGAAAGTGAAAGTTCATGCAACTCAGCCGGGAGCTTAATTATGTTCAAACGAGTTTTCCGGAAGTTCGAAGCCTAACGTAATCATCCTATTTATGTCTCACGACCCAAATGACCTCCGGCTTGCGGTTGTTTCGTCTTGACGTCGCAGCATAACAAATTGCATTTCTTTTAGTTGTCTGCAAACTGCAAACTTCATCCACACCGCACTACGAGTTATTCAGAAGCAGTTCACCTATACAGACATTAACGCGGATTAATTAATTCATTGATAAATTGTAAACTGATGAAAAAAAAATAGGATAGCGAATCCAGTTAGGACGTTTTAGTTGATTTAATCTTTGAGAGGCTAAATTTTAAATCAATTTGACATAATTGTTCTACTTTGAAAGTTTGTAAGACTGCACGGGAAAGTAGGTTAATAAACTTATAAGATCACATTTAATTGAAGTTAAATTTTCTTCTCTAGAAAAAATGAGATTTTCATTACTGCAGTCTCAAATGATTGTCAGGGTCTTACTGCTGTCAATAAATTATTTTAATTAAGTTTTCGAAGTAAACTCTGGCGAATGAAGTATCGCACTAAGGATTTATAAAGCAGGGTCAATATTTAATTTAATTTTAATTATCTTGACTGTTAGAAAATAAAGTAAATCCATTGTAATGAATCCAAATAGACCTTCAATAGATAATGGAGACAATAAAACTCAAATAAAAGCTACTGAATTGAACAAAATAAAATTTATATTACTTCGAACGAATGGCTGGAATTTCCTAGCCGACGTTGTACATTATTTAAAATTATTTGACTCCACTGATTTGTCCATTCTTTTTTTAAATAATTAAATTAATGCACCAATGAAACTCAAAAAATTCAATACAAAGATCAAGTAAGGCAATAAAGCAATGTTTATGGTTACTCCGTTATCCCTATCGTGTGATTGATATTCGAGGCTGCAAAAAGTTTAGTGAATTTATTTTTATGTGAAGAGCTACCATAAATAAAATATTATTGAATATCAGACGATAGAATAGATCTTAAGACGCTGCAAAAAGAGCTAGTGAACGCGTGCTATGTGAAAAGGTTACAAACGGATTCCGTAAGGGTACAGGAACAAAAAAAACCTAATAAAATGGGCAATTAAATCTGATATCACTCGCATTGAATCTTGTTAAATGGCACAGCAATAAAAAGAAAAAAATTCTCGTTGTTTTTCATCTCACTCTCCTTTCCTTCCTCTTCTGCCCCTTTCCCTCGCCCCCTCTCTCCTTCTCTCTCGCTCTCGCGCTAGTTTTCTTTCCCTCTCTCGCTCTCCCTCCTGCTCTTTCTAGTTCTCATTCTTTCGAATAGAAGTAAATAAAGGGTCGTTTCTCCCTCTTCTGACATTTATCGATTCGTCCGCGACCGCCGTCGATTCAGCGTCTATTGAGGCAATCCGCAATATTGCCGTGCTATCGAAAACGTGTAGGTGCAAGCGTAGGAACAAAAAAGTGCTCGCAATGGTACAAAGAAAAATACGAGAGACTGTGAAAAAAATGGAGAAGGAAAAATATGCCGCCGGAGAAAATAGTCCGGGGTGGAGAAAAAAGTGGGACATTGATTTTACGACGCGTCTGCGGAATTTAAAACGTTGATAAAAGTGTGGCTCGCTGTAAGTTTCGTGAAATACGGCGAGAGGCGGGCGGAGCATTAAAAAAAAGGGGGGATACGATTGATTTGTTTACTCCTCGTTCCGGGGGAAGAGGCGCGTATATTCGGATTTAGCCTTAAACGCAAGGGGCACCCGTCGAAATGCACGATCTCGGCTGCCACTGAATTTTACAATGAGTGCACAGTGGAAAGAGCGTAACGCTGGGCGGAAGAAAGTGCTGCATCATCCATGTTTGCGAATGCTCGCTTTTTATTATTTAGCACTTTTTTTTCCCAACGACGGATGAAAAAGTATTCACTTTGACTCAGGCGTGCGCGAAAGACGGTGAAATGCATTCCTGACGTTGAAAGGAGAAATACACCTAAATTTTTGCAGGTGTGAAATAAGTTAAATAATTAAATTAAATAAGGGTTCGAAATTAATTTGTTTAATTAGATTAATCAAGAAATTATTAAGTTTTTATATTTTCT
Organism: Eurytoma adleriae; assembly: GCA_900480045.1. Lineage (NCBI taxonomy): Eukaryota > Metazoa > Arthropoda > Insecta > Hymenoptera > Eurytomidae > Eurytoma > Eurytoma adleriae. Next base: position 27,345 of record UXGC01000200.1, read on the forward strand.
AATTACTGCAAAGTTTATGTGTTAAATAATTTTGTTAATAACCTTTGTTCTGATTTATTTTTTAAACTCAAAAATTAAAATGCTTGTTCGCTCATTTAATATCTATTCTAATAAGTTTCCAGAGATAATATAAATTAAAAAGAAGTTAAAAAGTGTTTTGTCGACGAAGTGAATATTTTTCCAAGTTTTATTAATAACGGATAAAAAGAATTAAAACATCCTGGATCTAGTTAAAAAAAAAAGAGAAAAACGTTAAAAGTAAGCTTGGAAAAATACGAGGGAACGAAGTGAAATATCGAAGGAAGAAGGAAAACGCGGACAAAAGCTAAAACGCGGAGAATAACAAGTTGAGGTCGCGGGGAGAGGGGGAAGGGGAGAGAAGCTGCGAAACTGCGCGTATGCAGGAAGAGAAACGGCAAGCGGAAGGTTGAGGCGGAAGAGCGCTGCTAGTGGCACTCGGACGTTGTCCAGTTTCTTCAGCAGTACATCTACCGCCGCGTCCCTCTCTCGCCCCCCATTCTTCCCTTTCTTCGTCATACCGAGCGAGCTTTCCCGTGCGGTCCGTTTTCTTAGAACTCACGAGATGCGGTCGGATTTCAAAGACGGGAAACACGGGTAAAAGTCCTGCGTGGTAGTTTACCTTCGCAATTTTATTTCAATTCTCTTACTTTCGATATTAATTGGCGCATTGTACGTACATATTTCATTTACGTATAGCTTAAATACTCGATTGAATAAATTGCTTTTTTATTAAAAATTTACGCTTTTATTAAATATCACTGAAAAAACGATAAAATAATTATTAGTAATTCGACAGATGAAATAATAATTAAAATTGATATCTCTTTTTTGTACTCCATTGTTTTCTAAACTTGACTTGCGAGTACGATTTTATTAAAAATGTTTTATATAAAAAAACGATAAAATAATTATTAATAATAAAAATAATAATTCGACAGATGAAACGATAATTGAAATTGATATCAGGAGATCGGGTAGCTTTTTTTTTGTAAACCCCATTGTTTTCTAACTCGACTTGCGAGTACGCGTGTCGAAATGAATAATCGAGCGTGCACACTCGACGCATGAATCGGAGCGCGAGTTTAAAAACGCAACTTTCCTCTCCGCTAATATTTTTGTTTCCGAGACTCTCGCTTCTGCTGCTTCGACTCCGCGCGCGAGGAAAAAAAAGGAGAGAGAGGGAAAAAAAAAACCTCGGCTGAATTGAATGGTCTTGACGAGTGCTAACGTGAATGCGGAATCCTGATCAAAGCGCAGAAAATGCAATCCAATAAGTGGAACCTCCGCAATCTCGTATTTTATACGGAGCTTGATTGATGTGAGCGAAATGCGGGAGCAAGGAGAAAAATGTCGGATAATGAAACTAGGGAGGAAAGTATTGATGCCCATTCATCGTCATTCATTCTCGTACGTCAAGTTGATTGTCTCACCCCGATTGCCGCTCTTAATCTGGAAATTGCATAAATGAATATTTATTTGTTGTCCGCATATATTTATTATTGTTACCGTGTAATTTTGATTAAATATTTGACGATTTCGAGCGTGTTTACCAACGGAAAGATTTTGATTAAGCTAAAAATCACACGTCGCAAGTAAATATTTTTTTCATTACTTTATAGTCGACGAGGGTGTAGCTGTATTTTCACGTTCGGTTGAATTTTAAAAAATATTAAAACTTTTTTAAAACATCAGAGACTATTGGAAAAATATCGTAATTCAAAGTATTTACAAAATCGAATAATAAAACAATTTAATTAAAAACGAACGTCTGACCAAACTCGGCTTATTCTACTTACATATACTAAACATACTGTCTGACCGAATTCGCCTTATTCTCCTTACACGTACTAAATCTACGGCAGTTTTAAGGTAGGATTCTACTGAATTCTACTGAATCCTACTGAATCCAACCTTAAAACTGTCGTAGATTTAGTACGTGTAAGGAGAATAAGGCGAATTCGGTCAGACAGTATGTTTAGTATGTTTAAGTAGAATAAGCCGAGTTTGGTCAAAGGATCAAATTTGTTAAAAACTTATCAAAACTTTTTTTAGACACTTCTTATAATGTGGTTAAATGTCTTTCAAGTGAATTGTTTTTTTAAATACTGAATATAGCACATACTTGATACTTAATTCATCTTGTACCTCGAATAGAAGTGAGAGCATATCGTCCATTGCAATTAAATTTCTACACCGAATAAAGTAGCGGATGAATCGTAGCCGCCATAAAAAGGGGGTAAAATCTTAAAATTTATTTCCACCTCTAACTCGTAGAAAATTAACGTGTCAAAGAGCTCAGCCGAAGCTTCTCAACCCGTATCCTTGCATAAAGCTTACATTTATCGTCGGAGCAGGCCGGCGGCCATCTGCAGCGTCTCCGCCTCGTAAAAAACGTCAGTTCCAATTTCGCGGAATCGCGCGCCGCCTTAAAACGTATATAGTTACGCCGGTTTAACGTTTCGACTCGGCGAGTTGGGCGGTTCGCGCGCCGAGGTCAAAGGCACCTCATAAATAAATCCGGGACCTTTATCACGCCCAAGTTCTCCCATTGTCTCAGGGCCATAACAGGTGCGATTGCCCCGCCATCTAGCCTCGCCCTCTCCCCCGCGCTTCCTCCCTCTTTCTCGAGAGCGGGAAAGAGAGGGGCGGCCGTGCGGGGGAGACGAACGATTACGCGCTTATCGCGCGAGTGTCGCGTGCGCGCACCAGCTGGCGATGAAAAAACGGCTCGTCTCCCCGGCCCCGGAGCGAGCGCGTGAAATGTAGGTCGCGCCGCGGGACATTTCGCACGTTCCGCACAATAACCTGTTTACGTCGCTTTAGCCGCGCGCAACCTTGCAGACGATGCGAGCGCCTGCTCGTGACGTGAATAGTAATTATTTACGGACTCCACGTGCGCGCGACCCTAACGTCCCTTTCATCTGCGCGCGGCCGGCCGACAATCCGCGACGGTAATGCGAGCCGCGGCGCCGCTTTTAATCCGCGCCCGGGTGTATTTACTTTTTGCGCTGTACTTTCAAAGCGGCATCAGCAAGATTGTGGTGCCGCGCTACAGGGGGAAGAAAGGGAGCGACGTAGAGAAATGTATATATAGGACGTTTGCGTCGGATTTTTCTCCGGCTCTCGGTGACGAAATTTCTCTGTTGATTGAATTTACCGCGGAAACACATTTTATCGAGATTTAGTTTTCAAAAGCTAGAGTTACGCGATGTTTTGAGAAACTTTGAATAAAGTCGTCGCTTAGTGCTTTTTTCATTTTCTCGAAAGGCGGCTCTTGTGTAAAAATTTGCGTATTTACTTGTAAAAAAAACTGGCAGCGCAACGATGTATAAAATTTTTACAATGAAATTAAAAAGTAAAAGATTTTTTTATACCAGTTTGATAAAAGCTTTTCAAGTAACAAAAAAAAAACATTTTCGTTTGCAAGAATGCATTTTTTGCTGCAATGTTTTACAGCTATAAAATATCTATAAAATACAGTTTTCATAAACATCAAACTTTATTGTAAAAAAAAAGAAAAAAGAAAAGAAATAAAAAACAAAGTGATAATACTACTAGTGTCAGTCTTACTTAGCTTAAAAAATAAAAGGTAGCAATAAGTGTCACGTTTTGGCAGTATGTCAGGGTCGTTTTAAGCTCCGTCCACATAAGAAGAAAAAAAAAGGGTACGCGAGCCGCCAACGAACTCCACCGGCAGTTCCTATGACGCAGCAGCGGCAGAATGGCGCGGGATCGGAAATCCTAGGCAAAAGTGAGTTTCTCCGCCGCTGTTGCTGGCTCGGCGCGCGATCGCCTCCGCGAGGTTGAAATCCGGGTCGAGTTAACTTTGAATAGCCAGTAGCACAGATCGACGAGAGGTCCGACACACACTTTCCTCTCCATCCCGTTTCCTCTCTCCGCCTCTCTATTTCGCTTTCTGCGTTCGAACCTCCAGCTAGAGTTGCAGCAGTCGTTATTTCGTAGGCGCGCGAGCGGCTCTCGTGTTTCATTTGGCGAAAATCCCCTGTTTTCAACGGCGAGTAATCCTCCGGCACTGGGTCGCCAGCGAATGCCTGCTGGTCAAAGCGGCTGAATGTATTTACCCCGCGTTTGCATACATACGCGCGCACGTACACAAGGACCCGGGCACACGTGCGCGCGCGCGCACACAGAGGCGCGCACAAGTACCGGGGAGAGTGAGACTCTGGAAATTTATTTGTGTTTTATTGGCAATGCAAAATGAACGGAGCTCCGCGCGCCAGTGGATTTAACCTGGCGATCGGAACGTTTCTCCGGCAACTTGGTATATTTTCAATGCGGTGGCTCGGCGTTTCATTTTTTTTTTTTGCCCTTTTTGTACGCTGAGCTGAAAGATGTGGTATTAAAATTTCCTTCTCGAATGATTGAAAACGGAAAATTTAACCTGACAGATGAAATGATGTAGTTCCATTTTATTTTTGAATTGATGGGGGAGTGTACTTCGAGTATAATGGAGAAATCATTTTTTAAATGCGCTCAATTTAATTTAACGGGCAATTATCCTTGCTTATCATCTAATATCTTGTAAAGAGCTTTTGTAAAATTTTGTAAACAAGTTTGTTACTCGTGATATTCTTTAAGAACCTAAGAAGTAGTATCATGACATTTTCAAGATTCTTTCAAAGTTTGTGCAATTTGAAAAATTGTTATTTTTAAAAATCATTTTTGAAGAAAGAAAAGTGAAAAAATGTAGAATCCTCTTATAGAAATAAATCTTGAGATCTGCACTCGTTTTTCAAAAGCTTTTGCGACATAAGTAGGAGATCATTATTTCGAATTTGTCATTTAATTCAAAAAACAAGGCTGTTAAATAATATAATGCGTTCAACATTAATATCATAAAATAAACTAATAATAATTAATTAATTTTATGAACATTAATTATTAATAAAATTGGGAATATTAATTTCATGTATAATTAACAGGCGAGATAATTTAAGTAATAATTTTATTTTTTAATATGAATTATACAGAAAATGCAATGGAGTATAATGTCCGAAGCCATACGAATTTCTCGGTTGAAAGCTGTTCTAAAAGTTCAATGTACAATTATCTATGCATCTAATTTCACGTGAAATAGTTTAACTACGCTAACGAGCTCAGTTGCAGAGAGATGGAATCATTGCCGAAATAAAGGTGTTGAACGTCATAATTTGTGTTAAAAACAACTCTATATTGAACTTCCCATCCTCTCATCTGAAATAATTTCTAACTCGACTTCAACTAGTACAAAACCATATTTTATCCTCGTTAGAGATCGACCATTTCTCCCTCTTGCTCAATATAATAATAATCCCTAATGAGGCAGATGGATTTATTTACAAAGTCACCTGTCCTTTATACTAGTACATTTAACGTAACTCAAATTAATCCGCTGTAAAAGCTTTCATTACACCGCAAACTTACTTCCTTTTTACACTAATCTAGATGATATGTTTTAAGAGCATTTTGCAACGCGAAGCATCTCATTAATTTTTTACATCTCGAAATAGTTCCCAATTGAAAACGAGATGAAACAATATTTAGCCGAAAAACACGGAGTCGTGACTAATTTGCAAGAATAATGAATTTACGTTTTAATTACAGAGTAATTCCCGCATCATTTTCTTGCCGAATATAGTTCCGCGTCACCGTCTGCTACGTCGCCGTTGCATGCGCGCCCAAAGCTGATTACAAAGTAAACGTTGACTTTGCGCACAAAGAAAACTTCATCTCTCGACGGCTTCTACTCTAGAGCTGTATTCTATTGTACCTCAACAAAATAGCGTCTATTTCGAAACTCCGAGAGGGGCGGCAGCTAAGCTTCCATATGAAATGTGTCGCCGTCTCGTGACGAACGCAATGCCAGATGGAAAACTCCGGGGAGAAATTGATGTCTAATTACTTGTTTACGTGGTTCTTATGGTTTTAAGTATACATCACTCGCTTTGTGTGCGGTACATTCTGGATATACCTCGTTCCCTGCACAATTTGTATATTTTTTAAAATTATTTTCAGTTTATGTCTAAAAAGTATTATCCTTGTATTTCTTTATGAATGGATTGTCTTTTAAAAATTAAACATTATTTCGCCATCAACGGTTCAGAATGATTCGAAATAAATTAGTATTCTTAATAAATTATTAATATTCTTAAGATACTGACTTTTAAAAATCTATGTCTCCTGATTAATTTTTGGTATTAATTCTTAAATTTTTCTGTTTCAGGTAAGCTGCCATAATATTCCTTTAACAGATCTACGAAGTTACGTAAGTTAGAAGGTACAACTTTTTTGCCCGGATTAATTTATCAGATTGTAAAGTATAATAATTCTAGTTGGCGATAACAAATTTAGCTTTAGTACAGTATTTTATCTTATTTACCCTGAACTGTGATTTATCTAAACCATTGTGACTTTTAAAATCCTCTTATCTTTGATGGGTACTTCTTGCAGAGGCTACTCATTATAATTAGTTAAACGGGTATTTCTGCTTTCTCTTTCACAGCTAGCCAGCGTGAAATTGCATTCGATTGATATATCCTCCAAATAAAACTAGAAACTCATTGCAGCTCATTTGCAATGAATCGCGCTCTATCTTTTTATTGCCTTTCGGTCCCATTTAAATTTTTTGATAAGCTTTGATTTGAAAAGAGGCAGAGAATAGTAAGAATAATTGTAGAGATATAAATATAATTATTGTTATAATCCTTGTTAAAAAGTTTTGTCAAATTTTAATTAAAAAGAATTTAGGTTAGTTAACTAACATCGGAAAATAAAGTAATTTTTCATAAAAATAATAATATACTGGACCAAAAAACATCGACGATGAACAATAACTTTAAGAGTGTGTTGTGTGAATGATTTAATAGAGGTGGACTTAATTTTTCAAATACGACATTTCCACAGTCTTCGGCATTGTTATAGTGAATTCTATAACAAAAGCCAGAAAACTTATTGCAGTCCTTTACTTTTAACCCATTCATCTTTTCCCTCTCCGTCATTACTCTCTTGTTTTTTTTTTTTTTTACGGATGACAGAGGATTCGTTTCTCGCACTGTCATCGCACTAGTACCTCAGCGTCACCTTGATTGATAGTTTCGTGTTAAAGGAAAGATGCGCAAACGAGAAAGAAATTTGATTTTGATTTGATTAAAAGAATTTCTTTTATATTTTTGTCGTACAAGTCTGCGCAAATTTTTTTCAAAAAAAGTAAGATTAATATGATAACTTTGACATTTCAAAGAGAGTTTATACTTTATGAGAAGCTCTTTTCATCGGATACTTTCTCGTCAAAATTTTTAAATTCTTTTTCTTGCGTAAAACAACAATCCGAGAGAGAAAATGCCGTAAACACAGATACATTTTTTTCTTTTGATTAAAAAAAAAAAGGGATTAACAAATAAGAGAAAACAAGGAGGTAAAATGAGAGAAGTAGATAGAAGAAGCGGTCGGCGTATACGTAGGTCCTGTTTTGAACCTCTGCCAAGTATATCTCTTCCTTTCTGGGCCGGCTTAAATCCAGGTCAAAGGATACACAAGTACCGGGAGAAAGAGAGAACCTACAAATACATGTGCGATCTGGTATGCAAACTCATGTGCTCGGCACAAAGTCGTGCGGAACAGTCAACGAATTGAAAGAGGAGAAAAACAGTCACGTATATATCTTTATGAGGCCAAAATTTCCAGGTCTGATGTATAAGGTTACATTGGCAAGGAGCACAATAGATAGAGGGCTGCACGTGCGGGATATCGATAAGCCCCCGGAGGAGGCTGGAGAAACGGTTTGTCGCTCCCAGACCTCTGTAGGCTTCTGATTTGCTTATTTTACCTCTCCAAACTACGCGTGTACACTCGACCTCCGACGCTGCAGATTTAACTATTCGAAATTTCGATCGGCGATAAAAACCGTTCGTTGTGTTTATTTTGTAAATAAATTCACGGCTGAAAAAATCAAAACAAATCGAGATAAGAGCTCTAGGAAACAAAAAAGTCAGACAGGCGTGAGTAAAGTAACGACGTGGTCAAAAATTTGTAGATAACGTCGTAATGTGATGCTTTAATTTTTCGCCGGATTTCTGGCCAAGTTTATTATTTATTCGATAATATACATTCTCTTTAATTAATAAAGTGCTTAATTTGATAATTTATCAAGCTCGCCGGAAAGTTTGCGGTTATCCCGGAAAGTTTCAACGAAATTTTTCCACCTAACTATAATTTAATGTTATTACAACGGTTCATCTTTTTCTTGTTATTCGAAAACTTTGCAAATTTATTTAAACCAAACAACATTTCATATTTAACGTATTTAATTCTTATCTACCCTAGTAAATTACAGAAGAAATTTTGAATAATATAGGAATATAATTTAAACTGCATTATATAATGCATTTAAAAGTAATATTAAAAAAAAAATTTAATTGTGAAAAGTTTTTAAAGTAATAAGTTGTAATTATATTCTTATTTTATAGTTCTATTTTGTACTTGACATAGTAGAAAGAAATTTGAAATTAACATAACAAAAAAGAGGAGTATTGTATCTGCAATCAGTTTCTTCGGAAGTAAAAATTATTGTTTTTTTACTAAAATCCAAACGTTTACACGTGGAAAGGCTGATTTAAAAAAATCGTTTTTTGAAAATTTTTGCGATCTAACAATGAGTGCACAAAGAAATTCTCTTTGATTTTGAATGCATTTTGATGAAATTTTTTGATAAAGCCTTCTTTATACCTTTTCAAACATTGACACTAACTAACTTAATCGACATAGTAATTAAAACTGGATATCACGTTCTTATCAAACCATCGCAATCGTAACAGCAACGTTAATTCTATATCACTTATTGATTCAGATTTGGAGTTTAGCTCCCGTAGAAAGACATCGGGTTTATTTGACGGTAGTATCTCCAAATTTATTGCCGAGCCACAGCTTCATTACGTCAGCGCGCATTACCGCGCGCGGAGACGCAACAGCAGCAGTAGCCATTGGCCGAGACAAGCCATCGTCTATAGAACGAGCATGGGAAATTGATTTGTTTAAATGCGCGTAATCACTGGTCCGCCCGATGTTAATCAAAACGTCAATTCCAAAGTCACTTTATACCGCGTTGATTTACACGGATCCTCAATTCCAACTAAACGGGAATTTCCCTATCAAATTAACGAATCCCCTCGACATTTCGAAAGTTGCCTTATTTTCGCCGCGAGAAAGGCGATACGCTACCGCAGCGAAATTCCCGGGCATTAGACGTTAATCCGTTAAGAGGGCGTTACGGTATATCGGCAGCAGACTCTCGCGGAAAGCGGCGTTATTTTGAGCGAGCAGTTCGTTCGTAATGGTTGAACAGCCTATCGAAAGCGAGGTCAATAGCTCCGCTTCGCTCGCGCGGCCCCTAATACTCGATTTAGACAAAAAAAAAAGCAGCCCCGCGCGAATCGGGAATAATTCATACGCTTCAATTTTTTACACCGCGCTCAAAATAACGACCCTCGATTTTTCTCCTTTTATCAAACGCTAAACTTAATGCATCCGGCGCTTCCAGCCGAGATAGCAGAAGTGTCTTCCGAACAAGTTTTAACGAGATATAATATTCGTCCCCCCGGGTGAGAAAATACACGGGGCGCCGGTTGTTATCTCCCGCGGCAAAACTTATCCGGGCAAAGGAGACCACGTCGGGAAACACAATAGACGCGACGTCTAGGTGTGCAACTCGAGCCCCCGTCATCGCCGTTTTCAAGTAGTATTTGCATCTGGCATGCGAGGGCGACGTCGGGCGCACTCAGCCAGTCGGCGAGATATTAATTGAGTTGCGGTTGCGTTGTAATTGACTCTCATTAACGATGCCACTTGCGGTGACGCGCGCACGCGATACTGCACCTTCGTTCCTCTCGATTCCACCTGCGGCAGCTTATCCGTTAACCCACCCCCCGCACACACCCGCGCGTCGAGGCACTCGCGCTACCCCGCGTGGCCTATTTATTTAGCGCGATGTACGCGCGCAGCTCGCTCGCAGAGGATAGCGGAATGGGAATGAAATGACGGGCGTGTTTTCAAATGAAATAAACTTGTTTTCTCGAAGCAAGAAAAATTATGTCGGGAAGCGAGGGAAATTGCTTTGAAAGTGGAGCGTTATACGGGGATGAATTTTTTCCCTGTTTATGCCTGTCGCGCTACGTTTATGTCTGGAGAATGTGGATGAGAATGGCATATCTCGTGTCTGCAGTTGTTAGTCTTTGAAGGAAGTATAGGAATAGATCGGAGCGACGATATTCGTGTGAATATTTAAAAATGTGATAACTGACAATAATTTGTTTATTCTAAACTTTATAATTGTATGGAGCTTTAGTTACCTTTAAAAAAAATCCTTTTGAGAATATATTTTTTCATTGATAAAATTGCTCAGCTAAAAGAAAATATTAATCAGTTGTACCTTTCTTTACATTTTTTCTTTCTACATGCAGTGTTGTTGTAATTACAAATTGAATTAATTCATCAATGCTAAACGAACATTTCAAAGTTTTTTAAATATACTTTTTTTCTGAAAAAGAGTGATTTTTCACTCGAATAGAGTGACTTTTGAAATTGTCCACTCCTGTACATTACGAGAATATTGAGAATTTAATTTCGTCTCGTACCAATTTCATTTTCACACTTGACACTTGGAAGTTAAAAACCCGAACTAGTTACGCGCTTTATCCAAGCGTGTGCATCGTACCTGCATTTATGATATGAGATTACTGCATTATGTCGGAAATCCTAGCTTAGGCTGAAGGTGCTTCGCTGCATACGTAACCTCGACGGCTGTTCGGCTTACAGTTTGGTCAACTATTTTCCAGAACTACATACTGTCACGGGTCGTTTAAAATCATAAAACTAATCCGCTGATTTCATTTTCGTAAAACTTTTATTTTGCATTTAACGCTTGAGATACTTTAAGTGTATAATGCAAACTTTTAATTTAATTTTAATTAAAACTTCAGTATTCTGTTTTAAACAAGTATTTTTAAATCGTGATATTTGATACGATTTGATATCGCTACGACTGGAATACAAATTATTTTCAAATATATATATGATGCAGTTATCAAATTTTAGATAAATGCTGAAATTGTGGATACGTAGTAAAGATAATACAATATTTTTTTCAACGTGTAAAGGTAGAATATTCCAAGGGATATCGAGATGATCTAAAAAATCTACAACAATAGAGATAAAACTCGTTTAAAAAACAACAAGTCAGTATAGTTATCTGGCACCTCGCACAAATAAAAAAGTTTATTTCACACGGAAATACTCCAGTTGCATTTTGTTTTCGCTAACTTTATCCAGAAAACCCCAATAGTCATTCGAAAAGCTTCCTTTTTTCCATTCTATCGCAAAAAAAGTGCGTAATTACGGGGAATCCAATTCATTTCGCGAAGGTTCAATTGAATGTCGCGCAGCGCGCGACTACAGTAGAACGCGCACACGTACAAAGGGCCGCGCGCAGCGTAAACGCGAAGACAAGCGGGACGTGCTCGCGCCAAATGTCGGGAATAATGGACGTCGGTGCCGTGAATATTCATCTTACCGGGGGAGGAGAGCCGGGGGTACGACTCGCCTCACCTCGAAGTCGATAGCGCGCGTATTAAGACTATCTGCAATTCAACTTGTCGGGGAATAGGGGGATAGTCGCGAGTCAAGTTCGGAATTGCCGTGCGCGTTTTGCGGCACGTGCGCTCCCCCGGAATCTCATGGAAATCGAGTGTGTCGCCTGAAATTCGCCGCACCGCCGCCTCTTCTTTATCTGCCGCGCGGCCGTAGCTGCGCGACGCGTTTAGAGCTCTCTTCGAGGCGAGGATGTGCGTAACGGCGCTTTTAATCGAATTAGACATTCCGCGAGCGCTTATGAATATTTTATCCCTCGACGGATCTTTTTGCTGTGCTTTTTAAATGTACAATCTGTGCGAATAAATTTTGCGGCGATGTAGTCTGTGGAACTGAGATTGTAATGTTATCGGAAACACTCGAAAAGAGAGTATACCCATGGATTTGCAGAAAATAGGAGAATGTAGCGAGGCGTGCAAAATTCTTGTCATTTTTAGAACTTGTAAAAATATCAAAAGTGATTAATCCAAGGGAAACGATTGAAAAGTTGAGAAGTATAAGGATGAAATTCGCTGAAATAAGTAGAAAAATCAATATTTCATGCGACATTCAGTAGAAAAATCAATATTTCATGCGACATTCAGTAGAAAAATCAATATTTCATGCGACATTCAGTAGTTCAAATAACTTTTTCGATATTTTTTTATTAATAATGAGATAAATTCGTAATTTACTTTGCATACATTGTGTATATTTGGCTTAATTTGAATCGTTTTCTAATACACGGACTGATCAAAAAGTCCTGATACGTTTACTGGAGAATTCACTAGCTGTTACTTCTCTGCTCAAGTAAGCGAAGTGCAGTAACAGCAGTGCTGCCAGTCAAGTAATTTTAACTGCAATGTCTTAGGTATTAGCTTAGGTTAGGTGACTTCGTCAGTTAACTGAAGTACGCTACACGTTAGGATAGGTTAGGTAACTTCGTCACTTAACGTAACTGAAGAAGTTCAGTAGAAACCGCCGCAACTGCTCAAGTAAAGCTAACAGGATTTAAATCTTTTATCAGTTACTGTACGCAGTTAAAGTAAGTTTCATTTTTTATGTCTTAATTATCCGCATATGTAAGCTCCATTCAAGAAAATTCCGAAATTTTTTATCTTTATTTTGGGATAAAGAATCATTCTATTTTAGGATGACATGTACGCGCTCCCCTAGTTTTTTCCTTGCGAGTAATTATGTCGGTAAAACATCGTATCGTAACAAATAAAAAAAGCAGCTTGATTAAAAATAATAATTAAGTTTTTATTTTTACTTTTCTTTTTCTACTTCAACTCCCAGTTTTTTCCTTAACCAAATCCTGAATATCTGCCTTACACGCAACGAGTTATTACACATTACACCTTTCCCCCCAGGGTATTCTCAATCTACCTTTCACGCGACTTCAGAAACTGCACTTCGAAGACCACGTAACCGCGAAAATCCCCGGTATACGCGAGCGCGACTTTGGTTTATCAGTAAGACCGTTACGCGAGCGCGCAACAAAGGCAATTTCATTGTCCCGTATCAGCGCGCACGTACGATCGTTCATAAAGCCGCCGCGGTAAGAGAGCGCGAGGGCGAGATATAACGGAGGGGGAGAGAGCGAAAAAAGCGGCCCTTATACGGCCTAGCAATAATTGTTTTCGCCGCTCAATTCCATCTCGGCGTCATCCGACTTTCCTCTCTCGCGCGGCGCTATCGTCTTTCGCTCGTACGGCTGCCGGGGGGGACGCCTCTATCCGCTCCGTCGGCTCGGGATTTTCATCGATGCCGAATAGCGCGCTTTTTACGTCACGCGCGCGGTATAAGAGATACGAGCGAGCCAAGTCGGCAGAGATACGATACGCGCTCGGTGTAAATAAAAAAAAAAAAGGGAGAGAGGATACACAGACGCCAGCGAAATGCGCACTGCGTGTCTCGATTATTTTGTCGGAGTTTCGGATGTGGAGTGCGTTTGTTTGATGTTTCGCTCTTTTTATAAAGATAAATGTTGTTCGAAGTTTTTGTGTTTACGAGTTTTGAGGAAAATACGGGGGTCAGAGGTAGATGAGTTTTAATTTCGAAGATAATGTTTATGCTCGCCGGAACTTCTCGTTTCTGTATCTTGATTTCAAAATATGAGTGGAGGTTCGCTATTCTTGGTCCTGGTTAAATAAAAAGGTGAACTTATGAAAGTTGTGCTATCACTTTGTTTATTGAAAGATGTTTAATTAAAAAAAATTTAATCTTCTTACTTAAAAGGAGAAGGTCTTGTCGGCTGGCTCTTGTGCTTACTCCTTAGTAAACTGCTTAGTAATTTGCGGAGGTACCGATATTGATCGGATATTTATTGATTGTTTGGAAAGTATTTACGTGGGTTTTATTATAAAGGTTCAATTGTACAATATTCAAAAGGTCGATCTTAAGGTTAATACGGGGAAGTAGAAAGAGATGAATAATGTAAGAAGTCCCTTTTCAGTAAATTTTTTAGTACCTTACCCTCTTCGGGTCATCAAATCAGATTTTTTCTAATTCTGTTTCTCTCCATTCAGCATGACGATCTGTAAATTTTGTAAGTTCCTCGTAAACACTTTATTTTACTTCCCCTTCGAGGGCAACCGTCTTCACAAATTTTCTCGTGAAACGTCTGACACCTTTTACAGTGTCTTTTAGACAGACGACTTGACTGTTTCGTTAAATTAAGGGGTATGTCTGGGGGCTAAAAAAAGCACAAGCTACACCCAAAAAATACACCCTCAACTTCGGTCAAAGGCTCCCCCCTCATTTTTGCGGAGGAAAATAAAAACATTTCGAAAAATCTTCTCGTGCGCTCAATTACTTTGTACCCAACGTATTATGAGTAACTTAATCAAACTGCAGTACTTTACCAATACCAAAACTCTTAAATTTTAGTGAAAATTTATGGGTAGTAAAAAAAATATTGTCATAAAAAGAGCAGATTAACGAGACACTAAAAATTGGAGATCGTACGTTTTCTATATGTAATAAATGCAGTCTGCCATTTATTGCGACTTGATTAGATTGCTTACATGCACTGCTGCAGTGCAGTTAACCTACGTCGGTAAATATTATCTCGATTATATAATTTTTGTGCCGTTTGCTCCCTCGACTGCATAAACGAAGTGTTTGTTTTGCACACAAATTCCTGCGCGAATGCACGACGAAGAATTCCCGTACGTATGTATCTCTCGAATTCTTTCCTTCGCTCGCTCCCACTTCGTACGTACGTTTCTTTCAGCGTCTGAAATATGTTTACTCCCTCTGGAAGTCGGCAATTTTTTTTCCCCCGAAGACTCTTACGACTGCGCCGCGGCCCTCGTAAAAGCCCCCCCCTATTCTAAACTTTATGTACCGCGAACTACCGCGCTGTTTCGCTGTGTATACACCGCTCCTAAATGAACCGGCCGCGCCGTTTGACCGAGCAGTTTCACTGATTTATTAGCAGAATTGAGAATACGACGGTAATTGTACGATCGCCGGCAGACCCCGCAGTCAAACTCCGCGACGCTGTTTGCCCTGGCGTCGGCGCTCGGGTTTCTTGCCTCGAATGTTAATACGGCTTGTTGACAGATTCCGCCGGCGATAGAGTTCATTAACCGTGCTCGATAATCCGTGAGGGAGTTGAGTCCTACCCGAAGATACGCGCTCAAAACTCTCCTCAAATACGCATCCGAGATACTCGCGCTTCGGTGAATATTGTTTTGATTTGCATTTTAATGGTCAAATAAGTGGCCTAATGGTCGGGTGATAAACCTGCGATCTGCGGAACTTCGAACTAAAACTTGTTTTTGTACTTGCGAAAGATTTTATTTTTCATTTCGACGTCAACTTTTTTTTTAATTTTGCTTTTCTAAAGGGGACTTTTTCTCTCTCATAAAGATTTATGAAAATTCTGGTAGACATTTTTTGAAGAATTAAAATTAAATAAAAATGATTAAAATTAAAATTAAAATTATTAAAATTAAAATTAAATGAAAATTATTTTTGAGTAACATTAATGCATTTTTTATGACTAAAAAATACGCGGAATGTCTTTCAACGTTTTTACGCAGGAATGCTATATTCGAACATTCCAAAGGTTTATGCTCTCTTTATGATTTAAAAGCGCAAGCATTAATACCTCTTTCTCTCGATAATTAAAACTTTGTAATTTGAAAAATTTCCTCTTCCGCATTGCTGAAGGATATATTTTCATTTGAGCTAAGTTGCATTCGTAATAAAAGTCATAAAAACTTACGAGAGGCTGCGTGCACATACGGGTCTGAATGGAGTGAGACAATTCAAGCATTCCCCGTTGAAGTGTGCCGGAGGGGATTTTTTTATTGGAAGTATAAAAAGATATTATCGTCCAGAAATTAATTATATCCAAAAATTGAGATATTTTTATTTGCTGTAAAATTATTGTCTGTACTTTTTCTATTAATTCGTTAAAATTAAACGAAAGAAAAAAATCATACATGACTATTCCTGCAGTTCTTTCAAGTTAAGGGCTTTGAAAAGCTATCACTTTATCCTCCTCGGGTGGCTTGTAATAGAGGAAAGCGCATAACGACATTACCACACTGGAGGTCCGCTGCACGTACGCTGTCGAGAAAAATTGCGTCATTCTAGTTGTGGGTTACAAAGAAAAAGAAAAGAAAGGAGGAGTTGGAAGGGCAATAAGAGGCAAAAAGAAGCTGGAGCAGGAAAAAGATCAAGGAAGACAAGGGGAGAGGGACACAGAGCGAAAGAGATAGAGGGAGAAATTGATGGCATCTCCGGGTGAATTTAAAAAAATGGATACGCTTGCAATTCAAAGTCGATTCTTTATGAAAAGTGATGGAGGTTTTATTAAACCTTTACTCTACTCTTCCGGCGCTATTTTTTTTCTTAAACGCCTTCTCTTCGCACTTCGCGGTTTTTGCGCATTATTAGAGGGAATATAAGCTCGCGCCGAGGAAGCAGTCACCACCGCGAGTTCCCCGTGGCTTCAAGCTCTTTGATAAATTGGTTCTCGACTTTGTGGCGTCTTCCTTGTTGAACACTCTTCTCTTAGTGTTTCTCCACCCTCTATCCCCCTCTTTCTGTCTCATGTATCGTAACTTTATTAATAACTCTCTCTCCTCGCTGCGCCTTCATTTCATTATAACTACCCTTGTACACTTTGATTATTTTCAAGTCTCGCTGCGCTCGAGAAAAAAATGCCCTCGTTTGTTCCTCGCCATCCTCGCGCGCAATTATTGTAATTGAGGTAAAATTTTAAACTACTTCGCAAAAGAGACCCAATTTGCGAAGAGTTTTGTACAACAACAGAGGCTCCCCGATCCCGCCGAAACGAAAACAGAACGGGAAGTTTTGAGTAGACCGATAAATCGTTGAATATTCAAATTCAGCGGCGGATTCCGAAGGCAGTTTTAATCATACGGATTATGATTACCGGCCGGGAGTTCATTTGCCGGTGCGCGCGCGCGCGATAGCGGATTTTGTTTTGTTTTTTTGGCCGGGCGGCACCGCGCGTGGGCGGCGTAAAATAAGTAAAAGGCGAAATGGCCGGTGTACCTTTGAGGTATTTCGGGCATGAAATTGAGCCTCGGGTAAACAGACGAGAAAACATCGGACGCAATCAATGTTTATCATTACGATTAGCCCCTCGAAGCGGTTGCGTAAACTACTGCCGGGGCGACCACTTCAATGTCCGACTAAATTGAGATTGCTCTACTTGCAAACTGTTTCAAGACAAAGCGCCGCCGAAATCAAGCGCAATTAGTTGTACCAGGAAACTCGGGCGCTGTTGAACGCAACGGAATTATTGTTAATTATTCCGAAAGCCGAATGACTTGAATAATGATTTAAATATAGTTTATCGGATGAGCGCTCGACGTTGGAAAGTAATAATTAGCCTTTGCGCGTGTGTTTGGGTACATTTTTGTGAAGCTATATACTTATTAGTTGGAGCTTAATGATCGTACATCTTTTACATTTGTACTTTTTTTTGCAATATGAAAATTATTTAGTAAATAAGGCATAATAATGTATGCATTCAAAGTAGAGTTAACCTTCTCTTCTCGAGAGATTTTTCTTTTCGAGTAAAGGGAATCGATTTCTTTTTGAAGATTTTTTTTACTCTTTTTTATTTTGTATATTTTTATCGTGGACATACGTTGCCTTTGTTTAAATTAAAAGAAAAGAGAATACCCGAGGTAAAAAATACAAGCAGAAAAAATGAATAATAAAAAATTGAAGTTACTAGTAAAAAATGTTTTAAAAAAGAATGCTATGAAAATGTTTTAAATTATGGCACTTGTTTCATACGTTCCCGACTAAATTAAAATTTTAGTACCGCAAGCATAAACTGTCTATTGTTTACTTTTAAAGTAACTGAAAAAGTATTGCTTTTTCTTTACGAAATAATACTGCCCTTTTTTTAAATGGTAGTTTTCAAGTGTTTAATTTGAAACCACGACAAGTTCATCCCAGAACTTTATTCGTAAAATGGAGAAAAGAGGATTCCCTCTTTTTTTGCCACTGAAAAGAATTTTTACGTTCACTCTACTTATACCCCCATTACTGCAGCCGCGAATAGATAGTTGTGGAGTTGTAATGCGGCGAATTATGAGTGGTCACCCAGAAAGGGTTACGTGACGTTGCAGCATCTGCGAGGCTTATACGAGATTTCTCATGAGGATTCTCCTCTTGTCTCATGCCGCTGGCTTTATCGTGCTTTGTACTTCCTCTGAATGAAGTACGCTATACTGCAGTAATATCACGGCTTACAAGTCTATTCTGCTTATAATAATTTTTTTTTAATCTTTAATATAGAATTTATTTTTAAAACAGTACCTGCTAGACAATTTTAATGTGCAATTGAAATTTTCCGGCAGGTATTGTTGAACAAATAAGTAGATTTTACTTTTATTTGCAGATTTTAATTACGAAAGTATAAACAATCGAATATAAACAACAATAACGAATGAACGAATATAACAATCGATAAGTAAACAATTAAATCTGTTGTGCAAAATATGTTATTGCTGAATGTAATGCTTATTTTTTCCGCGAATTATTATTTTTATTTTTTCAAACGGTTTACATATCGAGCATATAACAAGTAAAGCACGAATCATTCGAAGAAGACGACAACGTTTGTAAGAATGTGCGAAAATATTTGAATTACATGCAACTGCAGCGATTTGCATGGCCAGATGCAATAGAGAAGAAGTACGTGGAAAAATGTGTGCAGTTATTGATCGCGACACGCGGAAATATTAAATACATTCCAACGATGGCAGTAGTATGTGATCGAAGGAATCGCGTATAATTCAAATTCTCTCTCGGAAAAATTCGACGAGCCCCTTTAGATTTTTCGCTTTGCTTGCTATATTTAATGCTGGCGCACATGCAAATTTCTTGCTTGAGATGCATTTCAAAAAGTTTCAAAGCAGAAATGAGGGATAGAGAAGGGAAGAAGGGAGTCAGGGACGTTACATTACAATGCGTTGGATAAAGTTTTTGCGCATGAAGCATAGTTTTCTGAAGCGTGGTCATCGATAATTTCGATTAATCAAATGTAGATGTTCGGAATTCAGTTGCTTTAAATTTATATTCTAACTATAAATAAATTCTATTCTATAACAAAAAACTACTTTCACAGTCCGATTACTAATATGTTTGATAAGTTCAAGATTTTTAAAACTACTTTGATATTATATCAATTGAAAACTAAAATAATTAACGAGCTTAAGACGTAAAGTTAATAAAAACGTGCGAGCTGGACACTTTCGCGCTGCGAGTAAGATAGAAATAGAAAGTTAACTTCCAGGGAGCGGCATTCGGTGAGTTACAGAAGAAAAGGGGTAGGGCGCACGCCACGTGTCAACCCTCGTTGAGCCGTAAGTGGCACTGCGTGCGCCGCGGCGTGTCACAAGTCTCATTAATTAAGCAAATTTCAACGAGTGACACGCAAGCTCTGCTTCACGCCAGAAGAGTGTAAGAGCGAGCTGGGAATACTTTGAAGATATACATTGTGCGACTCGCCTAGTGACTTGCTTGTTTACAAGTTTGTCGAGCCAATCAGATCCTCTTGACTTAATCGCAAATATCAAGACTCGCAAACTATTTGATATCTTCGCGCGCGCTAACAAGTGTTGATAAATGATCTTGATATTTCAATAAAGTTACTGCAAAAGTACCTGTAAACAAATTCTCAGGGCAACCGCGTCGTTTGCCCTTTTCGTCCGGAGAACTGCTTTCAGCTTTTGAATGGAAACCATTGAAGGCGCTGAAAGGCTGGTTTTGTTGTTGCCCGGAGTAGCACTCGTTTCGACTGCGCCCTAAAACGCGTGCGATCAACAATTAGTTAAAGCTCTGAGACGTAGTTATCCAGCCTGCAAGGGGTAACAATGCACATAGATCCGGCAGGCGGGAGGGTCGGCTTTTTCAAAAGTAGGCGGCCTAATTAGAAGGGACTTAAGGAAGTCGAGATAGCGAGTGAAAGAAGCGAAAGAGAGGAATAGGAGAGAGGGAGAGAGAGAGAGAGAGAGTGAGGGAGGGAAAGAGGGGGGGAGAGCTTGACTTAAATATAAATGCCAAACTGAAACACGTCACAAAGGAGTAGGGCAGAGAGAACAAGAGATATGTGGAAAAGAGAGAAAAAAGGTCAGTCTTAAGCGTGGGCCATTAATGCCCGTTTCTTGCCTTTTTATGACGAGAGCGCACGCACACACCGGGGCGGGGCGAGGCTCCCGAGGTGAGTGCAGACCTGGGCGAAAAGCCGAAGCGTCCCGGAAAAAAATAAATGCGCACGAATTTAAGGTTCGCGTTTAAGACCTCTTTAGCCGAAACGGCCGAGGGTGGGGCAGGAAAGAAGAATAGCAGCAGATTAATGAAAATGCCTTTAACGATTACGCGGACAATCGGAACAAAGAACTTCTTAAATGTTAGCGCTGCGTTAACTTACAAATAATGCGAGTCCGTCGGCAAGGAACTGCTTGGCTGTTTTTCTCCTTTTTTTCTTTGTTTCATTCATTTAGCAACGGTACGAGGTTCAAATTACTTTTTAATCCTTACACTTAGCGTTGAGCGGGCTTTTATTAGGATGTTGCCATTCAAGGAATATTTGAATGCGTCTAGAGTTTTTACACGGAATATATTGTGTTGGCCCCTCATTAAGGGTAGTCATTAAAGTGCGTGTCTGTGAGATTAGGTTTAATTAGATTTGCGGTTTTCCAAGTTTTGCATTTAAGTTTTTTTAATGCGCAATTTACATTTATTTGTTGCATCAATTCAGTTTTTATTTGACTGCTTGTCTGCTTCAATGGTTTTCTAGCAATTGAATCTTTTATAATAACAAATTCAAAGATCAATTGCATTTTTGCAAATATTGAAAGTTCATGCACACTCTTTCGTACAAGTTAACATAAAACATAAATTTAAAGCAACTTAAATAAAAAAAAGCTTATTAAGTAAGTGAAGAAACTGTAAAATGAAGTTCGTGGAAACTAACTGCCAATTTATTGACGTAGCTTTTTACATTTCTTTTCTCTGTGGAGTACCACTTCAAGAAATGATACTCTATTTTTCTCAAGGGATGAATGATTTTTCTGAATTGAATCGCGTCATGTGACGACGTGTATACGTTGACAGGAATCCGGGAACACGTGAAATTCCTCTCCAGAACACAAAGGATCCGATGTTGGAATCCATTTCAACTGTTGTCAAAGGCCCATTGGCTTTAGCAGTAAATGTTTTCCTCGGACGTTCAAATCAAAGCTATTTTAAAATTATTTATTTTGACAGCATTCTGTAGAATTTAATGAATTGGGCGTTGCTTAATACAACAAAAAAGGTGCTATTTCATTCCAAGTAGAACAAAATATTCCTTATCATTTCAACTCAATTAAAAACAACAATGAAATATAAATAAAGTGATTGTAACAAAGTAGATACTTTAATTTATGATATTTATTGAAAATATTAAAATTTTAATTTTTAGTTTTCGAAATTCATCAATTCTCTTTGTTATAACGTCCATGAGGCACCCTCACTTGTTCGTTTTAGTTTGAAGCTATAATTATCTAAGTTATTCCATTCAAGAAGCAAAATGTTTTATTATGCGGTTCTCTCACCTGCACAAAACACTCGGCGATGCACAATCCTGAGCTTAAGTACAAATATATGGCAGAAAAGAAAGGCTTTGTTCAAACTCTTGATAATTAACGCTTAGAAATTGCACGGTTTCCAGTGCGAATGACACTTTCAAATTAAAACAAATGCTTTCACGTAAAGTTATAATTATTCGCAAAATAGTGGGTAATAAGTAGCACAAAGCTCGGATCATTTGCAAGAATAAATTGCAGAGACACTGCTTTTTATATGCTGCAGTTTAGCGGAAAAGTAATGTGCAGACCAAAAGAGTATGTGTATGACAGCGTTAACTTTAAATAATAATGTCAATAAGCAACTCGAAGCAACTTTCCATAGAAATTTATTATATTTTTAAAAATTGTTATAAATATTTTAAAATAAATCGGCTTTTTTTATAGCTTTTCTTTAACTGCATATGCATCGTTTTATTATTTGGATCAATATTATTTGCATTACTGTATGAAAACGATGAATTCATTAACCGTCGGGATGGCATTTACTCTTGAATATAATATATCGTAAAAAATAACGAGGAATGAATAACGCAAATAAAATATAAAGGCGTAAACTGAATCAAGGGAAAAGGCCAAAGTAAGGTATGGTCGCTGGAAAAGGCCGAGACGCGTGATCAAAGGAGAAAGGAAGAAATAGTTGGCCGGAAATTACTCTTTCACTTGTGCAAAAGCGTATGGTAGTTGCGTAATACATCGCAGCACGAACCTCCTGCAAAAGGGCCGTCGAGCTTCCTCGCATCTTTGAGCATATTCAAAATTTTCCCCTTTTACCCCTCGATCCTCCCTTCTCTCGGCATGAAAATTTTCGAGCTTCGCTTATTTATTTTACCTTTTCGCCCCAAAAAAAAATCTTGCTGCAATTCAATCTCGCTGAATCAATATTTGAAAGGTAAAAGATTATTTTTCGGAAAAATTAAATTCTGCCAATAAACCGTGCTAAAGCAACACGTGAAAAGCGAAATAAAATAGCTGATACGTATCGCCGCGAAATAACTTTTGACGCGCGCGCGCGCATTATTTTAAAATCATCGGAAAAAAAAATTTATTTCCTGCCTCCGCCTGGATTTTTGTTCGCTCGCGTCATTAATGCGAACGCCGCAGCTTAATTAGCGATATCGCCGCGCAAATTGCAATATAGAAAAACGTAATCCAGCCGGTGCTCTCGCCGGTGCAAAAAAAAAAGAAACAAAAGTCTGAAATTAAACCACCGCGTATATTTGCTGCGGGCGGGCTAACAGAATAGGATACAGTTTACAAGCCGGCTCGATTTTCCTTGTTAATGGGGAACCGGAGCAGCGCAATATGCCCCCGGAGTATTCACGATTTTAATTTGAACGCAGTAGGCCACGCGGAAAGGCTTGCGCTTCCGTGCCCGTGCGAAATGAGCGCGTGCGTGGAAAAAGGCTAAAGAGCTGCAAGTTCAAGCGAGTCGTGCAAAAATGGAACGCTCTGAATACAAGGGGCGGGGGGAGCGGGGGCGGAGGTAACGTGTACCGTGCGTAAAAAGCCGGCGGATGGGCGAGAGATGCGCCTGAGAGGACGGGTGGGAGTTGGGAAGAAATTAAAGGAACGACTGGGTAAATAGTGTAAAAAGAGAGCGAGCGAGTGTGCGAGTAAGAGGGAGAGCGTCGGTCGGGGAAAATATGCTGACGATCCGCCGCGTTGAATATAATATTAAAGTCGGAAATGCGCTACTGTAATGTGTGCTCTGTGCGCTCGGGAGTTCGCATGGTGTTTGCGGCTAAGTGAATGCGTCAGCGAATGTGTGCGTCCGTGTCGTTAACGCGGAATGTCGATTTGAATGATCCGCGGAAAGCGACGCTGCACTCGGTTAGCCGTGTTAGATGTACCTGCAATTAAAGTTGCTGTGCGCTCGTTCAAAAGAATAGTTGATGTTTCAGCGATTTCACGTTTGCAAAGCTTAGAATCACGTTTTTCATTTAATCCCGTTGAATAATTATTACCAAACGACAGCGAATATATTGTTTGTTGTTGTAATTAATTTCCCTTTGACTTTTGTTACTCGAAAATTACAAATAACTTTGGAATGGATAGGACTGTATTGAGACTGTGTAATGAATACAAAATATGTACAATTAGTAACTTTCATTGTTCAAAGAGAATTTCCGTCCATTTTTTTTACTAATTGAATACATGTCCTTTTGTTCCAGCTCGTTGGCGGCGAATTCGATATGGAGCTCAACTTTGTGATTCAGGATGCTCAAAATATCAGGCACATGCTGGAGCTTCTCGATCACTGTCCACCAAATTTACAGGTAGGTTCTGAAAAAAAAATGTCCAACGAAGTTTAATAAAGTCAAATTTTTATATAAAAGCTAGATTTTATATAAAAACCAGATTAAATTATTATTAGTTTGGGTACATTCTTCTGAATATATTAGCAATTTAATGAAATTTTACGAGACTCATAACAGATCGTTAGATCATTACACGGGAGAGTTGGTATTTCTTTTTTAATTCGTTGGCTTACTGATAATGAAGAAGTGAGGAAGTGTTGGGCTTTGGGGACGGGGAAGGGGTGAGTTTTAGAGTTGCTAAGCCAGGCCGAGATCGGCCTGATCCTCGGTAATCGTTAAACTTTTAGATGCAAGGGTAAAGGGGCTAAGGCGAAAGAGAAGAGAGAAGTGGAAGAGAAAAAGCGAAGTGAGAGAGACGGAGAGAGAGAAAGAGATATAGGAGAAGGCGGTCAGGGTAGGGTCGGTCGAGCGAAAGGGGAGTACTACTGAAACTCGATGTAGCAGGCGAGATTTTCATTCTGGGAAAATGCTAAAGTCACCTCTGGCGCCTGTTTTTCACACGTTCAAGATACAGCAATTGCTCTTGAACAATTTCATGCTGTAATCTTTCTTTTATCCGATACCTCTTTTAGTTTCATTTGGTTTTAAGTTTTAAAAGAAGATCCTTCTTTTTGTTTATCTTTCCATTACTTCAACTAATCTGCGTAAGGAATACTTAACAAAAAGTATGTTTAGTCACTAACTAACCTCGTTAGCAGTATTTTCAAGGTGCGACATCCCCAAGACGGAGTGGTACAAAGAGACACGTTATAGATTTCGAGTCCGGTATAATCTAAGGGATCGGTTTCACGTTCCTTGTAGCTTGCCTCGAGTAACTGCTTGAAATGTTAATGCCGCTAAAGGAATTTCCTGGTTGTGCCGATTTTCTCACTCGCCCCTCAACCTGCCTCTGCACCTTCCCTACTTGCTTTTAGCTACTCCCTCCTCTCCTCTACCTTTCTGTCTCGCAGACACGCCCACGCAAACACTTTCCCTTTGTAGTTTGATAGTAGTAATATAATTATTATGATTTTACAACAATTAAATTTCTTTTTATATCTAATGTTTATTATTTTTAAGCGTGAAGTTTCGCTATCTTTCATAAAGACTAGTTCATAAAAGATTCTGTGGAAAAGACTGGATTCTTCTTTATTTCTGGGTTCAAGCGTGCAGATGCAAGAGCTGGGGATTAAAATGGATGAGTAACCTTCATGTAAAATATAAAAGCTGAAAGAACATGGGGTTATTTAATGCACAGATGAAAAACACGGACAAAATAAATTTTTTTTTCCGCAACTTTAAAATTCTGTTTCATCTTGACCGCCGGCGCTTCTTTTTTGATTTCAGAGAAAAAGAGGGTTTACTGAATAAAGCCGATTTTGGTTGCATATTCCCAAATTGAGAGATACATAATTTATTGAAAAGTATGTGTTGATACGTGTATTTCTTTGTTAACACTTTTCAGCTGTACAATTTTTAATCGAGATACAAATTAAGCTATATTTAATTGCGAAATAAAGGGATCCATTTAATTTTGAATTCATGGATTAAATAAATCGAATAAAATTACTAATCTTATGACACATTAACGTTACTAATATAATGACGAACTTTGTATAACAGAATCGAATAATTTGCACTTTATTCAAAGTTAGAATTAATTTGTTCAATTCTAGTTAGTGATTCCAGTTCAATTACAGCTCTTCGCGGTTATCTTGTTCAAATCACACATTTCAATTATTATTACTTAATTGCATCGGTACGAGACGGGCACCGATAATTAACCTCAAATTCGAAGTAATCAACGTGGTTTGGTCAAATTAAAAAAAAATTATAAATCAGTGATTTACGCACGAACTAAATCTACGCAACTGTAGGTTCGAACATTATATAGTTCGAACTTCTATATTATTTTATATAGTTTGAAATTCTGTGCGTGATCGCAATGATGACTCATAAATTTTACCTAAATTACGAGCATACGTCGGTCATAACGTCAGCCAATATGGGAATGGACTCGGTTGGGAACCCGCTCGCGCGTGCCCATTTGCTTTCACGCATAAATTCTTTGATTGTTAAATAACGTTTCCCGGAAAAATACGACGTTTAAATTAATTGACGAATAAATGTCGCTCAATCGACTTATTTTGCATTGGAATGCTAAACACGATTCTGGTATTAAGGAGATTATCACGATAGAATCGTAAAGGCATACAAATTGTTTCTTTTCCTTTATTTTGCCCTTCGTAAATAAAAAAGATTATTATGCATTATTATTATGTCGTATTTTTTTATGCAGTGTTTCAATTCTACTGGAATCTGGTCTTTTTATTATCAATATTATTATTTGGTCGCGTATACATGTCAAATTAGTAATTTCCATTTACTTCTATCTTTTGGTGAATCCCTTGATTGCGAAACCCTTTGCAATACAATTCCTCATCTACGGTTATAACGAACGACGACACCGAAATTTACATCTCAACACTCTAACGCGCCGTCAAACGAAGAACGGGATAAAGAACTGAGGTTTTTACGTTCGGTTTTTAGACGGATATGAAGAAGTCTAATGACAGAGAGGAGATCCTCTGTGTAAGTCGCGATCCTCCACTCGAGAGTCATTGCCTACGGATAACGAGGGGATAGTAAAAGAAAAGAAAGAGAGAAAACGCCGGCAAAAGTAACTCGAGGCTGTAAAAAGACCACACAGCGAGATTTTTAATAAAAGTTAATAGGAATTTAGTACTGGGCTGGAGAGACAATTGCAGTGAACGACATTAATAATTGCAAGAGATTTAATTAAATAATTTTTTGTTAAAAATGAGATTGTTAAAAACTGCGCGATTGAAGAGTGAAAACTAATCAGAAACAGTATAAGTATTTTTAGCTTGGTTCATTAAAAGTGTGTTCTTTGTTAGCTTTAACAGCTTTCACGACCTATTCCTGGATTTTTTCTATTGTTGCCGGAGCACGCTATACTCCGTGCGGACATTACTCACTTATCCTCGAAAAATTTAATAATTTAGTCATACATTTGAACGCAAAAAGAATCGATGTACATTAAGAAAAAGATGTTTAAAGCATAACTAACGCAGGCACAGAAGGAATGGAGGATAAATAATTAAAAGCACTTAATGTTTTACTACTTAATTAAAATGTTAAGAGCTTTAAAATAATACTACAGCATCAAATATTTCATTACTAAATACGTAAATTTTTAAAGTTCACTAATGGAGTATACCAAACTTGTAAACTTTAGATATTTCACGAAGCTCAAGAAAATTACTCTTGAGAAAGACTTCCGCATTATTACTAAATTTTCATTTTAATATAACTTTCAATTTACCCTACTCGACCTTACATCATAATTACAATAATATTATAATAAGTAAGCAGGTAGTATACAAATAGATTTAAACCGCTAGTAATTTCTGATTTTAAATGCATTTAATACAGAAATTAAAAAATATTTATAGAAAAGTTCCGTAATTTTCGCGAGTCAGTTACAATTAATTTTGAACAAGAGGGCAAGCGGCGGGAAAGAAATGACTTAACAAGGTCTTTTTAAAAGCAAGCAAAATTCTTCATAGTGACGGAAACATTTTTCCCGCGCTTAAAAAGAAATTTTCTGTCGGCGACCCCGAGCGGAGACGGCGGCTCTAAAATTAGAGCAAAGAAGCGAATTAATTTTGTTCTAGTTCTCTCTTACTGTTTCACTTCCCCACGAGAAATACCGTAATCTCGTGCGCCGGTGCAGGGGGCTGTGTAATATCTGATTTCAACCTCATGAAATGACTCACTGCCGTGCTTCGCAGCTCTGTATCGGCCATTCTGACGCAATTTCGCCGTGTTTCCGTAAATATTTGCCATGCGTAAAATGCGCTTTTGTTTTTTCTCCGTCTCTTCTTCATCCCTCTTTTTTTTTATTATTTTTTTCTGTGTAAACCAAGCTATTCTTCCTCTCTACTACTCTTTTGTTTTTTTTTTTATTTTCATTTCAAAGCAACACTATTGCTCCCTCTCTCCTCTTTTTTCATTTTCTTTTTTTCTTATGCTCTATAAATTGTCGCCCAAATTAAAAGATAGGAAAAAATAGCAGAAAAAATAACTTGGCCGAGTGGCTCTCGCAGTGAATATATTGAATAAACAATGCGGTGCCTTTTATGTCTATAATAATGAAGAGCTAAAATTCATTAAGCTTTCAGAGCAGAAGGGGATAATAATGAGAGATAAAAAAAATTCCGAGATTAATTCCCGAATGGAATGCGTTAGACGTTGCAATAAGCATATCATATCTTTTTACACCCCGGCTTTTATCGAATATATGCGTTCCCTTATTGTCTATTAATTTAGATTTTCAAAATAATAATGCCTTATGGTCTCGACGCGCAAAATGTTATTTTACTAAATAATCAAAAAAGAGGAATTGTAGAAATTACTACAATAAGCGGGCAACGATAAATATGACGTAAAACTTCATAAACTGTTTACCGAAGCTTGAAAATTTTAGCTTTGTGAATGCTGTCATAATTCACCATGCCAGAATTTATTACGTGTATATTTCGTGCATTCTTGTTGCGGAATGGTTTATGCGGTTTCCCCGAACTTTTAATAAAACTCGATTAGGTTATTTGAGCGGAAACAATATTTTATCAGCTTTCAATTTTAATAAAAAAAATTTCGAAAGAAACTTTACAGAGGCAAAAGCTCGTTTTAAAACTTTTTGAATGATTTTCTTTCGCCGTTTTCCCCGGTAATGTGCACCATTTATGCGCGGACACGAGCCGGTTTTTTTTATTCTTTGACAGCTACTGACGTACTTTTGCACCGGTGGTGTCACTCTCGTGAAGAAGGTACGGTTGACCCATTGTTTTTAAACTAAGGGAGAGTTAGTATGCGTCCCTTCGCCGCTGACTAATGGCTTCGTGCACACGCGTATGCGATTTAAATAAGTAAACAAGTAACGCATGAAAAGCTGATCAACCGAATTAAATATACATACGAAAAACTGCGGCTAGTGTGTTTTAACCAGTTTCGTTATTATATTTATATTTACCTCCTTTTATCAAAAATTGTTATTGTTACTATTTCGTTAAATCTAATGTACACTTTCCTTTGATAACATTATTTTAAATTATCTTTCTCTTGAACTAACTATGGTAAAATAGCCTTTGTTTTCAAAATTTATTTACGCGTGTATTATATTTCAGTACTAATAGCATTTCAATTATCGCGGCTGTTGTGCCGGTGAAAAAAAAATTGAGGAGCATCCTCTTAAAGCATTTGCATCTGCTTTGTTTTTCTCCCGCCTATATACGCGGAGTTCGGATTCTGCGGAAGGAATAAATTATCGTATAGGGGGGAGGCGGCAGCAGATCGAAAGAGGAACGGAATGGCGACGCGCTCTTGGGAAAATCGACGCTTTTTTTTCTGTTCCAAACGAGAGGAAAAACGTGAAAGAGATTTTTGCCGAGCGACGGCAGTAGCTCTCGCGACAATCGAGTGGATGAAAATATATTTAGGTGAGCGTCGATTTTTCACTATCGAACAGATTTTCAGTGAAAAACGTCGAGATAAAAGTCTTTTTGGCGTTCTCTTTTCGATCGCTCTTTTGTTCTTTTTTTTTCTATTTGTAAATTAAAAGCGTCGAAAGTCTAAGAGCGGGGTTTGAATTATTTACTTTCTTTTTTAATGTAAAATACGTTTTTAGATGTCACTGGATTGCAAATGCATCATTTTAATTAGAGATTAGACGGGAATGTAAAATACTTCATAATTACTAATAATTGTCAGTGCATTGAGTCAATGTATTGAGTTATTTCAGGTGGTGTAAGTTTTACTATCAACGTAAGTAAAGATTATTACTGGTACAAATTCAAATGAATTTTCTTCCATTTTTTTGTGAACGTTTCGCGCTGATGCTTCGTAGTTGGAAAATCATCACGTACTTTATAGATTATCCTAATGGAATAGACAGAAAACATATCTGACTATGAGTAGCTGGCCGCCTATGGTCAGTCAGAAAAGGGAGAAACATGCTCAGCTCTCAGATTCTTTTTACTTCGGTGGAGCATAAGAACCGCCATAAAACCTCTCGGGATTCCTGATTACTTAGGGGTTTCCATGCCCGAAGGTGTTACCGAATGTGTATCTCTGGACGAGACTTCGATGTAAGCACACCCGATGAAGTCAAGCAGTCGGATGCTTTTAAGGCTCGACGTATGGGGACTCAACTAAGAGCATTTCCGACTCAGCTATATTCACGTTCACCATTTCTATTTGAAAGGACAAACTATGATTTTCCTCTTTGTAAAGGAAATCTACTATTTTAATAAATTACTTAATATTTTAAGACCAAATCTGTATTTCAGAAATATAATCTTTACCTAGAGGCTATATTTTTATAATCTCAACTACACAAAGTTGTGGTTGAAAATATTTGGCAGAAATAAATAAAACTCACTTGAGTTTTTTTTCGGAAGAAGAATTTTATCTTCGAGCACGATATGACTGCTAAAGGTCGGTGTAAAGGTCAACGAAATAAAGCAATAATGGTTGCTGATAATCATTGCTAAAGTGTCGTTTCATGCGCAATAAACTGAGAAACGAGTATAAAGCAGATCAACCGGGTAGTTCGATCTTATCCAACGTGACATAAACATCCAAATCGAACGTTTCAACGTCCAACCCTCACGAGTTTCCCTAATCAGGATTTATTTTACCGTCTTAACTTGCCGGTTGCTTTTTTCTGCTCCGCTGGAGAAAGGGACGCGGAGAAGAAATTGCCCAATGAAAAAGAAATTTTATCTTTTGTACGTTTAATTCGTTTTTTTTTACACCACATAAGATGCATGATTCATTAATCTCGAAGCACGCACGTACGTCGGAGAAAATATAGCTGTTGCGCTGTTTTATCAGAAGTTAATAAGACGTTGTAGAGATGAATCAGCTGCTCGACAATGACGTCGCAGAATTCGCTTAAAGTCCAAATTAAAGGCCCATGATGGTGGCGATCAATTTTCCGCCAACGTCATTTCACCACTGTAAAATAAAAAAATAAAGAAAAAGGGGAAAGAGAAAGTGTATAAAAAAGGCTATAACAATGATTATTTATGAAAATGGGAGAAAAGTTGAAACAGAAATTGAGGGAAGCACCGAGAAGTGGCGGAGAAGGAGAAAACCGAATAATTTCCATGCAAATGACCGTAGACGACTGTCTTAAAAAGCGAGGGTGAGAGAAATGTGCGCCCCGACGGCGGGGGGCCGGCCTGTAGGGGTCCCCCACATAGATTCGTGGGAGGGCGTGTCGAATATTACGTCAATGCATAAACAACATCAGATTGTGTCCTTGATGGCTTTGTGGAAGATGAAGCGTGCAGTGGCGACGGGATGTCGCGACGGGGTTCGCTTTGTTGTCGTGGGTAAACAACGGGGACGTTGCCTTGGGTAACTTTTCTAATGATCAGTGGACGAGGGATACTCAAGTTGCTGATGAAGAGTCTCTTTTCTTTCAGCTTTGAAGAAGACGCCTTAAATTACTCTGCACAAAAAATCTATTTTCGTCTCATGTAAAGCAGCAATGGTTCATATACAGATAATCTCTTATTATAGATTAGCTTTTTATTAAATGCTGTTGAAAAAATTCAAATATTTTTAGCATTTGTTTTAAAGAAATGTTATATACTATACATTTTATCTCTTATTTTATTATTACATAGAATTAAGAACTAAAAAAATAAGGATCTTTTCAGTTTGAACAAATAACTACTGTGTGAAATATTTAAAAAGAGATAACGACTTTACAGTAATCGATTTTCGAGCACAAATATTTCATCTGTGAGTCGTGACGTTAAGAAAGCGAAGTATTATTATTAAAGTCTAAAGTCTTTATCTTTTAGCACTGACAGTTGTTCGATACTTCTAAAGATTGCTTGGCTGCTTCTAACTTGCATTTTTTCATAAAGCGATTTCTCGATGTGCTTTTCTCGTTCCTGCACATTTTTACCCTCTAGTCACAAATTGCAGATTTAAAGCATTTTCGAAGATTCGAGAAGCTGCTTTAATCAAGGAGATCTTTTGTAACTTTTCATCCCTAATGCGCAATCGATAACATTCTTGCCTTCTAAGGCGTACTCACTTCCGGAAACCCATCTTTCGAATTTCTGGAATCCGATGAAAACGGAAATGATTTAATCCGTATTTTGCAAGTTTGTCGTAAAAATGTCAAATTATATTTTTATTATCCATAAAGATACGATAAAATTAAATTATTTAAAAGAAATAATATTGTTTAAAAAATTGTGAAAAAAGTTAATTACCTTGTGCAAAAGCTTTTTTAAACAATTTATCACTCATTTTATGACTGGAAAAGCCATTTAGCAAATCGATTAAAAAAAGGGGTCACTTTTTACACTAGGGCTAGTGAAGAAAAACAAACAAAATTAGAGATTAGGGTTATCACTAGTTTTATTTGAAAATAAACTTTATTACCGTTTCGTTTACGTTATATTTAGTACAGCTACTTAAAAAGTCAGAATAGTTAATATAAATTTTATAAAAAACGAATAGATCGAATAATCGAGTAACTGTATTAAAAAATTCATTCGATTTGCATGTTATGTTTTATTCAATTTATCTGCAATATGGGATTAGCTAAAAGGATTATTAATTTTTGTAATTTGTAACCATCATGTCGTATTTTTCCGATACGGCGCATCCATTTCGTCAACCGTTCGATATGAAGAATTTCAATGGATTATCTGTTAAGAGCGTCTCTTTGATTTTTCTCTTTCCGGTTTACAAAAAAAAATCCGATTACGATTTTCCGCAGTTTAAGTAAGCGCGCCGCGCTGAAAAAATTTCCATCGATTGAATTTCATATTTATTTGAAATTTTGCACCGTCCTACCCCTGTCGAGCAAAAAAAAGCTTAATAGAGTAGAAATAATCTTTCGTGCGCTAAAGAAGTAAGAGGATTCTGATAAAAAGATGTGAATTTTCCAAACGCCTTGCTCGATTCGTTCGAAACGTTCCCTCTTCCTCCATCCCCCCACCCCCTCCTCGCCTCTCGACAGCGGAGTATATACATTGCCGCCGAGACGCGGATCGATTTTATTCAGGCTTATCTTTATAAATCCCCGTTAAATTTGAGCGTTTCGCTCGCACGAATCCCAAATGCTGAGCACACGTGTCGACTCGTCGAGCAGTTGGAGATCTCTTTGGAAATCGGTTTCGAGGCTGCGGGGAGGTGGGAGGGGGGGGCTGGATTTTATGTAAAACGCCGAGGTGCGGGGGAGGTAGGTTAGGGAGGGAGAGGATAGAGCCTACTTCAAATTTAGGGATCAAAACTATGTGAAAGCTCGGGGATTCGGGACTCGCACCTTCGTATATTCAATACCCACGAACACACATCCGCCGGGATTACGCAGCCAGGAAAGTAATTTTCCTGCGGGGGTTGCTGCTCCGCTACAGATACGTTTTTCTTATTTCAAACTTTTTTTACGATTTTTTTTCGGTCAGAATTTTTCGTAAAGAGAATATCAAATGTAGATCTTTTATGCAGAACCAATGGGTATTTGCATTAGTTTAGGTTATATTTTTATTCTACGGAGGAATCTATTTTTAGTCATCCATCTCTTCGTCCAAACAGTCGGGAATAAGGCGATATGAAAAAATCCATCGCATTACAATTTTTCATAGCTGGACGTAGGAATAAATTATTTATTTTTATCGAAAAGAGTACGTCTATTTTTACTGAACATGAATATCACTATTCAATAATTTTTTATTCATTACTAAATATGGTGATTTTATTTTAAAATAGGTTGTTGAAACTGTTCATATTCAATAAAATGAAATTGTTCCTATACACTTTCGCGATATCGCTGCTCTCTCAAGTAGTATTGTCCCTGTTAGGTCAGACATGAAAAAAATTTATCTTAAAGTCTCTTCTTCCGATGATACTGTTCACTATCCATATTACTTATAAAAATTGATTTAATTTATTACACGTAAAAGAAATTTTTTTTTAATTTTCTTTTTAGAGTTCATGATTTTCAAAATATTGGATCAATCCACTATTGCATTTTCTGATGACAAAGTGGTGTGGTATTACTTACTCTTTCAAAGGATGATATTAGAAATATAATAAATGTAGAGATAATAAAAAAAGATTAAATGATAATTAAATATATTATATTAATAATTGTACGTTTTTATAGAAAATGTACTGTTTTTATCAAAAATGCACTTAAAGAATGCTTTACAATGGACCTGTTAAAATTCTTTTTATTAAATTTTCAGTAAAATAAATACTGATAGTACTAAATTTTTTGAATATTTTTATGTTAATATTTCTTTTCTTAACAATGTTATGTATCGGGTCTACGTATTGCGATACACAAAGAACGCGCAATTCGAGCACAATCTCGCGCTTGCGCGAAGCTCCTGAAGGCGGGGCTAAGGCGCGCTTGAACTGGATGGTAGAAATTCTTGCTATTACTCCGTTTCTAAGAATTTCCTACCTTTATACCTAGAAGTGAAGCGAAATATATCGATTATATAAAACGTAAAATATATAGAATATCAAAAAAATGATTAATAAAACGTGGATTATAAATATAATACATTTAACCATTTATAAACATGAAATTTACAATAATAAACAATTCTTTTCTATAATGTATATCTCTTTTATGTTTCAGGTAAGCCAAAGAAGTCCTGCCTCCTTAAAGTAGTAAAATCAATGTATCAAGGTAAAAGTTTGCGATTCATACTTTACACAGATTTCGGACGCTAAATCAGAAAAGCAAAATTTTAAACTAGGACAAAAAAAGTAAGACTAAAATATCCAAATGTTCACTTTGTGATTTTTGGTCACGAATACGCCGCGCAGGACGTATTAAAATTGAAAGCCAAACAGCCGCGAGTCGGATAGGCCGATATTTGAGAAAGGACTTTCAGGAACGTGACAATGGACGGGCAATGGAGTCGTTTTAACAAGCACGTCTTTGACGCGACGATGTGTGTTAAGTACACGGGGTGGCGGGGCACCCCCGGTAAAGAGCAAACGCGAGATAGAGGTGGAAAGGTGGTGGAGGAGCGTCGACAGGGGTACGGCGGTAAAGTCAGCCGCCGCCGCCGCGCGCGCTGCACTTCTACCTATCTGCAGTTATCTGTTTACAAACCACTGATTCTCCCCATGGTTGCGCAAAGTAGAGCGCGATCTTGCGTAAGTAATTCCCGCTCCGACTTCCTTCACGCGAACGTAATTAGCTTGGTCTTCTGCCGTTCCCCCAGCTCTCCGCCGTCGTATTATTTTTCTCATCTCTGGTTCCCCTAAATCAGGGAAAAAGGAATACAGTGGGAAAAGTTTTATGGGGAGAGGGAGGAAATTAACATTTTAATTAGGGCAATCTTTTTTGAATCGTTGTTAATTTTTAATGAATGTAATCGTGATAATTAGAAGTGGTAGATACTTAGATAAAACTGTATTTATGATTCGCATTTGCGATGCTAATCGGACTTATTCTTCTCCCTTGTTTTATTCAAACACTTTCGCACCCATGTCAAAGGATTTTTTTTTTTTCATCTCGAAACGACGTGTGTCAGGCATAAATCATGCACTCGTTTACACCTCGAATTTGAATTGACTGCGCGTATTTTGTTTAAGTATTCTCACGGCAGTCATATTTTATCCTCTTGACAAACGCGGCGTACCTTTTTTTTATACAAAATTGATCTGCTGCATGATTTATTGCAAAAAAAAAGCGAACGGACACTTCTTTCGAGAGCCAATAATAAATACCTCTTCCGAAAATATAGGTAACGAGATTCGTTGACCCCGGGGATAATTCGTGTAATACTCGCCGGGAAATTTGAAGTTATAATTTTTCCGGGTCCAATAACCCCCTAATGAGATTGTTGAATTCAATTTCTTCCCGCGGGAAGCCGCGGAGAGGCGAAATTGGATGTTTCGAGGGACCGCGGCGGGGCAAACTTTTTGCTTGCATTTGCAAGTAATTGCATCGTCAAGTTTTTCGCCTTCTCGTCCCCCGCCTTCTATATAAGATTTCCACCTAAGTTCCATAAATACAAACAATCTATCTCGACTGTCGAGACCCGATCTCCTTGATGAGATTTCGCGTAACTTATACTTTCGCTTTCGATCCCGACCTCGCCCGGCAATCTGCAATTTCAATTTAACGCAGTACACACCCCGCGTACGATTAAACGTCAGAAAACTTGATAAACTTTTCTAAACAAATTTTCCCTTTCGCATCGTCGCCCCGATTATCCCAAGTAGTAGCGGAGTAAAAAAGGAAACGCGCTCGAATTTATTCCACTTATCCTCCCTCGTTTAAACCCGAGGCACCTCGGAGTTTTCCAGCGCGCGGCGCAATCGCATCGCCGTTAGACAAACCGGTCGGCGTAACTGATCGCATTACTTACCCCGCCCGATCGCACAATCAGCGCACGCATCGCCCCGGTATGTCTCGCTAATTCCGCCGCGATGCGCCGCGCCTCCGTCTCGCTTTCCCCGCTGCCTCGTCCGTTATATAGGCCGCCTCCACCCCCCCAGCCCCATTCAATTTCTTCCGACCATTGAATTATCGGAATTCCCGGTGACGAGCCGGAGGGAGGAACGACTGCGTCTCCCGGGACACCTGCTCGGCGCGCGAAATCCCAGCGACAGCGCGCTATTACTTTGACGTATTCATCGGGGTTGCGCGCGGCCCGCGCGGAAAGTTCTCCCGCGGTGTGATTTGTCAACGTTATTCGTTAAGCCACTGTGCGCGCGTGCACGGAGGGGGCGGAGGACCGGGCGGAAGCGCGCGCGCGCGCCATTGTGCGTCGCAGTAGTAGCTTTCGCCCGGGATTACGCCGCTGCGAGGGAGGCATTTTTTTCAATTTAGTTACAACGCGTGCCAGCGAGGCGTCCCGAGGAGAAAGGTGTAATTTGTAAATGGAGGGAGCTTGTAAGGCCTTGTTACGGAGCGCAATGTGACGCTTTGCTTTTGTGAGCGCGTAACTATTGTAAAATGTTGACGAACTTCTGGGGTTTGAGTAACGTGCGCGTTTATCTGTGGATGTAATATTTCTTAGACGAGTTTGCTTTATTATCACTGGACGAATTTGGATGTTCAAAGCTAACTTATAAGTACGAGTGAGTCTCTCGTGACATAAATTACGGATTAATATCTCTCTATCTGTAATCGGATTACTTCGGTCGCTGGCTCTTCCTGCAATCGCTCCTTATCCGAAGCGGAATTTTTGACATGAAATTTCGTTTTTTGTTTTTATTATGTTCGCATGCATAAATGAATTTCATTCCTTTTCAATGTCTGTTGTACTGTTTACATCAGCAACGGTTTTGAGAATTAATGTTGCCGAAGCAATTAACTGAATTATTCTTTTAAGAATCTAAAAATCTAAATCGAAGAACTGGAAATTTTTAACTTTTAAAGACACGTTTTATGTAAATGTTAAACAAAGTTATAACAGTGAAAAATACACGTTTAAATGCGAAGCTTATACGTAAAAACGTAACATTTTGTATTACTAAAAAATTAAGTGCTGTACTTTTTAAAAAGCTTGATAACTTTAACGTCTGCTTTCTTCTCTGCGCCGCGTTCGCATAAATTATGCAAGCTCCCCTACGTTATTTTTAATTCTTACTCGAAATTAACTTTTTTTTATTCCATAATTTCGCTTAAACCTCGAGCAATTTTAAAACGTGAAAATGATACGATCTTTCCAGTAGAAAATTTTCATCTACGTACGAGTAAATTTACCGAAAAATGAAACCAGAAATTCTCTTTTCTAGAATTACATAATTACGTGGATATGAGCTAATCCGCGGAAAATCTCGAGTTAACTCGTCAAGAAAGTTTTGCATTTTCTTTTTGCCGCGCACACTTTTTCCACTCGGTGCATTTCTTTGTGCGTGACTTATAAGACGAATCCATGGTGAAACCACGCGAATAGAGTGGCAGACTTTTTCTAAAGCTCGCTTAGAATTACACTCTTGCTCTTGCTTCTGGATCAATTTTTCTCGAATCTTTAAAGTTGCATATCACGCAGACTCGCAAAATGGCTGCTTTGCAAAAAAATATTCTATCAAAACGCTACAAAAAGCGTTTTAAAACTGCCAACGCGTTTAATTTTTTTTTCTTTTTGAAAGCTTTTTTATCAAAATGATGGAGTTTTATACGAAATAAACTGCTACTTGTGCACCTGCAATTTATTCATTTCTCGATACTTAAAACAGAAATTTTTACATAAAATTACGATGTTTTAACTTGCTAAAAATGGTCGTAAAAACTTAAAAAAAGATCAGTTTAAAGGTCTTGGAGGGGCCGTAAAAAGATTAATGCGCAAAAGAAATTTTTAATCTTTTTTGACGAGCTACTAACCCGAGTTTCCGCGGATTTGTTCATAAACGCTCGTTGTTATCCGCGTGCAGAGCTGATCAGATTACGTGTTCTGCACTTACGAGGTAGTTATTTTACTTCAAAGGCCCTTTGATTCAACTTTCTAAACTTACAAAGAGAATAACTTCACTTAGCGAATGATAGGGCGCTGACACTCATGCCCTGTGCACGTGTGCAAAGTTCGATTACTTTTGAAGTTTCCTGACAAGTCTATTCTAATCGTTGTTAAAGAATAAAACTGTTGTGTCCTCATTTGCACTCCATCGTGGTTAACCTTTTAATTGATGCAATACTTGTTTTGATAATATGTAAACATTCGAGGCTATATCATTGCTACATTTTCATTTAAAGAAGATTTTGCATTTTATACTTTCTTTTCATATCGAAATTATTGCAGTAAGTATTGCATAATACGTTTTATTTTTAATCAATATTTAATTTAATTTATCATTTTGCATAGTAACATAGTACAATAATAAAGACATTAGTCGAGAACCAGACATTCGTCAATACGTGTCATAATTAATTTGTGCAAGAATGTTCATTCAGTAGAATAGAGCCTTTTTGGTCAGACATATGCGTGATTGACATTAGCATCTTTCCAGAACAACATTTATTATAAAAGTTCATGAAGTTTTTTAACTAAAATGAAAAAACCTTCTCTTAAAAATAAATACAATGCCAACAAAATTAGAATAGCAGAAGCACAGTAGAATAAAGGAGATTTGG
Source organism: Eurytoma adleriae (assembly GCA_900480045.1). NCBI lineage: Eukaryota > Metazoa > Arthropoda > Insecta > Hymenoptera > Eurytomidae > Eurytoma > Eurytoma adleriae. The sequence continues at coordinate 66,578 of UXGC01000200.1, forward strand.
TCAGACATATGCGTGATTGAACTTAGCATCGTTCCAGAACAACATTTATTGTACAAGTTCATGAAGTGTTTTAACTAAAAAGAAAAAAACCTTCTCTTAAAAATAAATACAATGCCAACGAAATTAGAATAGTAGAAACACAGTAGAATAAAGGAGATTTGGTCAGACATATGCAGTATTTGATTTGGCACGGTTCGAAAAAAATATTCATTTAAAAAATTGACATTGTTTTTTAATTAAAATGAAAGGCTTTACAAAATGATGAAAAAGATTTAATCTTTTCCTCTTCTTTCTTACTTAACAATTCATTCCTTCCCCGTTATTTCATTTCCCGCAATAATTTGCGTCAATTTGGCGAAATGTTACTTACCAGGCTCGTGGTTTTGTGAAATCTGAGGCACGGCTTGTATTATCCACTGAGTTGAGCTCCTCGACTGACAGCTGCGGCAAGTATTTCGCGGAAAAATGTTTTCATTATGTAAATCTCCTTTACTGCAGGCGAAACAATTCGCGAATTTTTATTCTACCTACATTGAATCATTCCATTTTACTGAATTTATGTTTATGCAAATTAAATGTACGATTAGGTATTCAGCAGGAGAATAAATTTTATTTTATACGCAGACTTATTTTACAATTAAAAAAGTGCGTTCACTTTTTTTATTATCTTTTTGTAATTAAATTACCACTCGGTTAACGTCGGGAAAATAGTGCAATTTTTAATACGTCGATTAAAGCAACATTAATTTGAGAAAAATTATCGCTTCATATTTTTTGATAAAAATAGTGGGTTTCATATTGCCCGGTCTTTGTAAAATTCCATACAATAGTGAGCTTTTATGACTTTCCTAATCGTTGCACTCCGATGCAGACTTTCACTGGAAATAACTTACTCTTGACCTCCGGTAAAATCTCCGCATAAAGCTGCATGCTCTTGCTCTTTGCTGCTCCTTGTTCCATCGAGCAGGGTCGATGTACTGTAGCAGACATTTGGCAAGATTTTTCATTTGCTTTCTACCTCTATTTTTCAGAAAATTTTCAAAAAATGTATATTTCCAAAATGTTCAAATATTATAATTGAGATTTTGTTTTTTCATTAGTTACATAACAAAGTACTTTAAAATAATAATGTCTGGTTGCTTTACAGATTATTCTCTTAAATAACTGTTTATTTAAATTTACCTTTACACGTACTTTAAATGAATACAACCTCGCTTTGCAACTCCGTAAATACGTGTGATATTGATAAAAGCTCAAGAAATAAAGCTTCAAACGCAATCACTTAGGTTACGACACCCTCTTAAAGTATTAATATTTAATGGTAGGCTTTATGTCCCCATATACGAGCTCCTTTCCGATAAATACTTCAATAAAATATACTTTTTACGAAGACCTCTCCTTAATACACCCCTGTTGCAAGTAGGGGAGAATGTCACATTCTACCAACCGCCACCGCCACTAATCACGTCTAGAATAACTAACATGCATTTTTCGTATAAGTATTAAGCTTTAAAATAAAACGTTGGATGCATCTTCAAAAATAAACTCAAGTTAGACTATTTTCTCACCCAGTAATGTTCTACTGTTACATGGGAAATATTGAGGATAAAAATACTTTTTTTTATTTGTTAAATACATATTTAATCCTGATATGTATCGTACAGAGGCTGGGTCTAAGAAGAAATTCGTATTTGAAATTTTAATTTTTATCAACTCGATAAAATATTGAACCCCAAAATAGAACAGGAGAGGTAGCACACGATTCTTCCTTACATATTTTACAATTTTATCAGTCTTTTTGTTCGAGATTATACATTAATGCACCTCATTTGTATTTTTACATTTTCCATTCAAAACCAAGAAACAAACAAGGGACACCCGTGTACCCAAAAGCACAACAAATTCCACCTGTCATAAACTTAACATAAAAACAAAAAAATGGATAACATCGGATTTGCCTTATCGCAGCCATTCCTCTTGGCAGCCTAACAACCGAAATAGCTGGCTATCAACGATATTTTCCCACAGGTGGAATCTAGCCCGGGGCCGAGCGTATTTTATTCCCGCTGATTGACGCGGCGCGTGATTTCATCATGAAGAATGGCGCGCAGGGCTTACGGGCCGTTATGGGCGGCTGATTGAAGATAGAAATCTTAGCCGCGTGATGGATCCGATAAGATTGCGCCCGGCAGGTGATTGGACGAAATGAGATGAGCCCTGCGCGCGGCCCAGCGTGTAGACATAAATGTACGCGCGTGATGGTCTTCTCACTCGATTGCCTTTCGATTGAGACGAGGCCGGTATTGATTGCTGACGCCTGGCGCGAGAATTTCCGATAATGACCGCATTTGCCCAGGCCTCTCAAGCACGCCGATCTAAGTATATCGATTTCAGGCCTACGATCTGTATAAGGTTTCGTCCAAGGACAGTGGATTAAACGCACTGACGTTAGGTGAATGTCTAAAATGTTGCTTCGAACGGAATAATGCAGACTCGTCAATTTTCCATATTTTATTGTGCGCGCTGGAAAATGTTGCATTAAAAATTATTATGGTCTTTAATAAAATCGCGACTAATACATTTTTAGATGTTTATATGAAATTTATTATTTTTATAACAGAATCTGCTGTTTACTTTGATCTTCGAGTTTGTCCTTGTAAGGTATACTTTAGTCAAGACTATAGTAATTTCCAATACTACATTTTGTTTCGTGTGGGGATAAATAATTGAATGGAATTTAGCTTGCATTTTAATTAATTGTACAATTAATAATTCATTTTTTCAAATGAACAAGTCAAAGCAATTTTCCGACACTCATCGCGCTTTATCAACGTTCCACTGCGAAACATGATAAATTAGAAGGAATTTACGGTAGACGCATTTGTTTTTATGAGAGGCGCGAGCAGTGATAATTAAAAGTTATGAATTTTAATTAAAAAATATTTGCGTTTTTTTAGAGAGGTAAACAAGTGACACTGTTGAGCTACATTTGGAAAGCGAATTTAATTCGTTCTTTTATTGTGCCAACTTTTCATCCAATTAAAACAGTCGAAGCTGATTTCGCAACTTTTTCCCCCAAACTCCGCATTAAACGGAAAATACAGTAATGAAAAAATGTGTGATAAGCCACTCTATAAATAAAATTTACCTGAAAATCCGCCGAGATTATTACTCGAGGCTTTTCATTTTCCGTTTGCGAATTCAAATCGCGATTTAATATAAACAGAGTTCTTGGAAATGACGTTCGTTCATTTTCGTAATTTTCAATTCGTCGATGAAGCTGCGAGTTGTAATATCACCTTTCTCTCCGCGCAGCGAGACATTTAATAAATTAATGGAAACAGCCGAGAGTCAAAAGTTGCACCGGCAGGCTTTTTAATTTGAAATTAGTCGGAAAATGTCGTTTCCAATGTTTTCCTTACTTCGTACTTGTTCTTCTCCGTCGTACTTTTCGGACGAGCCCGAGGGGGGATAGGGACGAGGAGGAAAGGGGAGGGGCTAAGGAGAAAACTCGAAGCTTGCATTAGGAATTTTATTGTCAGGAGTACGTCGGACTGGCATTCGAGTCCCGATTGAACATCCAAGTTTGCATGTTCGCTCAACAACGCGGCGGCGGCGACGTTCAATCTCCCGGAAAAAGGATCTGCGCGCGACTTCCTGCGATTTTTCAATGCCCCGGCAAAACTTGTCGCTTCCAGGATCTCCGACATTTCTTTCTCGAGTGTACGTCCTATATACGGCTGCAGCCATACACGCGCGTCTTTCGAATCCACCCCTCCGCCTCGCGGCGCTACTCCGATTCCTCCGCGCGGCAAATTAAACGGCTCCGTAATTTTTCACTCCGCGTCGTTTTTTTCCCCTTTTTTCTTCGTCGAATCCTCCCCCCTTTTTTTTCTCTTCTTGTTATCCCCGGCAAAGTTTTCTCACTAACGCTTTTCTCGTTTCTCCAAGGAAATTATGTAAGCGTGCGAACGACACCACCGCCGCGGATGAGCAAAGGCCCGGAGGTCGCTCTTTCAGGGGGCCCCGTCGACTTCTGATTTTTAATTGAAAACTTTTCCGCGAGTCCCAACGCTCAAGTTCACTAAGGAGCTTCCTTTAATTGAAACGAAACTTTTCGCATATCGATTTCATGTAGATGAAGCTTCGCTGTTTTAAAACCCCCGCCGATATGAAGTACACGCTGGTGACGGCACGGCGATTCTGATTACCTCCTCCCCCCTCTCCGACGTGACTTTTGATATTTTGGCTTCATTAGCGAGGAGCACGTTTTTCTTAATTCTCGACGTTTTTTTTTCTATCCGGACGGTCGTCTGGCTTCTTGTTTTTTTTTCCACCGCCCGTCGTATCCTTGCTCGATGCTTTTGTGCTCATCCAGCATCGGCGAGCCCGACACCCCAATGGCAGATAACGGATTTGAAATCTCTTTCTGTCCCTCTCCGCTTGCTACCTCTTTCTCTCTCTTCCGCAGAGTGGCCTCGTTACCGTGGAGCATGACACTAATTGTTCACCCCGGCTTCCGAAACTCTCGGCGAATTCATAGACGTTCATTAGGGGGACACGGCTAGGTACAATGACATGTGGCGAAAATCCCTGATATAGAATTGTTAACCAAATTGTTCGGCGGGGGATCGCAATCAAGCGAATATTCGAAAATTTTACCGGTAAAGGACTGCGCGTATTATCGCTCGCTAATATTTAATGTCTCTTACTTATTAAAATAAATGTTTGATAAAATTATTTACATTCGGTCGGCGCAAACAGGACAACGATAATAACACATTTACATTTATATTTCTCGAAATGAAAAATAATTTTATTTGATTCTTGTTTCATTTATGCGACTGGATTTTAACGCTAAAAAGGGGATTTCGTGATAATTGCGTGGGCAAAACTAGAAAGCCGTAAAATTGCGCGTGGAGTTTGGGGTCGAAGTACCTTTTAAAGCGTTAGATTACGCAACTTTAATTTGCTAGGAGAACAGGTGGATCCGATTTTCTTCATAGCCGCAAACGATCGAGTGCCCAGTGTACGTACGAAATCCCAGAAGGATTTAAATTGGACAGGATTGGAATTGCATCGAAGTTGCGAATGAGATAAAAAAAAAGAGAGAAAATGAAAGCAACAGGGATAGAGACAACAATTGAAAGTATGGACTATTCCGAATTGATGTACAGTTTTTTTTCCGTACGTTTCGAAAAAAAGTCATTTCCATTTGACAAAGCTGCAGCTGCCAATAAATTACATAAAGGCTGCGAAGTATTTTTAAGTACGAACTTTCAATATCGCAATCTAAAGCGAGTGAAAAGAATCAATCTCACGGTGCAAGTTAGTTCTTAAAAAAGTCGAATATTTTCAATTTAACGCTTATTATAAATTCAGTGGGAACTCAATGCAAGTACCCAAGAATATTCAATTAACGCTCGGGTTGAACATGATCTCTTGACTACTTTTCGCGACTTTTACACTTAAAATTTCAAGAACATTGAATAAATGTAAATTTCACCGCCGCGGTGGTGTAAAACTTGCTTAGCATAATAGTTGGATGTTGCGGCTTATTTATGAGAAGGTGGCGGGCACGCCAAACAGACAGAGAGGATCCCCGACGACAAGAAGCGAGAAGGGCAGATAGCGAGGTGGGAGGAGGGGTGCCATTTCCATTTGGCGTCCCGCTCGCTGCGCCGTTCGCCGCAAAGCGTTGCTTACTATTCACTTATGCGCTGCTGTATTGCGCGGATTCGATTCTCACCCTTTGATTTGATAGTATTCCATGTCCAGTAACTGCTTCAACTTAGCCTCTATCGCTGACAAGCTTTGGAGAAGGATTGACAATTATCGGGGATGTACAGTACGCTTATCCCTTGTTGGCGTTGCCTCCGACTGATAAGATTATAACGTCACTCGACGAAGACAGGATAATCATTCAAAGAAAAATAACAGCTGAAGGCTGATTATTGACAGGTTAGTCATTCGCTTCCAATCTCGTAATCGTATTTTTTCAGTGACTTAACTAATGAAGGATATTTTGGATAATAGAAAATTTTTGTTGAATTGTCAAGAAACAATGGGTTATTGATGTATAGTTTAAACTTTCATCAGCTTTGAAATAAACTTTCATTTGATGACGAACATTTCAATAAAATGTGATACATGCATAATATTAATCAGGAAATTTGAATTTTTATTTTACCGATCATTTGCTCACCAATGGTCCGAGAAACCATGTGACACGTGCGGCATAAATTTTATTTGTTTACTTTCGAGCTATATCGCCACTCATTTTTAGCACCGGCATTTTAGCCTCATTTACACGTACATTCGTATAAGTCATTAATTCACGATAGCACCCTCATCCAGGATTACGATTGATCGTTAGAAGCTATACCCGCTTACCTGGGGTAGGACTTCTTCCTCTGTTTATCAGGATGCCAATCCGAAGGGGAGATGATAAATTATGAGGGAAGAAAAGTACCTAACAAAATCCTTATGTTAATATTTATTTAACTTCGATATTAATGGTAGTTCAAGGCAAGAAGTAAAATAAGTAGACCATGCGTACTATATGAAGTATTATGGTTTTTGACGATGAAGTAATATACGAATCCGAAGAAAAACAAACAAAAAATTGTAATTGAATGTTACGTTGCAGCCGCTGGTTCGTCCGGTCATATGTAAATAAGTTTGCTAGACTTCAGCTCTTCATCCTTTAAATACACTCTTATCCGTTATAATAGAAAGGGCATAATACTTCCAAGTCACGCAGGGAGCCCTTAGGGAGACGTTAGCAGAAAACTTGATAATAGCACTTAAATCGATTTTTTCTTCACCTTCTTAATGACCTCTCCGGTGCAGGCTGTCTTTCCCTGACGGCTATTCTTCAACGGCGAAATGTGCAGTCTAGGTTGAAAAAAAAAAATTAATTTGACAAACTGGATTTCCTTATTGTTGCTTGTTTCTGCCAACTTTTGTTACGTCTGCTCGGCCGTCATCCGCGCGTTTAACTCATTAAAATTAAGAACGGGATAGTCTTATAGTCGGTGAAAAAGGGGGAAAACAAATTCTTCTTCTCGTTTTGCTTGGATGCGAAAGTTCTCCTTTTAATACTTCTGGGAAACTTACTTTTATAAAGGCTAAATGCTGAATTCAGTTAAACAAGGTAGCCTTTATGAAAGGAAAAATAAGGATAACACAGAGCTAAAACAGGATTCCGTAATGCATAATAATATTTACTTTAAATGACAAGCGATAACTGAAAAATATTTTTGTAGACAAAAATGATAAACAAGAAGGAATTATTGAAGTATACGTGATAAAAGGAAAAGGTGTTTTAACAAAATTTAAAATTAATAATTTTAAGGATATTATTATATAAAAGTTATTTAAATTTCCTGGTATAATTTAATGTATTTTGAAAATACTTTGCCCTCAGAGTTTACGTTGCAAAGCCAGTGAACGATTTTCGGATGATGCATTGAAAATGGCTGTGATATTAAAATCTCATCAGGCCACCACGCCTCTCACATTGTACCAATCCTATTTCACTGCAGCTTCATATACCTATTAGTTTATGTACGTAGTCTAGTCACGTAGTGGCGTTAAATTGAAGCACTAAAGCATTTGCGCCCGATACGATCTTTCCTCTTTTTTCATTATTTTGTATTTGTATATGTGACAAATCAATAGAAAATCACTGAAAATTTGATGACATTCTCATAATCTAAATATTCATTCGTTTGTTATTACATTCAGTTTCGTTAAATGAAATCATTGTTGTTATAATGTATTATTTTTAATAGAAATCGTTTTCACGACGTCGTCTGACCGTAATCGATTTTTACTACTTAACCATAAAATCACGATATTAATTCAATACTTGTTCTTTTTGCTTTACGATAAAAACTGATAAATTGTTGCTTTACGATAAATTATTATCGTAAAATATTCTTTTATAAAGAAAGGTGTTTTCTGAGTCACGTCTGACCACAGACGATTTTTACTACTTATCTGTACAAAAAAGGCCTTATTATGATACACATTCTTTTTGCTTTCTTATAGTGAAAGCTTTTTCTTTAATATGAAAATTCATAAAATTATTATTGTAAAATATGCTTTCATAAAGAAAGTAGTTGTTTCCTTTATCACGCCTGACCACGCTTTTTCTTTAAGAAGACAATTCATAAAATAATATTATTGCGAAATATTATTTTACAGAGATAATAATATTCGTGATATGTCTGACTAAAATCGACTTTTACTACTTATCTGTACAAACCTGGAGTTATTTGACAATCGTTTTTTTCTCTTGAAGATGAAACTTGTCAAAAGAATACTAAAGGATAAATGGCCAAAATAATATTAAAGGTTTTACAATGAAATGCACATGTCTGACTATAAGCGGATGTTACTACTTATCCGTGCAAAAGTCACTGTTTGTACTTCAGTACTTTTTTATCTCCTAAGATGAAAGTTACACGACTTTAAACGTATATTTCAAAAAGGAATAGCACCACTTGTCATACGAGAATTCCGTACCGTTTTAAAAAGTAGGATTAATTTAAATCCCGGCTGACAAACATTACGTACCGCGCAGCCCCAATTCGACACGGCAACTTTGCGCCGCATTAAATTCGCTCGCAAGTTTTAGCTATCGCACATTAGCCAACTGCAAGGAAATTACGCGTGCAAAAAGTTTTATCCGGAAAGAGTGTCGCGCTAATGTGTCCCGCCGGGCGGGCCGCATTGAAGCCCTACCGCTTAATTTCTCGCAAATAAAATTTCTCCACCCTTGGCGTTCGCTCGGCTCGGCGCGGCGCGCCGAGCGAGAGAGGCAGAGCAAAACTATTCGCGGCGCACGGCCGCCTGCATTTCGGCGCCACTGACGCGACGCTAAAAGCTACAACATTGCCCGGATGCGGGGCTTTTAAAGTAGATTACATCGTCGAGGAGGGGCGGGGAAAAAGGGGGGAAGGGGGGTGGAGGTACTCTGCCGCTCGACTCGGCTATTCTTCACTCGCCAACTTTTCTCCCACGCCGGCTACGGCGCCCCCTCCCCCAAGAGGGTTAACAAAAAGTTTACATTACGAGACTTGTCTATGAGGAAATTTAAGCCGCCTTTTCGGCGCACCAAAGTTAATTTCATATTTCTCTTGATACGCGGAGAGAATGGTTCGATAAAAATTGCTATATTTCGAGTAATTTCGGGAGCAGGTGATGTGGTTGTTAACAAGTATAAACCAACGTTGTAAAAGGTACTAGTAAAGTCGTATACTTTTTACGAAGTTCTGTGTATTTTTTACCAAGCAGATTCCTTAATTCGAAGTTTACAAGCTTCAAAATCATTTTTGAAAAAAAATATAGTAGTAATTTTTATCAAACTATTCTCTTCCTGTTTCGCCAATACTTTTATATTCGTCATGTTAAAAACTTACATCTACGTTTTTAAGTGCTTGTCAGTAATGTAAATGACAGCCGACCGTCGTTCTTCTTAGAAGAAATGAATATAGCTTTGAATTTTATTTATCACTGTTGAATAATCGAAGATATTTGTAAAAAGAGAAACAGCGGCATAAGAAAAGATTCTCGGGGTGCATTTGCAACTCGTTTAAAGTAAAAGGTAAATAAACGCGACCTTTAAAAAAACATTGTTAAGAAGACGCATCAAAGAGAGCGCGACTGGAGAGGCAGTCTTCCGGAAGAGCGAAAAGGTTATAAATATTGAAATTTATGTACAGCGTCGCTTTGAACGGACTTTTCAGAGTTAGTTTCACCTGGAAATTATACAATTACTCGGCCATTCTCTTCGTTAATTAAAGTATAGTTCTCCTCGGAGAAAGACGCTGGAGGCCTCTGGCAAGGAGGGTCGGGAGCAAAGGAGCGCCGGCCGCGCAGTCGTCGTCCTCCGGGACCGCCGATTTTTTTTTCTTCCATTTTAATCCATGAAACTAAATCTCATAAAATCGACGGGTTCCTTTGATAAGTTCCCTGCCCTCGGCTCTCGTCCTTTTTCTTCGCCGACTCGAGTTATCCAATTCCACTTTCATTGCCCGAACTCCTTTATTCGTACGCGCTTTTTGTCTTCCTCCCTCTCTGTTGGTCCTCCACGAACCTTCTCTCTCTCTTTCTCTCCCTCTCTTTCTCTCGGTCCTCGGCTTCTCAATTTTCGCGGCGACTAAAAATGTTCCTTTTTGCTCGGGAATCAAAAACTAGCATTCGGTCGCGCGTTTGTGCGAAGGCATTCCGGTTCCCTATGCTCGGGGCCGCGGGGTGGGGGCGCTGAATAGCAAAACACTAAAGCGAACAAAAAAAAAGGCGAAAAAAGTCGGCGTTACTGATGGAGAAATGCGCCAAATACGTTTCCGCGTACTCCCTTTCACTTCTTTTTTCTCCGTTCGATCCACCCGAGATTGAGTTTTAACATGTGTTTTTTTCAAGAACGTTTTTTAGGAACGAATATTTTGTTACTGCATTTTTACAGTTACTGGATTTTTTCGTTAATTACTGGTGAACAAATTAAACGTAGCTTAATAACTGGAAAAAAAATTCGAACATTTTTCTCTAACGCTGGCGCGGTTCAGCTTTTTTTCGTTTCTAAAAGTGGTGAAAAAAATCTCACATTTCGTGCGTATTTGCTGAAGAGTGGGAAAGGCATTCATATATCTCTCCGGCCGGCGGCGTTGAGAGGAAATAAATAGACTTTTCCAGCTTGATTCACAAAAATCGCGAGAAAATTGTGAAAAATAATAAATTTGCGATCACCTATGCAACTTCCATGCATAAAAAAGCCCCTATCATGCCTTTCTTAAAGAAAATGCGTTGTGCAACGCGGAGAAAAAGCTGAACCTAGAAAGCGTGTGTTGCTTTGTTCCAGGATTGCAAGCAGAATATGCTTCAACCCTCACAATGTAGAAAAGTAAAAAACAACAAAAATCTTTCCATTCGCATTTTATGTGTGTACTGCAGTACCTATCAAACCAAACTGCAATTCACTTTTTCCTTGAAGATTAATCCACAGATTAGACTAAATTCTCACGACAGCAGCACCGATCGTTACATCAATTAAGTTTTGCCTCCTATCGAGTACAAAAGTGCGATATTTGTTTAAAAGCAGCGTTCGCGACAAGAGGCAGTTTGTCCGTTCCGGCGCGGCAGACGGCGCGGAGGAAGCTCGGGAGAGCAAGGCGCCAGCCGAACCTCGAAATAGAAAGGAACCTTTCACACTCGAAGTGATAAAGGCTCAAAGTTACGCGGCGCAACCTTGTGAAGCGTGAATTGTTCGGCGACGCTGCTCCGCCTTTACGACGTCCTTCCTCTGCCTCCATCCAACCTACCCACTTTCTCTCTCTCTCTCCCTCTCTTTCCCGTTCTCATTCTCTATACCTCCTCCGCCGTCGCTTTACTCGCGCCCGGTTCCCTCCCACTGTCACTTTATCATACTGCACGCGAAAACATTATAGCCCCGCTGGATTTTGATTTCGATGCCAGCTGTTGTTAAAGCTCGCGCCAAATATTGCGCGCGGCGCGCCCCTATATTGCTCAAAGTCCGAGCAAACATTTATTTATCGATTTGTTTGAGTGAGCAACGCCGAGGCGAGGGGCGGTCTCCGGCGATGACGATGATTAAATTGAGATATTTATGTACTGCTTTCGGTAATTTTATTAGAAGTGCACTGATTCGCGCAGGCTCGATCAAATGATACTTATTGCTCGGGGTTAATTTTCTTTTTGGGAGTTATGTAGTATAGCAAATATTTTGGAAACAATCGCGTTGATTTTGTCGTTCGATTCGGATATGAATTTAATAGTGAATCGAATAACATTACGCAATGCCAATTAGCATTTCATTTTGCTTGCTCAATTTTGGCGTACGCTGGCAGCAAACATCGAAAAGTTATTAATCAATTAATGTTGAATTCGTCAAATTGTTGGAAATGAGCTGAAGTTCATTTAATTTTATTTCATAATTTCGCAGCTTAAACATTGCCTAATGTAATAATGTCTGTTTGTGATATATTTCAAACTAAGACAATGCTGAATTAAATCAATTAATCATTGTTCGATAGGTACTCGTAGTATTGAAACTGATTGAATCTAAATACATGGCTTGTTATGCATCCTTTCTTTGTTAATAAAAACATCTCTTTGCTGTATCGAATGTGCGCAACAAAACTACCTCGTTAGAAAGAGAGCAAACCATGCCATTTAAAAAATTGTTTCCCAAAAAGTTTAGTCAAAGAAAATCGAGCAAAAATGATCAGGCTCGTTGTCTCTTTCATCCACAGTTCACTCGCTGCCAGTTCCAGAAAAAAGCTGTAATTGACGTTTTTTGTAGCCAGTTCCCACGGAAAACTTTGCCTCCAAAAATATCCAGCTACGTCAATGCCTCCGTGACTCCGCTTTACGGTTTTACGCGAGAGAAGAGGCTGGAATCCTCGCGAGCACGGATCACTCGACAAATTAAGATCTTAATCGCCGAGTCGCCGTAAAAATGCCAATCGCCCGCCCGCGCGCGGGCTTAATTTCGCATGCGGGGTGCGCGCGAGGCCAAAGAGAATTAATATTGCTCTTTGAAGTTTGTTCAAGAATCGCGCGCTCGCTCCCTCTTCAGACTCGACTTTCGGCGTGCATGCGCAATGAGGTTATAGCGCGGGAAAGTTGTCACAAAAGGGGAAGTTCAATGCAGTTCGCCGACTGATTGCAATTTGATTTCGCCCGGCGCGAGTCATTGAAATAGAGCTACACTTGTTACTCCCCACCTTTTCAAGCCTTTCACGCGGTCTGCTGATTTATTTATCGAAATTCGTTGTTCTCCTTTATTCGACAAGTGCAAGGCTTCGTTTTACTGAAATCGATAAATTTATTTGGTTTTTTTAATGTGTCGAACTTGTCAGTGTGGCTTGTCGACTTTTTTCGAGATTTAACCGTTTAGATTTTATTACACATTTATTTTTAATACGAGGGTTCGAATTACACTAGTATAATTTATATATTTGTTTGTACTGCAACATTTATTTATCAAAATTAAGTAGCGATTTAATGTACAGCGTTATTTTTTGTTAAGTTTTCTCTTGTAAATAAATAAATAAATGTTAATTAAATCGCTTTGATTAAAATCGATGTTTTGTATTTTTATAAGATTAATTAAAATAACGTTTTTGTTGGTACGTACGTTTCCAGAGAAAAAAACCAAAGATCTAAGGATTTTAAAGTTTTAATTTCATTTAACAACTTTTTACAAACGCGAAGACTTGCTTCTGGTTTTATTAAAATAGGAAAAAAAACATATTTTCTTGGGCTTCCATCACAGCGTAAGGTATCAGTTTTATAAATTAATTTCAGGTGGAGGTACGTTGAAAAATTAATTAAGAACGCTAAGAGAACGAATTCGTTCGAAAAAAGAGCTCGGAGCGCTTGTTGGTTCTCGCCGCGAAGGGAATATTAAATGAAGCAAAACAGACTGCGTGTATTGGACTATCGAGTGTGTGCATGAAACATGATGGTAGCGATCGGTGAAAGGAAATCGTTGTACGCAATGTAAGCCAAATGTAAATTTGTTGTCCCGATTTGTATGCGTTTATACAATCTGCTCATCCTTTATGAGGCAGTAGTAGTCACTATTTTAAAACTGTGAATTTTAAAGCAGCAAATATATAGCACAAAGATTTAACATTATAAGTTAGTCAATAAAATGTTTCATGAGACGCATAATTTGTGCGTATCAGTTATCACGGTGTGAGGCTTACACTCGAACGAGGCAAATTCTGTATTGGAATAAACAAAAGCATGGTCCATTAGTTTTGCGACAGTAATCAAATGGTTACTTACGTCAAGGAAAATTACTTTCCTAACTCTGTTGGAAAATATTTATGAGAATTCCCGCTGATAAGAACGTGATGTGAGTTGAAGGAAAGGGGGATCATTGATAAATAGAAAGGGGAAATAGAGATATCGGGTGAGGCAGGGGTGACGGTAACGAGGGTCAGAGAATATTTCATCAATCATCGGCGCGAAAATTATCAGTCACGAAAGAATTCACGCCATATAGCCTTTCGATAATGTTGTTGCCATTAATTATATTGGAATCAGAGTTCCTTTAAAAGATAATTTATCGAAGTGTAGCCATTGTTTTATTGTCGTTGAAAGCATTAAAAGGGAATTTCTTTGACGAGATGATGTTAATCGTTTTTATTATTGCGTTTAACGAAGTGACGTTTATAAAGATAAAAATTGAAATTGCAATTTGATTTCTGTTAAGAATAACAGTATTTGTATAGTAGGTACTGTAATATTGTAATTATGGTCGAAATATTTAGGGCGGATCCTTGTTAAATATCAATAGACATGTAAAACTGATGAAAACATAAAGAATTCATGCAAAATAGCACATTTACATAAGAATTTATATCTGCATTGAAAAAAGAAAATACTATATATTTATGTCTAATAGTTATTTATATTTGCATTAGAAAATGCAAAAGTTATTTCTTACAGTTATACTTCTATTTATACCGTCGCATGAAATCTTGATTTTTCTACTTATTTTAGCAAATTCACCCGCTGTTTTACATAATTTTTTATTCATTTCACAGAATTCATTTTTTTTTTTTCTAATTTTTTAATTTCATATAAGCTCTAAACAATAGCAAGTTGTTTTGTATGCTTTTATACCTTTTTCTACTTACTGCTAATCCACGACCATTCTCTTCTTTCATTTTTAAAGGGCTTGAGTAAGAGATACAAAAACGCTTCAATTCCGCGAAAATAATACGAATTTGAAATTATTTCTTTTTTAACATTTAAATTTTAAGTACTTTTTTGCTTTTCAAGCAGTCTGTATTTTGCTAAAACGAATACATCTGAATTCAAAACGATGAAACGATTTTTAAGCAAAAAGTTATTTATCTCATAAAAAGGGAAATGGCGTAAAGTTTGGGTAATTTTACTCCTAAAGAAGGAAATCTAAAATACCTTTATCGTTAAAACTGAAATCCATCAATGTAAAAGTTCTCGTGTTCGCGGGTTCAATCTCCTATATTAGAGTTTCTTTTTTTTTAAGAAATACTTCAACAACTCTAGTTGTTTTTATACTATTTTTTGAGTTAAAATTGCTAAAATTTGACCTGTTTAACTTAAATTTTCGTCAAGTAACTTGAAGGTGCCCTCGACGATTCTAAAATTAAATTAGCCGAGATAAAACTTTCGAAAAAAAAGAGAGATACTGCGTAAAAGCACTTTCCTAACAAACCTCTCTTTTTGTCGCGAAAATTAATTAAAGCAATAGCAAAAAAAAAGAAGACGGAGTAATGAAAATTATCCTTAATAACCAAGTCTAAAAAAAGACGTTAGAGTTCATGACTTCGATAAGAACACGTCTGCTGACGTCTCCTCGACTTTGACCTCGTTGATGCGCTCTTAAGCTCTAACTGCATCTCACCCCGATCCATAAAGAGAGATATTCGGAAAAGAGAAACAGAAAAAAAGCGAGCTCGAAAGAAATAGTTCAGGTGTGTCATGGGGACCTCATATAGGAAGCGCATAAAATTAAATATCCATTTAACTACAAAATCAACGCGAACGCGACCTACTGTTAAAAATGTTGAACAATTTTGATTAAACATAAAGATTTTTGTTCAATAAATTAATCAAGCACTAAGTAAGGTATCAGATAAAAAAAAAGTTACGAAAATATTACGTGGATAGAGAGATATAGCCGTACTAGATATTAACTCAAATTTGATGAACTCATTAAGAACACGCGATGTATGCTGTACGGTAGCCCAGTGACTAATTAGGTTTGTTTACTATTTCTACCACAACTAACCCTAATACACACTGAATATCCAATATCGGTTCCGGTAAATCGCAGTGATTTAAAAAACAAATTAACCATTTACGAATAAAAAACAAGTTCGCGTACACCTAAAAATCAAATGCAAAATTTTAATACTTTAATAAAAAAAAATAAGTTTAATCTAAATTAAATTTAATAATCGTTGCTCAATTATCCAAATCTTAATGATCCCAGTCTCAATATTTACAAGAGCTCGAAAAAACAAAGGCTCTTACCCCGAGGACGAAGAAACGTATTTTTGCCTCAAATCACTATCGATCACCAAAACACAAAGCCCCGTCGCAATTACGGCGCCGGCCTCCTCATTTAATATTCATTAATAAAGGCCCGGCCGTCCTTTAAGAAATTAACGAGTGGCGGGGGCGATTGCGCGCTTGCGCGGCTCGTTAACCAATTCCGAGTAAATGAATCAGACGGTCCGCGCGGGGACGACCATTGTGCGCGGTCTATATTTCGATTATTAAAATTTACCGCGCCGATCCCGCCGCGCGCTTTGCTCCGAGCGAGCCACCCTCTAATTAGCCGTCGCCCGGCGACATTAGCAATTAGAGAAAATAATCATCGGGCCGGCGAGAGTTTGCCTTATTGCGCGCTGCCTTTAACGACGAGCGCATTATTCGCCGCGACGGATGAAAATTTGATTCGGAGCGGTTTTGCGCGCGCACGGATTGGCGCGATTTCCCGTTGAGGCGAGTTGAGCGAACGCGCGGGCAAACGCAAGCCGAGGATTATCAATAAATTAAAGTTTTTGTCGAGCGCTGGGCGAACGAGGGAGTCTGATGGCTTTGCGCAGATTTGGCGTGAAATTTTTAAGCGCACCGCGGTTGCGTTTATTTTTGTAACTACTTTGTATTGTTCGAAAGTTTAGTAAGATTTGGAGGGTACTCTGATTTACTATGAAAATAGAGATCTAATTAAATAAAAATTGAACTCTTTTCAAAAGATATATTAAAAACAGAGGAAATGCCAATTATGACTTATAATCTGCAAGTAGAAATAGACGAGTATGGTCAGCCGATCGTCTATCAGTAAGGGCTTTATTTTGCAGCTTACAATTTACTGACACTCAAAATATGAAAGAGTGAAAAATCACGTGATTAGATAAAAATTGAACTCTTTTCAAAAGATATATTAAAAACAGAGGAAATGCCAATTATGACTTATGAATAATCTGCAAGTAGAAATAGACGAGTACGGTCAGCCTATCGTCTATCAATAAGGGCTTTATTTTGCAGCTTACAATTTACTGACGCTTTAAATGTGAAAGAATGAAATCTGAACCGAATGAGTTTTGATATGCTCAGTTTATTTCCAAAAGTGTGGTTCTTTTAAAGTATCACTCTTTTTCATTATTATAAGAGAAATATGAATACCATCTCATTTTCTTCAAAATATTTTTTAACAAGAATTATTCAAAACTTTGTTTATCACATTATTACGGACAATTTCATTACAATCGAAAGTATAATAACCTCCTCCACATCTCAAAACTGCAGCGCGCGTAATGAATTCGAAGAAAAATCTTTTGTCGAAAAAGTCCGCCCGTGAATTATCATTCATCCGCGAGGCGAGTAAATCACGCTGTACGCGCGCCGATGAAATGTATAATTCGCCAAACAGATTTCGCGAGAGCAAATTTGTTATTAATTCGTACGCAAAGCGCCGCCCACGTTTTCCGCGCGGCGCGCGTGGGATGCCACCCCGCGCAATTCAAGTAGTTATTCATTTTAATACAAACCCGCGAGGAGTAGGGGGAGGGGCAACGCTCACCCCGCGGCATAAATATCGAGCGCGATAAACGAAAGGGGAAAAGCGACGCAGCGAAGCACGAGTTATATACGATGCCGCCGCTTTAAATCGCGGGTAGGAAGAGGAAAAAAAAAAGCGAAGTCGCCGGCGTTGCATTCAGCGTCACGTCGTGGAAAGCTCGGATTGAAAGGGCTCGCTTGTTGCACATTCAGGTATGAGCATCGACGTAAATCACCGACGGCGCGCGTCTTACGGCAATATCCGTGGGTGCGCGCGCTTACGCCGGGGCGCAGTCGAAAATGCGCGGCGCCGCGCCCATATTTTCATACGCGCGCTATACACGCGCGGGTATAGCGGGCTCCCCTTATTATTACATTCCTGGCGTTAGCTACGCCAAGAAGCCGGGCTGGGCCGCCGTAGAATTGGCCAAGTATCGATTCCCGATTTTCCGACCCCCTCGAGTGATTACATTTTTCGCATTTTTTTACTCCTTACCGGGCGAGCTTGTTAAAATTTCTGATTTTTAAAAGTATACCAACCTTATTATTTAAGCGGATTAATTCGATCTCATGAGAGGAATGCTTCTTTTTTTTATAAAGAGGGGATTTTATCGTTTTTTATAATACTGCTAATGTTGTCTTCGTAATAAAGTGAAATTACGAGAAAAATATTATTTTTTACACGTAATTTCCGTGAATTTAAATAAAATATTGTATAATTCATAAATTTACAGTCATTAAGGATATCATTTTATCATTAATCTTTATTATTGTGGAATTTCGTGAATTATGTTGAAATGAAAATTTAATTTGTTTTCAGGCTGAAATATGGAGTGTCTTTATCGCTATTTTGCGAAAAAGCGTCAGAAATCTTCAAGCATGTACAGACGTCAGTCTCATCGAACACGTCCTACATCGGTTATCGCGGGCAGAAACCGTAGTTGCAGGTCAGTTGAACATTCTCACGTGATTATTTATTCAGTATTGTTTACCGAAATATTGGCGTTATTTACATGTTTGTACGATTATTTATTTAATATTCCTCTCCGAAATATTGGCGTTAAAGATTAAAGTTGCTAACGAATATTTTTACTAAATTATATCAATTTACCTGACTTAATTCAAATACTGGATAAACAGAGGATACCTCCTGTTATTTTAGAAAATAATCATATGCCAAGAGCAATACCTTTCTTACCTCATTAATATTAATTACGAAGGCACAATTTTCATTTGCAAATGTAAGCCTACGGAATATTTGTTTTAGCAAAAAATCAGGAAGTAACGAATCTATTAGAATAAGTATTTTTACACTGAGACAAATGTTTTAACATTTTTCAAAAATTTTGTTAAACTTTACTAGATCTGGTCACAGACTGAAATTTAGAGACTTTTTGTTACACTGTAACTAATTATTAAAATATTAGTCATAAAATGTTACTTATTCTACTAAAAATTTCTCTCGGTGTATTTTATTTAACAAGAATTATTTGTTCACGTTACAAAATAACAGTCATTTTATTTACTCTTGTTTTCGGTTTATTTTATTTATCCCTCTTTTGTACATTCGTTTATCTTTTCCCATTCATTTTTTGTAACATTTGTTTTATCTTTTCCCATTCACACGTCCCGTTAATTAATTCCGCTCTCATTGTACAGATTTGCTCATTGACATGCTCGGCGTGCTGGCGAGCTACAGTATAACAGTCAAAGAATTAAAACTTTTGTTTGGCGCGATGAAAGCAGTTAAAGGGAAATGGGTAAGTGTCGGTGTCTTTTAAACACCTAGCAATTTCATTCGGCCACATCGGAAAAGCCAATTAGCCTTCCACTCTCCTTTTTTTTCCCCACCCCTACCCCGTTTTGATTTAACGACATCGATTGCTGAATGCTTGCAGCCACGGCACTCGGCGAAACTTTTAAACGTGTTGCGGCAAATGCCGCAGCGAAATGGTCCCGACGTCTTTTTCAGTTTCCCCGGGCGAAAAGGATCGGTAAGTTAATCAATCTAACGCTTTCCAATTCAATCTCCATTGCGTTCTCGCGCACAATTCGCCGAAAACTATTCTCTCCGGTGGACATTCACCTGCGCCGCGTAACCGAGTTTATCGGGCCACGTAGAACGACGCGCGCTCCAAAATTTTTAAAAAGAAGCGTATCCGCGAATGTGCGGAGGCTCAATTAATTTTGCTATTAAACAGTAACAGGTTTATTGTATCACCTGTTGTTTCATTTTTTTTCTTTTCTTTTTTCGATATAAAACATCGTGAAATTTGAAGCTACCCGGTGCACACTTTGTGGTATACCTCAACTTCAATTAACGACTGCATTAATAATTTAGTATTAAAGTAACGTACACGAAAATTTTGCACATTTTAGCCGACCCTATAAAACCTTTTTTCCGAACTGTTAATATTTCAAAGGGAGATTTTGCGGTGGCGCCTAGGTTAATAGCAGCTGCGATATTCCGATATTCATAAAGAATTTTTTTTTTTACATTCTCCGGAACGGTTAAATAACGCGACCGCTAAATCTATTCAAAATGGAGATTGATGGACTTGCTCTCTGTTGATGAGACTTTCGTTGAGTCAAAATATTAATTTTCGTTTATCCAGGCAATTGTCCTTCCACCATTGGCGAAATGGCCACACGAAAGCGGTTTTACATTCACAACGTGGTTTAGGCTGGATCCCATCAACTCCGTTAACATCGAACGTGAGAAGCCGTATTTATACTGGTGAGTACGACGGTAAAGCCCGGTACTTCAAACGATAATAAGTACTTCAAAAAGTGAACTCGATATCAATAAACGACAAAATTTTAAAGTATACTGCGCGTGTTCGAGTATTATTAATTATAACTCGAGCCCGGTCAGTTCAGTTATTATTCGTCATTATTAATCCTTCTCGTTAAAAATACCGGTTTATACGGTATCGCTTTATCAAACATTGGTTCTCTCAAATCGGACGCGCTTTAATTGATTAAAAAATTAATTGACCTATTATTCGCTCACTTTTATTTTAGGGTGTTGAATTAAATTTCGGTCTAATTAAATTAAGGCTTGTATAATAAATTTTTCGTTAAGTTTTATCGACGTCGCAAAATAACGAATTTTTTTCCAGTTTCAAAACCGCCAAAGGAGTGGGATATTCGGCGCATTTCGTTGGCAATTGTCTTGTCCTCACGTCAATGAAAGTAAAGGGCAAGGGCTTCCAACACTGTGTCAAATACGAATTTCAACCACGAAAGGTAAACATGATTAGTGGATTATTTACCGCAATTTTCGGCTGTTGCACATAATCGCTTAATGTTCAATACGGGTCGTGTAACATTTACCATAAGAGATTAATTCATGCGCACTTGATTAAGTACCTATATGCACTTGGGTCAAATCAGGCGCGCGAACTAAACAGAGATTATAGCAAAATAATATAATCAAAAATAGACATCTGTTAGTAGTATCTACATCAATCGAATGAATAAAAATAATAATTTACTTTTCAGTGGTACATGATCGCGGTAGTGTACATATATAATAGGTGGACTAAGAGCGAAATTAAGTGTCTGGTCAACGGTCAGCTGGCGTCGAGCACGGAGATGGCTTGGTTCGTCTCGACGAACGACGTAAGTAGCGTACCCGCAGAAGGTCCCCGCTTAATCCCCAACAATCTGGACTCATCGCCTTTACTTTTTAACTGCGATATTTTTCCAGCCTTTCGACAAATGTTACATCGGTGCCACGCCGGAACTCGACGAGGAGCGCGTCTTCTGCGGACAGATGAGCGCGATTTATCTCTTCAGCGAGGCGCTCACTACGCATCAAATCTGCGCGATGCACCGATTAGGTCCTGGATACAAGGTAACAGATTTAGAGAAAAACACCAAGTTTATAAAAACGTAAAAGTAACAAAAGTCACTGTTTTACATCAATTTACTATTCGTAGTCCTTGATCAAGTAAAACATCTATTTAATCTAATCTGAGCTAATGTAATTTCAAGAATTTGATATAAAAACTACTTTTATGCAGTTTTATGATAAGAAATGACATGAAAATTACGTTAAATTCGTTTTTCGTATTAATTAATACATAATTAATTGTATATTAAAATCAATTTAATAAAAAATATAATAATTGTGGAAACTACTGCTTAGTATACAATTTGTATACTGTGCATTGAAACGTAACCGTAAATAAATTTGATAGACTCATGCAGGCAATTATTTATTAATACCCGAAAAACGTGAATTAATGGATACACATACAAAAAATGAATTTTGCAGAGTCAGTTCCGGTTCGACAACGAGTGTTATTTAAATCTGCCCGACAATCATAAAAGGGTGAGTGGTGAGCAGGAGCTCACAAGCATGGTGGACCAAAGTATGATGACTGTAAGCATCCCCTTTTGATTTTTCATTTTGTTTTGCATTTGACCTATCATCATTATTTTTGACATATAAATCTGCGCACATAATTATATGTTTACTGCGTACACCTTCGTCTGAGGTAAAATACTCGATTATCACGAGTAAATTGTATAAAAAGTGCTAAACATTTTTCAGTGTATGTATACATTCCAGTTTATCATTCGTTATATTCATTTTTGTTTCGTCAATTGTATATACTTTTTGCACGATTACCTTTTATTTGTCATACAAGACATTTAAGTACATTGACGCTTTCTCTTTTGTTGAATTACACATGTGTACTCTTCGATATTTTAATGTTATTTAAGATGCTTTGTAACGTTATAGCATGCAAATGATTGTTTTTATAGTTTTGAATGATGTTTTTATGTTTTTTGTTTTTGTTTTTATGTCTTTTTGAATTAAATATATATTTTATACAATCATGATGTAGTAAGGTGTTTATAAAATTCTGAAAAGTATTTATATGGTTTATAATAATGATTATGTCAATTTTAATTTAACAATATTAAAGATGAGGTCACATATATTATTTAGAGAAACTCGGGAAAAATTTATAGTAGAAAGTAATTTATTAAGAAAGAATTAAAAAAAGTTGATTAACAATATTAACCATTCCTTTTTTAAAAGAAATGTAATTACTCGTTTTTTTCACTATTAGAAATCAATAATTTACCCCCTCCTTTTTTGTTCAACTTATCATAATATTTTCTTTTGAGTATACTTTTTGGAAGCATATTTTTTGCCTTGATCGCTTCTTCGATATTTCGTTAAATTGATTTTTTTTCGGCAGCACTTGTTTTTGTATAATTATCGAGCAAATTCCGTTAGAGTAGAAATTTTGTGATCGTTGCATGTAAGTTTTTCTTTCGGAATGTGCCTATTTAGCTCGATGAGCTAATAAAAACTTCTCGAATCCGCAGGTGCTTTACGATGGAAAGTTGTCCAACGCAATTATGTTCATGTATAACCCAGTCGCGACGGACTCTCAACTATGTCTTCAGAGTGCACCAAAGGGAAACGTTTCTTATTTTGTACATACTCCCCACGCCCTAATGTTGCAGGTGAGACTTTTTTATAATTACTTTTCTGATGCGCTAATAAAGAAAACAAATATAAAGACAAATTAAACCTCCAAGCGCTTATATATTTTTGTTCTATATGTTCTTTTTTATAATTCGTATGGATCGATGAGCGAAAAATTATTTTATCGTTTTATGATAATTTCAGGATGTCAAAGCTGTAATTACGCACTCGATACACAGCACCTTGAATTCCATCGGCGGAATTCAAGTTCTATTCCCGTTGTTCTCTCAATTGGACATGCCTTATGACTGCATAGCGCCTAACGATATAAAACGAGACCCAACGTTATGGTAATATAATTTAATTCTCATTTTTTTGTATAATATTAGCATACAAATATTTTTGCGTATTTTGTGTCTCATTTAAATAATAATTTAACGAAATGTTCTCAGAAATTAATGAGTACACTGCTATAAAAGGGTATGAAAGTTAATCTATAAAGTAAAAGTTTAAATTTAAATTAATTCATTTTTACATTCAAAATACAAAAAATGATTGAATGCAGTTTTATAATTTTTTTATAATGCATTAGTTTAATATTTTATTTCACATTAATGCATTACAGACGTAATAAAGTACATGGGTGTACATAGTTTTAAAATTTGCTCTTAAAAAGCAATAATTTAAATAATTAAAACCTCTAATGGACTTTCTGAAAGCAAATTTTGCGCACTTTTAACAGTGTAATTTTCACTGACTTAATTAAAACTTTTGATTTTAATTAAAAATTCCTTCGCAGCTCAAAACTGTTAGGATTTATATGTGACCTAGTGGAAAGCTCGCAAACGGTCCAGCAGCACATGGTGCAAAACAGAGGCTTTCTTGTAATTAGTTACATGCTTCAAAGAGCCAGCCGAGAACATCTCACTACGGAAGTTCTTGCTTCCTTCTTGGAGCTGACAAAACACCTTGTCACCTGCCTCAGTGCTAATAGCGACCTCCTACTAAAGCAGGTATTTTGAAAAAGCTTGTCTAGTTTATACGAAACTAACGAAGTCCGCTAACAGGTTAGAACGTACAAATTGCTTTTTTTACTCAAGCAATACTTGGTTTAAAATCAACGAATCTTTAAGGCAAATTAATTTTAGATTTCACTACTTTTTTTTGTCGAAAGATAAATTTTGAATAATGTTTGAAGCCGAGTCTTAAAAATTTAACATAAGGAATGACTATTGCATATGAGTGCTTTAATTCTTTTCTGCACTACACACAGCACCGTTTTGCAAAACATTATTCGCACTTCGGCTGTCAATAGTTAACACAAATATGTCATAATAATTTTTGCGCAATGAAAAAAATTACTTGAATTTATAACAAATATTAAAATAGCACAAAGCACAACATGTTAATATACATAATATACATATAAGCATGGTAAATAAAATAAAAATGTACTTGAAAATCACGGATCGCATGCAATCTACCGACTTTTAAATTTTCTCTACATAAATTCAGTGCCTATAGCGAAATTTAGATAACGAGCTGCTTATATACTGCTTGCATTGCTTTTAATTAAAAAATTGCAATGTTGTGATATTTTAAAAAATATATTTTTTCTCTTATTTAAAAAGATTTTAATTAATTTTACTCTAACTTTATTTCTATTTGGCAGATACTTCTTAATCCAGATTTTGTACAAAACAATTATCTTTTCATTAAAACCAATTGAACAATTTTACGGTATTGCACTTTTATTAAGATTAATTTGTAAAGAGAATAATTTCTTTTTACTTATAAATAAATTATCTTTTATGAGTAAATTGTACAAAGTATACAAATATTATTAATCTTTTTACTTTATTGTGCATAATTTCAACAAATGACTATTAAATATTTTATTATCTTGAATCTTCATGCATGTTTGAATGAAATACTTAAATGATGATCAACTGTTACGTATTAATGAACCATTTTCATTTACATATACGTATCAATTTACGTGTGGAGCTCACGACGATTCATAATCAATTTTTTAATCAAATTATTAAAATAATCGATAATTTCCCATTATTCATCGAATGTCACTAAAGTATGGAGTAAATATATTCGGCATAATTATGAATAATTACTGTTCAAAAATTAAAATGTGTACCCTTTCTCTTCTTTCAATTCAGATGCATCAATAAAAAATAATTTACTATATCTGTACTATAAGCATATTTGTTTGAATCATTTCAACATTTATTGGACAAATGATTATGCTCCATTATAAATAAATCTTCATATATTCACTTCTTTTCAATTCTGTCACGTTTAATTATGCCCCATCTATTTCGGGAATTGTTTCAATTACCTTAAATTTTCTTTCAATTTCCTCACATACTTATTCCACTCTCATACTTTATCCTTTACCAATATAACCTACCATCCATTAGCTTTTGACCCATCAAGTCTCATTGTTATTAAAATCGTTCTCTCCGCAGCTCTTCCAGTTAAAAACGTACTCACTTAAAACAAATTTAAAAATCCACACGATTAACGTGAGAAAAAAAGACGTTCCATAAACAAACTCGCGATTAAACAAAGCACATTAACGATAAAAAAAGTAAAGAGAGCAAAGTAAAGAACGAATAGAGAGTAGAGTAATTTTGGAAGTCGGAAAATAGATTGGTGTGTCCGAAGAACAGGCAGACCCATGGTGATGTAGTATTTCTACTTTTCATTCCTGATATGGCAGCTACTGGACCACGTCCTGTTCAACCCGGCCCTCTGGATTTACACGCCGGCGCCCGTCCAGACGCGGCTCTACTCCTACCTGGCGACCGAGTTCCTCAGCGACACGCAGATCTACTCGAACGTGAGGCGCGTCTCCACCGTGCTGCAGACGGTCCACACGCTCAAGTACTATTACTGGGTGGCGAGCCCTCGAAGCAAAAGTGGTATAACACCAAAGGGACTGGGTGAGTGGAGAGCTTCTCGCTGCGCGCTTGAATTTCATGCCCGTCGAACTTTTCATCGTCGCGCGCGCACCGACGCCGTCGATGGCTATTCCGCGGGAAACTGCTCCAAATCGGCGTAACTCGAGCGTCGCTGCGGATTCTGCTATATTTGTTGCTTTTTTTAGCTTTTTAAGTTTAAACTTTGCTGATTCGCCCTTTGACGAGAAAATGGAAAAAAGCGAGTAGTCTTTTTCTAATAATTTCTTTTAATGGGATTTAATTTGAAAAGTTAGCTTTGACAGGAATCGTGAAAGAAAACCGTAAATTATTTTGTACTAGTTTTCTTTTTAAATTCGTCATTAGCTATTGATTTTTAAAATCTTTAAACGAAAACAAGTAAAAATCGATTCTTTTTAAGCTATACTTACCTATCGCAGATTTTATATATTATGATTATTCTCAATGGGTGGAAATAAGTATTTTTTACAACAATACTTATCACGCTTTTATAATTTTTCTACCTTTGTGAAATTTAAAACCTACAATCTATTAATTAAAGTACTTGATTTAAAAGATGGACCACGACCACAGCAAAAGGATATTTTGACGATACGATCATACATCTTACTTTTTCTGAAACAATTGATCATGATCGGGAATGGAGTGAAAGACGACGAATTGCAAAGCATTCTGAATTATTTGACGACGATGCATGAGGTAATTTATATACTTCTGTAGATTATCTAAAAAATATTATCCCTAGCTTTATTGAACCTACATACATTTTTCAATTTTCGTATTTATTTAGTTTGTCGTTTAAGACAAAAGTTCAGATGATTGAATTTTTTTTTTGGAACTTGTATTCTTTTCAGTTCTACTTCCTAATTCTTATATAACATTTCCAAAACGTCTGTTAGAAACTTAAAAATAATTAACTCGTACACTTAATAATAAAGCCATAATTATAAACTATAAGTTAATAAAGGTTCTGGTCCTACGAATTAACTGAAGTTAATTTTTAAAACCTTCAACGATTGACATCGCTTCGATAATAAAGAAAATTCCGACACATATCAGAGCACACTATTTAATTGCAGGACGAGAATTTGCACGACGTGCTGCAGATGCTCATATCCCTGATGTCGGAGCACCCATCGTCGATGGTGCCAGCTTTCGACGCGAAGCAGGGCGTTCGAACGATCTTCAAGCTCTTGGCGGCTGAAAGTCAATTGATCAGGTTACAGGCGCTGAAGCTGCTCGGCTTCTTCCTCAGCCGCAGCACACACAAGTGAGTATTATTCACTCGGGATAAGCGAAACCCTTACACCGTGTCCCTTCGAAAACTGACGATCACACTCTTTTTGTTATAGAAGAAAGTATGATGTGATGAGCCCTCATAATTTGTATACGTTACTCGCGGAAAGATTACTTTTGAACGAGGAGACCCTCACTTTACCCACGTACAATGTTTTATACGAGGTTGGTGTCGATCAAAATAACAATTTGCGTTGATTATTTGTATTTGATTAAAAAATGTATATAATTTATTAAACGACTTTTGTTTAGATAATGACGGAACACATTAGCCAACAAATTCTTTATACGAGACATCCCGAGCCCGAATCGCACTATCGATTAGAAAATCCAAGTAAGTTTCCTCTTTTAAAACGAAGAGATTATTGTGTTTATCAATAATTGAAATAATATTTTTTCGTTCAGTGATCTTGAAAGTAGTGGCGACGTTGATCAGGCAATCGAAACAGACGGAGCAACTTTTGGACGTTAAGAAACTGTTTCTTTCCGACATGACCCTCCTGTGCAACAATAACCGAGAAAATCGTCGGACGGTCCTGCAAATGTCCGTGTGGCAGGAGTGGCTCATAGCGATGGCTTACATTCACCCGAAAAACACGGAGGAGCAGAAAATTTCCGACATGGTTTACTCGTTATTTCGCATGCTTCTTCACCACGCCATCAAGCACGAGTACGGAGGCTGGCGGGTGTGGGTCGATACACTTGCCATTGTACATTCCAAAGTACGTAAATCATTTATATTTAATCCTATGCACACTTTTTTTTATAATTTCCAACGGACACATTACAGTTTGGTTATGCACCTCAAAAGTAAAATTGATTGCAATGAGTAGTTTAAGTCAGTTCTCAGGAAAATTAATCAAAGGAAATTCATTAAAAATAATTTGAATAAAAACGTGAAAATTTATTTAGGTATCGTACGAAGAGTTCAAATTACAATTCGCTCAAATGTACGAGCACTACGAGAGACAACGATCGGACAATATAACAGATCCCGAAGTCAGGCAACAAAGGCCGATTAGTACCATATCAGGTTGGGATCAGCAGCACTCCGGTAACAATGGCTACACCCGTCCAGCTCAGTGGGTGAACGAGCAGCGAGAGATACAGCAAGCCGACGGGAATTACAAGGTAATTAATTTATTAATCCACCGCGCCGAATTATTAATAAATCGAACGAAAACGTACGATTTCAACGTGTCCTCTCGAACGCAGGGATACGACACAATAGAGGCGAACGACCGACTGGACGAGTCGTGCAGCTGCGATCTGAACTCGATCGACAACTCGGCGGAGAGCGACGGCAGCCCGGCCATAGTGGCCTCCCGCAATCAGATTACGAACGGCGCCCAGCAGTCGAGCGAGGCCCCCTCGCCGGATTCCCGCGCGAGCGACAAGCCCGAGGCGACGCCCACCAAGACCGGCCACCCGGAGACCCCGACGATCCTCGAGGAGGCGAACAGCGAGCTGTCGCTGCAGACGACGCAGGAGACCAGCGAGGTCGTGTCGATCGAGAGCTCCAGCGAGTTCCTGAGCGACGCGGCCAAGCCCGAGAGCTCGGGCACGGCGTCGCCGGCGCCGGACTCCGACCGCAAGGAGCCGTGCCCCGAGGAGGCGAGCAACGAGGACTCCCTGTCGACCATCCGGGAGAGCGGGGAGTCCTCGCGCACGCCCACCACCGAGCCCACCACCGAGGACGAGCCCAGCAAGGCCGAGCCGGAGGAGAAGCCCGAGGACAAGTCGGCCGCCGCCTCGCCCGTCCAGGAGATCGCCAACGGCTACCTGGACAAGTCGGAGGGCAACGACGTCGAGGAGACCGCGCTGCAGGACCCGACGAAGACGCCCGAGAAGGCAGCTACCACCGAGGAGAACGGCGCACCGCTGGAGGACGCCGAGGACACGGCGCTCGCGGAGAACGAAAAGAAGGCGCCCGAGGTGACCGAGGCGGCCAGCGAAAGCAAAGAACCGAAGGAGATCGAAGTCGCGGAGGAGGAAGGCAAAGTAAACGACGCCGAAGTGCCGTCGGAAGTCGCCGCCGCGGCGGAGGAGGAGCGGCCGATTGAAAACTCCGCGGAGGTCGGGGGCGAAAGCAAAGAGAAGGAGTCCGAGGAAGCGCCCGCGCAAACAACCGCGCCGGACAGCGCCGAGCAAAAGGAAGAAGAGAAGGACGAAGAAGCGGCCGAGAAAAAGGAGGAGGAGAAGGAGGAGGTGGCGAGCCCGGCCGCCAGCGAGCCACCGGCCGAGATCGCCAGCGACGAGGCCGAGGGCAAAGAGGCCGCCGCGGCGGAGGAGCCCACTGTGAACGGCGAGCTCACGCCCGCGACGAGCCCGGAGAAAACCGCGATAAGCGAGCCGGTGGCCGTCGAGGCCGACGCTGCCCCAGAGCCGTCCATAATTCCCGCCAGCCTGAGCGACAAGGGGGAGGCGGAGCCGGCCGACGCCGCCGCGGACCCCAGCGACGTTTGCAGCAGCGGCGAGGCGGTCGAAAGTTTTGTAGATAGCGCGACGCAAGTGCCAAATGCCAAGGAGCAGATACCGACGATATCGACGGTGTGCGAGGAGCAGGGCCTGGCCGGCGAGGCGGCCGACGGCGACGTCGCGCCCGGCAAGGCCGCCGAGTTCGAGCACGCGACGCCGGCCAGCGGCGACGCGCACCGACGCCGCTCCAGCCTGCCGAACGTCCCGACGGAGACGCTCGACGGCGACGGCAACGAGAGCGACGGCGGCGCGCCGTCACAGAGGAAGAATTCCTCACCGCAAAAGCGACCTAGGAGTGCCTCTACCTCGACGCAAGTCGACCCGAATCATTTTGGTACGAACTAGTCATTTGCTAAATATAAGTAGTATCTTCTTTCTGATTTTGTCTACTCTGCCTTTTTGAAAACACTGTATCTGTAAAAATCTCAAAAGTGCGTTTTTTGTACTGATGGATTCGTAAATAGGTGAGGAATCTGTTGTGTGAATAAAATGGATATAAATAAATATCTAACAATATAAAATCAGGATTGGTCCTGCTTTGTATTAAATAATCCCGCCGGCGTTTTAAAATTAGTGAAGCTAAACAACAGATACGGTGTTTTTAAGGGCGGCAATAATATTTGACAATGCACGAATAAAAAATTTGTAAAATTGTTACGTGAGCTAAAATGATACTGTGTGTTAATTTTTTTGCACGTGTACTATTTCAGAGTCTAAAAAAGCAAAGCAAACGAATCCCTCCACAAGACCCATGTTTAGTCCTGGACCTTCAAGGCCACCGTTTAGAATACCAGAATTTAAATGGTCGTATATTCATCAAAGACTATTGTCGGATGTACTGTTCTCTTTAGAAACCGACATTCAAGTCTGGCGAAGGTAATACCAATGAACTACTTAATTTACGTTCTACAATATAAGCTTCTAAATTCGTAAATTCATTCCAGCCATTCAACAAAATCAGTTTTGGACTTTGTTAATAGCAGCGACAATGCTATATTTGTTGTTAACACTGTACATTTGATCTCGCAATTAGCAGACAACTTAATTATTGCCTGCGGTGGGCTATTGCCACTGCTTGCCTCTGCTACCTCGCCGAATGTGAGTACAATTAATCGATGCAACGAGTAGCAAAATGACAAGTGAAAATAATGGGAAAATTAATAATTTTACAGAGTGAAATGGATGTGATCGAACCTACGCAAGGAATGCCAATTGAAGTTGCAGTTTCCTTTCTTCAAAGGCTTGTTAACATGGCCGATGTACTTATTTTTGCTAGTTCACTGAACTTCGGGGAATTGGAAGCTGAGAAGAATATGTCCAGTGGTGGAATATTGAGACAGTGCTTACGATTGGTTTGTAGATTTAATTTAGTCCATAGAAAAGATTCTTTAGTTCTAGTTAATAGTGCAAATAGATAAAATTGAATTTTATTTTTATTTATTTTCATTCTATACATAATCTAAACAATATTCTATTACTATATCTTTTGACATTAATAATTACACTAATTACAATACGAAAAACTTCTTAAAAAAAGAAGCAAAATAGTAAACGCACTAAATCTAAAATAAAAGAACGAATTAAAATTTTATAATTTACTTACGAATTTCCATAGAATGGATATGACCTTTAGTATCTTATTCACCTTGCGTTAAATACTTTCGTAGGCAATAAAATGTAATTGTAAGTAAAAACGTAAATTTAAAAAACTTTATAAAAGCACTTAAAAAAAATTTAAATGACAATCAGATTACATTTTACAATAACTAGATTTTGAAGATAGTCGTTGCTTAAAAATTGATGTGTAATTACTACCATATATCCAAATGCCATAGAAAATTAATTAGAGCCAATATTAAACTTGTGCTATTAAGCTAGTCCTATACCTTCGAGGACACGATTTTCGCTTTTTCATTTTAACCTTCGATGATAACTGCTTGTTTAGGTCTGTACATGTGCCGTTAGAAACTGCTTAGAGTGTAAAGAACGCGGCAGAACATACAGCATGTTAGGTCGACAAATTGGTACTAGTAATAAATCACAGCACATACAATCACTCATACGTGGAGCCCAAACATCACCTAAGGTACGTAGTTTACAGACAGCTACTCGTTAGTAAGTGTACCGGTTACTATGCCTATTCTTTGTGAGTAAATTAAAGAAATAACTATCACGTAGTATTGAACAGATCAAAGTAATCGATACACTTACTTTACACGTATTTTGACAGATACAAGTAATAATTGTAAAAACTTACGACTCTTGAAGTGAAGCATTTCTTTGAATTTTTGAAAAAGTGATTTTTTAAAACTGTTTTTCTCGATTACGATCTTTTTTACTTGTCTTTATTCTTAAAAAAAAGTAAGTACTTTAATTAACGTAGCTTGATCAAACGTAAATTGTAAATTAGTTTTAGTAATTACGTATCTAAATAAAAAATTAGACTATACTTTACCTTATTATACGAAGTTGCAATAGTTAAAATGAATTTAAAAATTAGCGAATGAAAATTAGAAATTTGCTGGCGGAGGTTTTAATTACTTACAAATTTTAATTGCTGCCTTATTTATTTACAGAATATTGTAGATAATCTAACCAATCAACTTAGCCCCGTTAAAGACCCTGAGAAGCTACTGCAGGACATGGACGTAAATCGTTTACGCGCTGTCATTTACAGAGATGTTGTAAGTATTTAAATTTAAAAAGTTTTTTACGCAAATAAAATTGATTATTTAATTTTTTTTTTTTAAATTATTAGATTGTAAATAAAGTAATATGTTTCTTTGCTAAAATATTGTGATTACTAAACACTAACCAAACATAAAAAGATAAAATGACGAAAAGAAAAAGTCGGAATTAAAAGGGACATTGTTTTGATTCAATTTTCAGGAGGAAACCAAACAGGCACAGTTTCTGTCCCTGGCTATAGTTTACTTCATCTCTGTATTAATGGTATCAAAATATCGGGATATTCTTGAACCGCCAATTTCACAAAGGCCACCGAGTCCTGTTCCGACTATACAAACAAACGGTGCAAATCTGAGAGCGGGTAGCCCGTCAGGTCAGTAAAACATTCAATTGAATTCCATTACATTGATGTCATTAATGTTAATTACAAAACACTTTTAACTGACACTTAAAACCAGAAATTGTTAACAATAGATACTAAAAACTACTTATGGAACTCTTCAAACTATTTAAATTTTTAATCGATGACCACTATAAAAATAATATTTTTTACAAATACGAAAGTTTGGCTCTATACATTCGATCACATCACTTAATTGAACAGTTTTTTATCGACATATTAATCACATTTTATTGGTTTCTTTCTGAAAAGAATACATTAATACATGAACAGCTCATTTAAATTGACTCAAATTATTCGATTACTCTTTGCAGTCCGAGCAATTCGTACATTTAACGAGGCGTTGAGTTATGAAGTTCTTAATGTTCTCAAAACTCTTACATGTCAGATATTTATTTCTGCTCTTTCATTTCTTTCACCGCGTATCTAACGAATCGCCAACGATTGTCAATATTCAATTTCTAAAAGCACGCTCACTATGTTTTCTTTCAAAGGCATGTTTCTTTCTTTGCATCAGCAATGAAAATTTCACTTTTATTCATATATTCGTCGTTAATTCAGAAAAAGTTACTGTTATTTGATGATTATTATTTGTACCTTTTCACACGACTTGGAATCACTTTTCTTCTTGAAATAGTTTTATCAAAATATTTTGTACAAAGTGTTATAAGTCATTCAATTTTTCTGTTTTATACACATTTCTCGTAAGATAAGCGTAAACCGTGTTGAAATTAATCAAGAACGTAAAATAAATGAATTTCATCACGCAATCCTCGACTCTGTTAGAACAAGAAACAATCATGATAAATATTAGACAAAAAGAAATTCAGCGGTCAGTTAACACTTTTTCACCTTTGATCGCGAATTTAATTTGACAAAGTGTTAATGCATTCTTGTATACCACTTGTAAGTGTAGAACCAATTATTTTTTTTCGTAGGTGGACAAGTCTTTTTACGCACGATCAAATAGATTCACTTATTAGTCCGCATGCGTGGATGCACTTGCATTTAATCACTAGAGACTGACATCTTATCTGTATCTGACAGTGAGAGTTTTGATGTTTGTCAAATGTGTTTGCACACGATCGGTTATATCTCGAAAAAAACTAGCGCATCGTACGCGATGCCGTCTCGAAGTTGTTTTTGTTCTTTCGACTGAAAAAGTGTCTTTTCCACCTTTCAACGAGCAAATTGGCTTTACTAGAATTAAGGCAGTCACCGCTAGACTATTTATTTTTGTAAAAAGATCAAAATTTTGTCGGATCATTAAGTGTAGCTAAAGGAGATGTTCTCACGCGTCATCTGTACACTTCTCGACGATTAGGATTTGATCATTGAATAAGAATAATTCCAGTAGTCTGTAATCATGTCATTGTCACACTTTCTGTCATTTTGAGATCATTATTTTCATCATCACTTACTTCACACTTTCATTTAACATCATCTTACATAAGTATTTTGTTATTTCTCACATTAATATTTTTATTCAACTAGGACGTAGGTACTATTACTAAAAATTCACATGTAAGTCGCCTTATTTCGTTGGAAAACAACAAACTTTGTAAAGAAACAAAATTGTTGTTAACATTTTTATAATTGAAACTAAAGTAAATACAAAGAACTAATAAAGTAGGGTTTAGTTTAGATTGCCAAAATTAATTGTAGCCTGTAGTTCATCATTATTTTGTAAAGAATTTAAATATCTATAAGAAGAAATAATAAAATTTGATTTATTTGGATCACTCATAAATCTTCAATTCTAAAATAAAGTAAATTTTGAATCAAATTAAAATATACTTGTCTGCTGCAATTTTAATTAGCTTTGTATAATTGTATTTACTATAATAATAATTATATACTAAAAAACAATAATAAATCTTTTAAAATAAAACTTGCAAATTACCCAAAGCGACCGACAATGCTTGGTCGCTGGTACTGCAGAAACCTGTACATTGTCAGCAGTAGATACTAGAGTCGATAAAGTAGCTTACCCCTGGGTAAATCTCTCCCGCGCCGACTCGAACGGTACACGCAGGCGGGGTCGGGGTGGGTTGATAAAGGAGGGGTTGATTTTGAACGATGCGAAAAAAAAAGGGTAGCCGGCGTCGCATCTTTTTGTCGAGTGGTAACATGGTTGAATGATGGTTGTCCACAGCAGAGGGGAACGGTGGCGGAGGAGGGAGGCCCCTGTTCCCGCAGTGGTCGCACCACGTGTATCCCCAGTTCCTCCCGGGGTCCCACCCGAACGCGAACGCGAATGCCAACCACCACGTGAGCCAGCACCACCATGAGCACCCACCGCTACCGCCACAGGCCACTGAGCAATCCCTACGCCGGCGTCGACAGGCGAACAATCCCTCGGCCGCCGCCGGCTATTACATACCCAATCACTATAGCAACCACCACAACTATCACCCGAACAATTATAACTATCATCGCCACCATCATTACCATAATCATCATCACAATAACAACAACCATCATCATGCACTACAAAAGCATATCGATCAGCCCCGAAATATCTATCATAGAAACTCCGGTTACAGTCTGCAAGGTAATTAAACAAACGGATCGTCAATCGTTTCTTTTCCTAGTGATAGATATCACGGAATGTGCTCGATGCTCTCTCGTTGTTTGTTTTTGTTTTTTATATCTCCTTTTGGTTTTTTCACCGATCCTTTGTTTTTATAGCCGAGTTTTTTGCATTCTCGTTATATTTTTTCAACCCCTCTGGCTTATGATTGTACTTGGTGTTATCACGACTTTTCGCCTTGAGCCTGTGACCATTTGTTTGTAATATAGTTTCCAGATTATTTTTTTCTCGATGTTCATTCACGACCCCGACAATTTTTTACCTGGTTTAGACTACGAGTGACTGTACACCCCCTCATTGTTTTAATCCAATTGATGTTTTACTTTTGGTACCACCCATAGACTTTTCATTTGGCATTTAAAAATAATTAAACTAGTAATTGTTTGAAAACGAAATATATATAATTTTTATCTAAATATGAAGCTACTATATCTAATTTAAGCGTAAAGAAAAAGATTAATGAAAGT
Organism: Eurytoma adleriae; assembly: GCA_900480045.1. Lineage (NCBI taxonomy): Eukaryota > Metazoa > Arthropoda > Insecta > Hymenoptera > Eurytomidae > Eurytoma > Eurytoma adleriae. The sequence continues at coordinate 102,504 of UXGC01000200.1, forward strand.
TAAGCTTTTAGCTGATCTTCTATCTTAGATAAAACGTATAAAATTTATTAACTAAATTTGTCAAAAATAATAGTTTAGGACAAACATGTTTTATTGAAAAAATGCTGTGGATCTTTCTATGTTGAGAACGTACTCGAAAAGAAAAAAAGTTACTATAAATTTCAACAAAATCTCCACTATGTCACGAATTAACATACATTACTTTGCAATAAAAACATTGCAAATGTATGTATACTTGTTTGTATTTACTAATATAACGAACAAAGATAATAGTTATTGTTTTACAAATAATTAATATATTTCTTTCTAAAATTTAAAATATATTTGTTCCTTTTCCGAGGTTCAGCATTTTAAGGCTCAGTATTTTTTACTATTTTATTTTTCTCATACCTATTCGGTGTAACGTGTTTCATACATTTTAGTAAATTAATATCTTTAAAAATAAAATATTTCCTTGATAATCATTACAGCATGATTAAAGTGACATTCAAATTTGATTTTTTTGTCATCATCACATTATCCATTTTCAGTATTAAAAAAATTAAAATTTCTTTCCCCGATATATGTTGTTGATTGTTCTTTTTTTGGAATGTTAAATAGTTTTCACATAGCTTCAGTTATGCAATTATATGGCAATGTTATTGCTTGCACCTTTTTATTATAGCACAGAATAATTGCAACCGACAATAGTTCCCCACATTCTATATCAAATATTCACGGATTAAAATTATATTTCGAAAATTGGTTAGCTGCTATATAAAATAAAAATGCTAACTAAATATTAATTAAAATGCAATTGGCTAAATGCAATGTGTCATTTTCATTCGTAATCCTTGCTATTAAAAAGATTAATAAAAGGATGATTATTAATATTATCTGCTTTTACAAGAAATAGTTAATTAATGTAGTAAATTGAACACGAATGTTCAAGAATTGGGGAAATATTTTAAGGATGATGAGATAATTATTGTTTGGAAATCTGGCATGATGGAGTTACGATTTTACGTTTTTTCCTAATACAAATTACCTTTGATTAAAATGTGAAGTTTTATTATTTTTTAACCAATTTCAGAAAGCGGAGGAGTTATGAGTCAATCTGAATCTCAAGATGATGGGGAATATGAAGTCATTATTGTCGACGAAAATAATTCATCTATTTTGGCTGATCACGATGTCCCATCTTCGGGCCCGCCTTCGACAAAGGTATGCGTTTTTTGTCCGTAAATACAAGCTTTTTGTTATCAGTGTAATTCAAGTTATGAATGCAATGCTATACTTTTTACATGCTACGTAAATTAATTTGCTTAACACGTTACATTGTTTTCTTGGCTGAAATAATGACTTTTAGAATGTATTCCATGAATGGCAACGAATAGCATATTCTAACATTGGAGTATATCTAAATTTTCGGTCATCTTCTAAAAGAAATTATATCAGTTGGGTGTACATTATTGTAAATAACGTACATTTTTTACAGTTTCTTGATATGATTAATAAATAAAAAATGGAGCCTTTTCGTTCCAAAATTTATTTGTTAGATAACATAAATCGTTTGGTAAATCTTTATAAATTTATTTGAAAAATATAATATGTATTTCATTAAAATATACTAAAATTTGCATGATTATATTTTACGTTATAGTAGCTATGAACGGCGGGGGAATTCCACCTGATTAATCCTTTTCAAATACATGATTGTAATCACTCGATTTTTTGAATAATCTCTAATTCTATAATAACCAGTTTTTCCATAAAAAACATGATTCCTGAAAAAACTCTCAAATTGCAATAAACAACCCTTTGCTATAAATATTATAAGTTTTTTAATGCAGTATGATATCAATGATCTCTACATATCGGTATATATGTAATATTCATTTTATATATAATTACGTATTATTAAATTATATTAATATATTGGGTTGGGTAAAATTATCCTATATGCTTATTATATTTATGATAATGCGCTACTTACGTATTTGCCGCTTGAAATAAAGCTAGCATGGCTGCGTATAAAAATTTGTGGTGTCCGAAGTTGAATGACTAAATTGACAATGAATCGTAAACATTAACATTATTTTTTCAATTTAAGTTTACGTCTTTATAGCATGTAATGCTCTGACATATTTGATACTCTACGTATATTTCATTCATTCTTATTACATTACCAATAATAATTAAAAATATGATAATAAAATACTTACCGTTTTCAAAGATTTTTCATTTTTGGTAAATTATATTAAAAAAAACTCATTTTTAATAAGAAAACATACTTTCATTGTTTTGTAATTACTGTAATTAAGCGTAACTTTAAACAAAATGAAACGTTAAAGTGTGTAACTAATCTCATTGTTTTATTAACAACAACAGCTACAGATTATTTTAATGCCAAACCTAAAATACGTGCATTTTTAAGTTTTTTTGGAAATATAATCCTGATAGCAATAAAGAAGATGAAAAATCCAGATATTCATTGGTATTGGATCTTTTATAAAGAAAATAACCATGCAAATAAAACACGATATAATCATGAGCATGTGCAAGTTCTCTAAGTTCTTTTCTTCATTCTTTATTTTTAACCTCCTCTGTACTTGCATTACTAACTTCCGGTACTGAAGGGTGGCCACAGTGCTGTACCTCGCTCAAGGACTATCCTCGAGGATTACACCTCGACCGAAACAACAATTTGCTCTACCACGAGAATCGAACCGCTGCCACGTAACGCACAGGTAAAATACGTTACGGGAAAGCAAATGATAATGTCACGGTACACACACATATGTATGAGCACCAAAAATTTAACTTCTCTGCAAAAGTGTTTTACATTTCACATTTCCAGTTGAGAGAATAATTTAGCATAAAGATTTGTCCGATTGCCAAGGCACGCGTGCATATCTTTTCCGTCGAATTTGCAAATTCAACGTTGATAGGTGAAAGTCCGGATGTATTGAAAAAATGTTTGAGTGCAAAGGTATTACTGTAACGGTAAGAGAATGTTGCCTGATAAAATGTACCACTTGATAATTCGATTTGGTTTAAACGTTGAATAAAAAGAGGAATACAGCGTCACTGTTAATTTTTTACGCGAAAACTATTGTATAGTAATGTCCCTCTTCTGTCACTATCTCTAGTAATTAGCTGAAGATTCAATAAGCTTTCTTTTCTTTTATCGAAGTAATCCTGCATTCTTAATAGTACTCTTTAATCTGACGATCTTTCTCTTATATATCTCTATTGCATGCTGACTTAATATTAACCGCATATGAATTGAATTTATTGTCAATATTTGTGATATTTGTTGTTGATTTCTTCCCCATAGTTTCTATATAGAAATATGAAGTTTTGACTATTTTTTATGTGGAAGTAAATTAAGAGCTAGCGCTATAATAAAGTAGTCATAGTCATAATTTTACGAATTATTATAAAAAAAAATTACAACTGCTAGAGTTTGATAATTTAAAATAGAATAGTATCATTTAAACAATAATCTTCATTCATATCTTGACAATTTAATAAAGGATTTGTATTCATTTTCAATCAAATTTAAAATTCATTAATTTTTGTTCACAAGATTTAAGAATCAACCTTTCTTTGAAAAAAAACCTGTAAGAAAGATCAATATAACTTGTTTTTTTTTATTGCAAACATCATTTAAATATAAACCAGTGGAAGTATTTGAAATACATCGACATACACCAGAACATCAGCCCGCGCAAGAGGCACTATGCTAAATAAAAGGTAAATTGATGTTCGCAGAGTAACGATTCAAGTGAGGAAACGATGCACCGAAACAATGCAACCACGGACCCAAGTCCTTCTGAAATAACAACCGACAACGAAAACAAACATAATTCATCCGAAGAAGCCTGGACTGACGTGAATCTAAACGAAGATGGTGATACCGTCACAAATCCACGGGACGATCCAAGAAACATACATAACATTGCTCACTCTCGAGGTACTTGCATTTCAGAAGCTGTGCAACTTTCCACATTTTCTTTTCATAGATTTTTTCCATGCATTTTTTTTACTTCGATTAATTAATTACTTAAGTTTCCGTACGTTGTGGGATTTGAAATTAAAAAAATTTAAAGAATTGATTAATGTTTTTTTGAAAAATTCGTAGTTTCAAAATAATTATCCTTCATTATTCTAACAACAATATTAAATTTCAAATTAAGTTTTTCAATTTATCGAACGAAAGAAAGTAACGATCAATTTTGCGCTGATAGTGTACCCGTTGATTGCGAGAGAAAGCAGACATAAAAGCGAAAAATTTGCCAACAGGTGAGCTGCCGGACAGCGAGGGCAACGTGCTGGAGCAGGAGATGCTGAACGAGCGCGGCGAGAAGCCGACGAGCGAGATCTCGGTGGTACGCGTGCCGGATCACCTGGTGACGGTGACGTCGCCGCGACCCGACGATCTGCCGATCAAGAGCCTCGTCGATCACCCGCCGGTGCCGACGCCGTCGCGCGAGGCCTCCCTCACGCAAAAGCTCGAGATGGCCCTGGGCTCCGTTTGCCCGCTGCTGCGCGAGATCATGGTCGACTTCGCGCCCTTCCTCTCCAAGACCCTCGTAGGCTCGCATGGACAGGAACTTCTCATGGAAGGCAAAGGTGCGATTTTCTAGCTTTTTTTCTCTTTTTTGTTAGGTTTGATGAAGATCTTTTGGACGGTGTTTTTACTTGTGTAGGTTTTATTTTTGCACATAAAGGTGTTTAATATTAAAAAAAGTTTTTAGTATTCTAATGAATATTCTACGTATAGATGTGGCGGATTGTAACGGATACGAAGTAAATCCGATTTTAGATCTTATCCATCCTGAAACAAATGTATAATGACTTAACTCCAATTTGCAAATACTGTTCCCGGTATAACGACTTAATTGTACTTCGCTCTTAATTCATCTCTTCTTCATTCTTACCAAAAAAAACCTATTTCGAAAGTTGAATTCGATAATTATAATTCTAATTATGGCTACTTTATAAAACTATATAGTTACGTTTAAATACTTACTGTTTACTTAGGTTTTGATGAAAATACACGTACACTGAATACACGAAAAATGTGGAGTTCAGTCTTTTTAACAGGACTTTATATACACCAATGCTGGTGAATAAATTCTTCGATTTCTGTACATAAAGCACACGTGCCTTTCAAAAAAAAAAAAGGAATAAAAATCCCCAAGTACGTCCAGCTATTGTGCAACATTCCTCGATCGAAGTAATTTAACTTTGCGCCGTGATGCGCTAGCGATGAATATTTTGAAGTCATTATTAGTATTCACAATGCGAATCGAGCATTGAACGCGCTTGCGAATTCCTAAAACGTCGGGAATGGCCGTCGCTTCTCTATATTTGTTTTTATGGATATTTTACGATCGAAGTTATAAATTTAACGGCACCCACCGAGCGCACCGAACTTTTATTCACTCGCCTGATAAGAATACCACTCCGGCTAAGGATTCCTCTCTTTTTGTAGGACTGACGACATTCAAAAATAGCAACTCCGTCGTGGAGCTCGTTATGCTTTTGTGCTCGCAGGAGTGGCAAAATTCACTGCAGAAGCATGCGGGTCTTGCGTTTATTGAACTCATAAATGAAGGAAGGTGAGGATTTCATCGACTAATGCGTAGCGTTACGCATGCATTTCTGAAGGCGAAAATTTCTACGATTAACGAGAATGAATTATTTTTTTAGACTCTTATCCCACGCAATGAAAGATCACATAGTGCGCGTCGCCAACGAAGCGGAATTCATTCTAAACCGAATGCGTGCCGACGATGTACTTAAACACGCTGATTTTGAGGTAATTCATTTTTGTAACCACCCTACTTTCCCACGAACATCTCGAATTCCGTAAAATTAGTTTAACTCAATGGAGAATAAACTAACGAGATACTGTGCGCGCGTACGTGTTTAGACGCAATGCGCTCAGACCCTGCTGGACCGACGGGAGGAAGAAAGAACGTGCGACCACTTGATCACCGCCGCCCGAAGGCGGGACAACGTCATCGCCAGCAGACTGCTGGAGAAGGTCCGCAACATCCTCTCGAACAAACACGGAGCTTGGGGCTACATGGACCCCATGGCGGCAAAGTGAGCATCTTCTCTTTTCTTTTTCAAGCAACCTGCATCTCAATTTCCGCTCATCCACTTGTGATCACAGAAATCCGAATTTGTTTCCCGCGGAAGGACTCAATGTGTAATTGAAACTTTTCAGGATGAGCGAGTACTGGAAGCTGGACGCGTGGGAGGACGACGCCCGGAGGCGCAAGCGTTTCGTGCACAATCCGCTGGGCTCGAGTCACCCGGAGGCCACGCTGAAGGCCGCGCTCGAGCACGGCGCGCCCGAGGACGCGATCCTCCAAGCCCGCGAGGAGTTCCACGCTCACCTGGCCGCCTCCCGGGCGCACCAGCAGCAACTGCAGTCGGCCGATCTCATGGACGACAGCGAGCTGCTGACCGACGACAGGGACCTCGACTCTGACCTCGCTGGTACTTATCCTACCTGTTCTTTATCTACCTGACGTTTCGTATGTTTTCTTTAACGCAGACGTGATGTTAGGCTAGTCCAGAAAATTGTGCACTGAAAAAAATTAATAACTTCAACTAACTATTTCCTTAAGAAGTTCCTACTAAATAATTTCTTGAATCGACTAAATAATTGTTTGAACAAAGACAAAATACATTTAGCATCAAAAATTGTTTAGTTGATTCAAAGAAATGTTTAGTCGATTCAAAAAAATTATTTAGTTGGAACTCGCCAAAGAAATATTTAGTTTAAATTATTAGATTTATTATTAGTCTGCTTTACGAATAATTTTTGAGAAATGGAAGGAATTAATTCTTTGAAAATAAAAAACTACGATATTCAAATCAAGCTCTAGATATGCATAAGTGATAAGTGGTTCACTAATTCGAATTGAACATACTCTGCAGAAAAAGTGAATATTCTGTTATGAAATAATTGAAACTAAGCTTTTCATATTCAATAAGTGAATATGTTCACTTATTCTATTCTGCATGAATGACTTATCACTTATTTACATTGAGAGAGAAGAGTATTTAAAAAACTGTACAGTTGTCAACTTGAGAAATTTCAAATCAAGATCCCCTATTTCCCGAAATAAAACTTAAGCTTATAATAAATAAAAAAATGAATGAGTGTCTTAAAGTCAGCGTACTATTTTCCTGGTTTAAATGACTGACAATCTGGTCACTCGTTGTAGGTCCAGTGAACATCAGCACGAAGGGAAAGCTCGTGGCGCCTGGAATCGTCGCGCCCGGAATCATCTCGGTGACGCAGTCGGAGCTGTACTTCGAAGTCGACGAGGACGACCCGGAGTTCAAGAAGATCGATCCCGAGGTAAGTCACGTTTAGAATGACCTCAAATTAACGATGTCGATGCCACCCGCTTATCCCCGCCGCCGCGAAAATTTGCAACGTTATCTCTCTAACGTCCCCGTTGATTTATAGCGAGTTACCCACACTTACCGCCTCGACAATTCATCGGAACGACGAGTTTTACGCTGCTAATCGTCCCGAAGAAATTACCTCCGCCTCGTTCTTAGCTCGTTTAGATAGGGCCTATACCTCGATGCATTTAAAAACGACCTGTTCTTTTTTTTATCTCTTTAAAATATTGTCCGTATTCTCATTCTTTTTCAATCTCCCGGTACGGCGGTAGCATTTTTTTTCCCCCGCGCCGATAACGAGAGAGCATCGAATCCCTCCGCATTATCATCGGCCGCACGGCACACTCGCGATGCAAATGCGCTCGCGAAGCAGGTTACTCTGCCGGAAATTTATACGTCTCTGCACTTTACGGCCTCGCCGCTGCCAGTGCTGAATTTACGCGCAAGCGATAATGCCAAATTAATGCAGAAGTCATTTGCACGCGTATTATTTTAATCAATTCGATAGGTGTACAGAAGACCGCGTCCGAAAGAAAAAAAGAAACGTCGCCAGCTGTCAGGCGGAGAGAAATTTCGACGCAAGATCCATAACTCTCCGCAATAAAAAGGAAACGAATAACTTGAGAGCGAGTAAATAAAAAAAAAATGCGCACGTATACACGTATACACCTCGTGGGAATCGGCGAGCGCTGAAAAGGACGCGCAAAGAGGCGAATTTTCATAGGTCGCGCGATAAGATCGCGAATTCCCGGGGATCCGTTACGCGGCGCTCGCGCCGGGCCCGAGCGGAATCCACCGGTGGAGCCGCGATATAATAAACGTGCGAGCGGAGGTGGAGGCTGTCGCGGAGCGCCGGAATATTAATCACCGGCCGCGCGTCGCCGGGGCCTGGAATTTGAATGGATGCGATCCATAAGTGATGAGACGTGGCGAAAGCTTCCAACTATGAGCGACTGACTCCCATCGTGCCGATAAAAATTTATCCGTCTCTCTCTCTCTCTCTCTCTCACTCTCTCTCTCTCTCTCTCTCTCTCGATCGGGGAGGCTGACTTTTTTTTTGGCGTCCGCTGCGGAAAGCCGGCTCGCACCGAAAGCCGCGGTCCTCCGACTGGGTTTGTGTAATCTGCGAGAGTGAGAAAAAAGGAGAGACTGGAACGGTGTTAATTTTGAGCGATTTATCACTCCTGCGTTTTACGTTAATCTGCTGCGCGAGAAAAATAAAAGGCCGGGGTTTTGGTTATTGCGAGGCAAACTTTTTTTTTGACTGATTAGATCTTAAAACAAATGCTTTTAAAAAAATCGGAGAAGCTTTAGTGTGTTGGGTAGAATTAATGGATCTTCAAGATGGGTTAATTGATGATCGCGAGAGTAACTTGAAGTTGTGATTTCACAATGAACTCTCATAATATAAAAGAGTGAATAATTCAATCTATTCGAGTGAAATTCATTCCTTCAGAAAAAACTGAGCCACTCGAAGTTTGATTGGCTCAGTTTTTACTCGAATCGAGAGATTTTTCCACATTTTGAGAGAACAATAAAAATATAAATTTTTTTCTTCATCTATATCGAATATATTTTAAAATAGCCGTAAAATCGTGTAATAAACTACACTCAGGTGTTTATCAAGCCTCGGCTTAAGAGTCAGCGCCGATCAGTGAAATCGTCGCAGGAGTCCGATGAGGCAGCGAGCGGATCAAACGTGGAATCTCGGGCGAAGACGGGCAGCACAATTATCATATATCGGTCGTAGATCTCGCGTTTGTGTAACTAGGGAATAAAACACACAGTGTGGCCCCATGGGGCCCCGAAGCTCACCTATACGCATCTCCTCTCTCGAATCTGATCTTGTATGGCCGGCAATTATGAGCCCCCCGCGGCTCTCTCTCCCCTCTTCTCTCCTTCTCTCTCCACCGGGCACCATCCGCAGCGGGTCGTTTCTTTTTTTTTCTCTGCGGTCCTCCTTCTTTTTTTTCCTCTGCCTCCTCGTCTCCTCGCTCTCTGCATGCTACATTTCTATCTCTGGGTTCCGGTCTTTATCAGGCCGTGACTGGGTTCTGCTTTTTATGATCCATCTCTGTCTATTCTTCGGTTTTTCACTACGTCGTTTGTCTTTTCCCCCGTTCGCGTCGACCAGTTTTTGTTAGCTTTTCAACGTCTTGCATCCTTCCTCGCGCATGACTGAATTTTTTTTCCTGGTAGACGGTTCACCACGAGTTTGACCCGTTTACCTTCTGTTGACGGTGCCTAATTCTTTTGAGGGGCCTATTAGTGTTGGGTAGAGTATTAAGTGTATCGTTCGGTACCAAATATATTTGTACAGTTTAAATGTTTTTAGTTATTCTTATCGCGTATTGTCTATTAAATAAAGACGCTTATAGTGATCATACAGTTTGTAGTATCGCGTAGAATATGAGTATTGTTTGGTACTGTCTGTATTTGTACAAGTTTTATACCTTCGTTTTTTAAACGTTTTCAGAGATTCTATAAGCCAGTATCACTTATTAAATAAATACTCTTTGTAACCATTGCATTAAGACTGATTTAAAATCAGTTTTCAGTGAATCATTGTGAAACATTCAAAAGTGGTATTCACTTTGTTTTATTCTTTAAAAAATAATCTTTTCGAAAAGACAGAAATAAACTGTTGATAGCTTGATTAGTTCCTAAAATATAAAATCGTTTTCATTCAAAAGTGGGTGTTGAATATCGAAGCTTATATTTTAAGTGTTATTGCTTTTTAATCCTCTTTTATTCTAAAGCTCTTGTGGTAAAGGCACTTTTATATCGGAATAAACGAATGGAGTCATTAAAAAACTGATCAATTAGATAAGCCTAAAAAAATAACCGTATAAATCCGTACTTCATTACGAACGAGCAACTAGTTAAAAACACATTGCAATTAATGCTCATAACGTAATTACAAAAGCTTTATTCGTAATAACTTTAATGGATCCTCGCCGAGGAAAAAAAACTTTTATGAAAGCTTCAATTCGCAGTCGTACGTGTTACATTAACGAAAGAAAAGGAGCAAATGGAGTAAAAAGGAACGAGAAAGAAAGGAGCGGGAATAAATCGCTCGGACCGCGCCGAGTGTTTATTTAGAGTACAATTTGCACTTATTTTTATGAGGTTCATTAGTCGAGGCGCATCAGACGTGGTGCACCTCAGGGCTCGCTCGGCCGAGTCCAGCTAAAAAAAAAGAGGGACGAGCAAAGCTTCGCAGAATTCAGCGCGGCGATGGATCGCCGGACGCCGGGTACGAGACTCAAGCGATCGTAATACGCATACAAAGACCGAGCGCGCGCGGATGGTGTATGCAGCCGCTACGGGGATGCGCCGCTTGCACCGGCTCATATTCGTTTGACCGCATCTCTCCCCCCTTCAAATCCGTCCTCTCTTTTTCCCCGTCTCTCTCTCTCTCTCTCCTCGCGATTGTTTTATTTCCACAGCGGTTCGATTGAATCTCCTTGCTCCTTTTTTTTCCGCCGCTCCACGAGCGCATGCGCGAGCACACGTAAGCCCCGTCCTTCGATCCGCCGTGCGCTCTCTTCCTTTATAATGGCCCGGGCAAACATATTTATCGTGATTTATCGTTTACACGAACTACCTCTCTCGTGCCCTCTCTCTCGCGCCGGCGTCGGCGTGCTTGTATATAGGCAGCGAGATAGAAGGGTATAAACGCACTCGCTGCGCGATTAAGGCCGCTGAGTTATTGATTGTTTAAGAGGTACATTAATATCGACAATCACACGCCGCGTACATCGCTCGCTCGATTTTCTTAGGAGCATCGCTACCAACGTTCTCTTTTCTTCCCTCTTCGTCTTTTTTTTTTCTGTTTGTTTTTTAATTAGCGGGAACGATGTTGAAAAATGAACTGATAGATCTTATTAGCATTTCGCGGGATAAATTTTAATGAAAATTACGAGGAGCGTAAGATCGGATTAATGTAAGTTTTATGTCGAGCAGACTTTCTTACACTTGAGCTGACGTGGTTATGGCGAAACAATTTTTTTTTTAAGTGAGATTTGTAATTAGCGTTTGGTGCATAATCGAATTTCGTTGTAAAAGTATGCTCATTACTTTATTACTGACTATTTATTATTTCATTAGAAATTATGAATTCATGAAATGTTGCCTATTGACATGTTTGAGTTTCACAAATGCTCAGTGATTTTCAATGAGTGATTAATGGCTTAAAATCGATTGAAAGAAGGAATTTGATCGATAACTGTTACCGCTGCTATTCTAATATACACGTTGATTAATGATTAATATAAACAGCATTTCTGATTCTTGATAAATGCTTAGACAAATTAAGTCGTTGTTACTAATAGTCATTAAACATTTTTCAACAAATCAGTAATTTATTTAAACGCCTGTACAATTACCTCATGATGATTATACGTAAAGAAACAAAACCAACCCGAAGATGATTATTAGTTTATTATTTTAAAGAAACAAAACACTGACTATAAACTTCTATAGTGTCATTAAAAATTTTCCAATATTCAATATACACAAACCCTCTCCTTATCATCCAATTACACGAAAGCAAAGCAAACAGCGCGGCCGCACTCGTACGAAATTACCATAATACCGGTATAAATATTCCCGAGAGCAGGATCGGGGGAGCGAAGGAGCGCATCAGGCTCGCTCGTAAAACGCAAGAAAATTGCAGAAAAATCGATTAACCGGTGGTCGATGCGCGCGGGGCGCGCGATGGTATCGGGCCGCGCGCTCCCGCTGCCTCTCTCGCACACCCGAGAGCCGGCCCCGAGTTGGGTAAACATCCATCAATCGGAGGATGGGTTACGCCGGGGCCCCGCTCTTTTTCTCTCCGGGGCCGGAACGAGGTAGGGTAATCACTGCTATTAGCGCGGACATTACGCCGGTGGTCCGGCAATCTTCTTAGCACTCCGTCATATGCGCGCAGCGCACCGACGAAAGGCAGGCGCGCGCGAAAGGATTGCAGGCGCTTGCCGAGCGCCGGCCCGGCCGCTTCCTGCCTCCCTTCCCCCCCGTACGCCTCCTTCGCCACGTGAATAATTGTTTCGGACTTAAGTGATAGTTTGCGCCGGCGGAAAAGTGCGGATAACGGGCCATTTCGGCCCGTCGGCGCGCGCTGCGCTTAAGTGAATCTACGAGGGCTCGCGCTCGCGAAGGATGAGTGGTTTATATGCGCCGCGGCGGGACATTGTTCGGCGCTGTTCAGGCTACTTTTTTAGCCCTTTAAAAAATTTATGGATTTACGGGCCTTCCGCTCTCCTCCTTTTTTACGCCGCTCGCTTACCGGAGGGAATTTAAATTGCTTGATGTACAAGAACACATTGTTTAGTTTTATTTCGTGGATTTATGAAAGGAATTTTGTTTATTGTTTCGGAAATTGTTGAGGAATTGTAAATGATATCTGCAGGATTTATTTATTATTTACTTTTTTTTTAAATCCTTTAATTAGCCTTTAATTAACATTACATTAATTAAAATACTAAATGCATATAAAAAAAATTTGCAACTTTGATATTTAGTGTGACCAATCAAATCGCTTCTTTAAATTCTCTTCAACATCTTGCCATCGCTTTTTAAAGAAAGTAATTTAAAAAATGGAGAAAATGCAATAATAATTTTTGTACAAAAATGTCTTAATTTAAAGATTTTATATATACAAAAAAATTATATTCTCCGCAATCAACAGGCTCTTAATGCGGTGATTAAAGGGTTTAAAACACTTTACAAATATAATTTAATGAACATATACAATACCGTATCAATCGAGTTTTTAAAGCAAGCCTTAAAAAGACGCGATCCAAAGGATTAAAGTCTGGTCCTCATAAGAGCTTCTCAAGCATCCGAGCGGGCCTTCTCTCCCGCAGACGCCTCGGTTCGCGCGCGCGCGCCACAGCCGCACACCCATACCAGCGGGGCACAATAAATATCGGCTTGACCGTCGAGGAGGATCGGAGGTGGGGAGATTCTATAATATGCATAGCGGGGACGGCGGCGCTACTTACGCCGTCAGCGATAATTACGGGGTGCACTCGGGCTGTTTGCTTAGCGAGGAGATTAGTGAATGAATCCACAGGTGGGCACCATCCGTCACACTGCGCTGCCCGAGAAAGAGAGAGAGAGAGGGCCTCTCCGCCACGCCTATAAATTCAGCGCGTCGGTGCACCTCCTTCTTTTTCTTCCTTCGCGGGCGCAGTCGATGATCTCGATGTGGCGCTCGCCTTGCCTCTATTATACGCTCTCGGCAGCTTTTCTCCGGCCTTTTAACGCTGTTCCATCGGGCCCGCGTAATGTATTGCCCTCCTCCGCGCGTTACCCTTCAGGCTCCGTTGCGCCTTGTTTCTCGCTTTTCGGCCGCGCCTTTTCCCTTCCGTTTTCACGGCGATTTTTCTTCTTCTCGCTTTTGCGGCTAATCACGATGAATACTAAGTTGCCCCTGCGCTCTTTTTACGCAGCGTCCAGATTTAATGGGTTGCATTTGTATTAATTAGGATGCGGCTGTGAAAAAGAAATTTGTCTTTTCAAAATTACGTTTGTTTTTTAATTTCTCAATTACTAGTTTATTTGAGCGCGCTTCGCATGCCTAGCGATTCGCGCAAACATTATTTGGTTATGAATTGGTTGATCAAAATTAATTGATCATCTCTCTTATCGAAAAATTTTTCGATATCGGATTTTGATAAAAAAAAGTCGACTATTCGCCTAATATTTTTATATAAAATGGATAATGGATTTGGCAATTGACAAGTGACGAGAGTCGAGAGTTTCAATAAATATTCACGGGACGAGACCCGCGTTTCTTTTTCTATATTTAACGAGATCGTGAAATGTCAACGAGCAGTTGTCTAAAACAATGCAATAAGTAATTATAGTTTATCGCATCCTTATGCACCAAAGTCAACGAGAAAATTTCTATAATTAAGATGAATTACCTGTCACTTACACGGACAATAATTTCCTTCGCTCCTCTCCGGGCCGGAGCGCCACAGGTGAGTCATCAGAAAGATAATATCTCGAAAAGTTGTGATACACCCAAGCTCGCGTTAGATGCGCAAAGGACGAAGTCAATCCCGGCGGATGCATGCAAAGTCCCATCGAGCGGATGAGCTTGAACCGACCGCGCGCCTCGTATAAAAAGCCCCTTGAAACAAAAAAAGGATGGAAAATAAGAAAAAAAAAGTTAAATAAGCAGAGACGAGGGATCCTCGTTCTCCTTGAGAGTCTAACCGCGCACCTGCCGACAGCTAGGACGGACAGCGCGCGAGACAATTGCCTACGATATCCATCATCGACGCTCGACTCTCTCCTCGGCGTATCTCATTCGGGTGGGTATATATAATTGACGGTCACGCCTAGCATAACGAGTCGACCTCCTCCTCCTCCTTTTCATTCCGCCGTGGACTACCGCGCGCGCTAAGATATATATATATTCCTTTGCTCCGCCACTTGTGGATGCGGGGGAGGGGGGGAGGTGGCCGGAGATGCTAATTTTGTAATCAAATATGACAGTGAGTCATGAAGGCCGCTTAATAATTTTTGACAGTTTCGTCAGGTTCGACGACCCCCCTTTTTTTTGCGCTCGCGGTTACCCGACCGCACGGATGCTCGATCGATGAGTTTGCACTTCTCCGAGTGGTACTTAAATGCAGCTTTGATAATTCACGATTTCCTTGAGGACTTTTTAAACCTGTTTATACTAATAAACAAAATAATTGGCGTGTGTTTGAACTTGGATTCTTGAAATTCTTAATTAATCTTTCGGCATTTTAATTTGTAGAAAGTAGAATAGATCAAGACTATAATATTTTGTTTAAAAGCTTAAATAAATAAATAATTTTAACTGTGGTATTTACAGTGAGGGTAGAGCATGCATTGGAATGAAAAGAGATATTGTTTACTTCGATATCTGAGTAGAAAAGCGACAAAAGCACTACATTTTTGCGAATAATTTTGCCAGTAAAATACCAATTATCTTACCGTTATTTATTTAATGCAACTTTCGTGATACTGGCACTTTCAACTGTGCCGCATCGATATCTTAAACGCTTATTTTACACGTTGCCAAATGAGTTTCTATTTTCTCCCGTACTTAAACAAATATTATTTATTTAATTTGAATTCTATTTAACGCGTCTCGTTATCAGCGGAACGAAAATAGAAAAGTTAGATATCGCAAGAATGTTCAAAGAGAGAAGGAAGGGGAAGCTCGCGCAGCACGAAAGAGCGTTTAAAAACAATTATCCGGTTGAAATCTTAAATTGGTGGGCGGAGATGCACTTTTCAACACCGTCTTTACACATTACCTGCAGAAATCACGCGATATAATCATTCACCGCCTTGCTCTAAATGCGTGTCTTTTTTTAACGTGTATATAAACATTCAATTTCCTTTTTATAATACATTTATGTACAGCTGCTATTTTTTTATCATATGTTGTTGATGTTCCTATTATAAATTCTTTTTAACTTAGAAAATAATCGTAATGAATTATTTATACTATTTTGATTAAAGAAAAAGTATTTATCACGATAATACCAATTAAACAATTTCAATTCAACGCACGAATACAAATCCTCAGTAAGAAGTACGAAAAAAACACTTAAGTCACTTTTTTAATAATAATGAGTTTTGTTATATCGGTCGATTCGCAAAAGATAACAACACATATTTATACAATTGAGAACTAAAAAATGTCTAAATTTTTTATAATTGCAAGATTTTTACAGCTGCATCTTGTTACTGTCTGGAAGAAAAAGTTGCACCTTCATTTTCACCGATTTTTTTCGATTAAAACTGCAAATAGACTTAAGTATATTTTTCACTTGCACGTCAGAATAATAAGACGATGATGCAATCGAACAGTTGGCCCTCCGAAACAAAATCCATCAAAAAAGTGCACAATTAACAAACGAACAAAAGCTCATTATAGAATAAAAGCGCAGCTCGGTAAATCGGGAAGTCTGTTAAAACGAAGATTGCAAAAGTTTCCGGGGGCGCGGGACGAGGAAGGCCGAAGTCAACGAAACGAAAAGAGAGGAGCGGGCGGACGAGCGAGACGAGGGTAGGGAGGCCGGAGCGAAAGCGGGTAGGAGGGATTCGGTGCGGCCGATCTGCCCGCGGCTGGTGGCGCGACGTACGCTGAGTTATGGCGCAGGTTAATTATACAAAACATTCAATTATACCTTCCTCCGGTGAACACACCCGCGCGCAAACACGCGTTCGCGTGTGTATAATCCTCCTTTGCTCGACGAGCGCGGCGACGCTTCCTCCTTCGTGCCCTCTCTCTCTCTCTCTTCACTATCTCTCACGTGTACGCTATTTAAATTTATTTCGTACTTTTTAACGCGTAACCACTGTTATCAACTCGATTGCATAATCTATAAGTGTTTTTTTGCTTGTTTGGGTAATTGTTAACGTTGGAGCGATTCTAGCTGCGAATCTTTGATTTGGAGCAAGAACATTTCGAGGCACAAAATGGTAATTACGCAGAGTTTAAAATGCAAACAATTAAAGTTCTATTAATAGAAATGCATATAATTAAAGTTTATTTATAGTAAAGGAAAGATTAGTAGGCTAAATTTATTATGAGAGCTTGGTGTATATCTGCAGTGCAATTATTCGTCTCATTAAATAAATTTTGTAATTAAATAATTAATGTACGTTTATTATGTCTGTAAGGATCTTTCGCTTCATTAATATTAATATTTCAGAAAAATAAATTAATAATAAATTAAAATATTGTAATTGTTGGTAAGCACGCAAATGAGAAGTCCGATTTTTTCCTGTAAAGATAAGAGACCACGGTATTAATTTTATCAACTAATTAGGAAGTAAATAGTAATTAGCTCAAAAGTAACCTGCATAAAAAAAGGATGATAATAAATAATGATTAAAAAATTAGATATCGATTGAGACGATTCGAAGCCAATTTAAGATTAATAGTGTCTCAATGTGGTCTTAAATTAAAAAAATAGTAAAACAATCACAAAATTAATGCATTAATATTTCCTTTCATCTTAAATGAATTTAGACCTAATTAACAAACATAAATATTAAATTAATCTCTTAAATTAATCTTAATAAGTGCCATGATTTTAATAACTTCACTTTATCGCTTTTGCTCAACCCGATATTGTTCGAAGTAGGCTTAAATTGAGCGAAACGTACTTTTGAAAAAAAGATCCATAAACAAATGGACCTAAGCATCCTGATACGTATAACGCGCGCAAGCCGTGATTTTCTCATCGAGCTCGCGCGACCAGCTCATTTCCATAAAGCGGCGGCGTCCTTCCAGGAAAGCCAAAGAATTATACGTATCGAGAAAACGGGCCCGCACGGACGTTTCGAGGCATTCCGTTCCCAAGAGCGTATCGTGTCCGCGGGAGCCCTCGCACGACTCCGCGAAACCGTGTCACACATTCGAGATGCATCTCATCATCGGGCCACTCGATTATCGGGCCCTACGATTCCTTCTCTCCCCCGCCTCCCGTCTCGAATAACAAGGAAGCGTCCCGATGTCGACGCTGCGAGAGAGACGGAATGGGCGAAGGAGATAGAGAGAGAGAGGGGGGAGGACCATTTATCATGCTTCGTGGATTGTTGGAATGCCTTAAAACAAAAGGCACGAGAGAAATTTCGAGTTTGAGACTGGACTCTTGATGACCGCGGTCAAAGAAAGTAAGTGGTGAACAATTTGGAAGAGATTTTTCAAATCCAAAATCGGCTTACAATAACTTACGCGTAATTGTTGAGTTAAAAGTGAGCTTTTTGCTTAAAATTACTAATAATTTGATAAAAATTGCAATACACGTAGTAAAAATTATAATTTTTTGAGTATTTTTTACAATGTTGGTTTGTAATTTTTATCGAAACATTCTCTCTGTGATAAATCATTTTTTAATCATTAAGTTTACTTGTAAGATTATTTTTAAGCATATAGGTGGAAATAAATAGTCTTAATAATCTTTTCGAAACAATTTTTTGAGCTTATTGTGAAATTTTAATTTTTCTACGATAAACACAAAAAATTGGTTCGATGAGATCGACTTTTATTTCCACCGCATACTTAGCGACTTCGTATGTACGAGATTTCTATACTGACTTAAGATAATAATTATTTCTTAAATACTCTTTAATTATTCATCTCCTAAATACAATTAAAGTGAATAAGAAAAGACAAATTAATCAACGTCAAAAAGCGTCACACATAAAAACAAAAGTTTAAACAACGTAAGCTTCATTAAACGTCGCTCGCACTGTAAATACCGCGACAATCGAATAAAGATCAAAATAATAATCGTCCCAAAGCGAGAGACGAGTAAGACAGCAAGAGTCAGGCGGGTACAGATATCCCGGCGAACGAAAGTATACAAAGAAAAGTAAAAAAAGAAGAGAAGAAGGCCGGTGGGTCCGCTGGAAAAAGGTGCCCGTGAGTCCCATAATGCCGGAACTTTACGCGCCGGCGCCGGCGCCCCCCGCGGTCACAGACGCCGCCGCGTCGACGCGCGGACCTGCGCCCGCCGCCGCTCCCGGGGAGATGACCCCGGGCCACCTCCGACGTATAGGCACACGCACGCGAGTCGTACCTGGCCCGCGCGCGCGGGAAGAATGCGAAAGCGCGCCGGCGAAATGTCGGGCGACGCCGCCCGGGAGATCGAGAAATTCGTTGGGAATCGCGCGGGTGGGTGGCGCGCGACTATGTCCCCTACGGCGGGGACCGTGGGAGGCGCTGAGTTGCGAATTTTCTGACCCGGGCCGCGTGATTCAGGACTTTGCTGACTTCTAATTGATAGCTCATGCGCGGCGCGCTGGAAAATGTGTAAGCGGCGGATCGCGCTTATTTTGCTCCTTGTTGCGACGTCTTTATTTGTCGGGTAACAAGGATCGCGGTGTTCGAGGGGCGGACGGAGATGAAAGCTCGGATAGCCTCGTCAAAGTCGGACAAGCGGATTGATGTATTTTAATTAATTAATATGCGAAGTACGCGTAATTAAAATGTAAGAAGGGACTGCTAACACGGATGTAGATGCGCACTTTTATTTTGATGGCAGATAGGAATAATTAGGTTTAAGTATATCAATTTTTATTTAATATTTATAAATACGAGGAAATTAAATTACTGTAGTTTGTAAATAGTTTTATATGAAGAAAATTCGAAAGTTTGGTCGTTGTTGTCATGACGACTGTATAACTGTATCTTTAGGTGCTTCGAGTAAAAGTATATACAGCAATGTAAGTACTTAAAAAAGAAATAATCTTACAAGCGCAGCAAACTTTTTTTTCATTCTGATGGAAACTTTCATTCCATCATTCTTTTATATGCTTTTAATCAAATTGTCTAAGTGTTCGTACTACTTTATGTTCATTCAAGACGAGAGTAGAAATTTATGAATTTATAAATAGTATTCACGTAAAAATTTGAGATTTATAGTACATTTTTATACCGAAGTTTGTGCGTAAAAATGTCAATAAATTTAGAACCATAAAAATTAAAAAAATTTTAATATCTATAAACCGTATCTTATATTGTAGATTTTTTACAATATACCTACAATGTAAAACAATCAATCAAGGATCTTTTTTATAAAAAAAAAATGAAGTATATTTGACACTTTTTTACGAGGCATGAAATAAACCGTGAAGGCAGTAAATATTGAATAGCACCGGTTTTTATTCTGTCTCCTAAAATTTTTCACTCAAAAAGCAAACAACGTAGTCGAGTGCAAATCGGCCAATCATAGAATTCAACGAAGCATTTTATTGCTTTATAGGCGCTGTAGAGCCGACGGACAGTTCTGAAATTTCAAAGAGCTTGATTGGTCTCGCGTGACTGAATCAAAAATCCTCGCGTACGTCAGGAGAACAACAAAATTTTCGAAAAAACTGCAATCGGGCGCGAGAATTCTTCAGGTCAACTGCAATCAACTACTTTCTAAATAATCGCATAAAATGTATCGTACGGATTTCTTTGTCATCCAAGCAGCATCGCGTGTACAAATTTACTGCCCTCTTTGTAAATTAAAAAGGGAAAATTGGACCTCGAGCTTCCATAAAAATTGTCGAACGCAACGACGACATTGAACTGAGGACCAAAGTGCCCTTAACGTATGGAACGAAATCTGGAGATTGAAGACGAGATAAAAAGAAGGTAGATGCCTGAGAGACAGAGAGAGAGAAAACAAGAGACTAAAGAATCAAGCGATATTGTGCTGGCATGGGCGTCGGTGTGCCAGGCATCGCGAGCGCAAAGGACGTCCTCCTCCCTTCAAACCCATAAACGTCCGGCGGTCGCGTGTGATATACTGGTGAGCTGTATATTACGCAGATAACGCACGGCGATCCTCGCCTACGGGACTTTTTTTCGCGGTATTTGGCGCCTCGAGGACGCGAATCGGAGACGCGGCGTTTTATCATCCACCCCCCTCACCCCCTCTAACGCTGCGTAATAAAAATATTAATGTCGGCTGATCTCTCTCGTGGGCGAGCGAGCGGCTTGATGTATCGGCGTTTAAAAGGTGCACCACGCGCCGTCCCTCCGCGATGTTTTACTGCGCGGCCTTTTATTCAGTAATATACAAGGTGTACGTTTTATACCCGGCCCTTGTCTAGTCGAGCTCGAGAAAAACTAATGCCGCGCGGATTAATTTATGTGGATATCCTTCGATTTATTTACGCGACACCTTTTTTTGCCCCGCGTCGATGATAAAGCAAAAAAAAATATCGCGACACGAGGCGATCGTTAAAAATCCGGCGATAAAACAATGCGTTTTATAGCGATCGCTCGGAACCTCTCGCGTTATTTCACGTGTAACGCCGTTCATCTTCGGCGGCGTCAGTTGCGCGGCGCGCGGATCCCCCGGAAAAGTCCGGCGGGTCGTGCGCGCGCGATACCGATCGTCGCAGCGACGACGCACTTGACCGACTCGCCGAAAAAAAAAACAGAAAAAATTATGCACGAAAAAGCAGACGGTGGAAGAAAGCGTATTAGCGCCGTTCCCTCGGGGACCGTCTGTTCGGGCGCCCGGACGTCAACCGGGAGATCGGCGCGCGCGCCCGATGCCTAGATTAAAACAATGCGAGCCGGGGAGATAACGGAGTGACAGCCAGCCCGGCCGTAGGAGCCCCGGCGGAGGGAAAGCCTTAACGAGTCCCCTCGATAAATTATACACGGCCGCGCGAGCGACTCCGGCACGAAGTTCGGCCGATCCGCACGCACACCACGAAGGCTCCCGCCGACGTCCAGTCGACGTGGAGTCCGATCTTTCGCTCGCTCTCTCTCTCTTTGGCTGGCTCCTTCCCTCTCGCTCGGAAGAGAAGATGGATGTGCTCCGAGGCGCCACCGTCACCTGGTTCACTAAGCTTTCAGACTGCTCGGGGGCCTCCGCGCAGGTTACTTTATTTTTTCCTTCGTTCCTTTCGACTCCTTTCTTCTTTCTATTCTTTATCTCCCCTTCCCCCGCTTCTTCTTCGTCATCTTTTATTTCATTTCTCGTGGTTTCCGTTTTACTTTCTTTAGCCAGGTAATATTGGGCGCCTGGTTTTGTGCATTCATTATATAATTTTTGCCTTTTTGCTGGCTGCGTTATTAATTAATCCTTTAATCTCCACGCGCGGGCGTGCGCGTTTCTTTTATTTCCACGTGGATTCGTTACTTGTTTTTAATTTCTCACGACTTGTCCGTTCGGCCTAGGTTGATACTCGACTTATTTATTCAAAATTGAAGAACAGTGACGAGGATAATTTATCTGGTCCTAATTCTTATTTTATAACGAAAGAGAAAATATAAGATTCTCTCGTAAAGTTTTATTTATGACAGTGTTTTGGGAAAACAGAAACAAACGTAACGTCGAATTTCTGAATTAAAATGCTACTTTACCGGCATATAAATGATCATCGAGTCGCCTTAATTCCGAGAATCTCTTATTTATCAGATCGCTATCAACGTTATTGATTCGAAACTACCAACATATTTTACGTCCCAGCCGGAAATCTACATTTATTTTACACGAAATAAAGTAATCCAGTACAGAAAAAATTAGATTTTTAATTACCATTTTTGGGACGGTATCTCAAAATTGAAATCAACGAGGAGGTGAAATACGGCGTTTTTTTTATCGTCGATAACATTCATAATATTTTCGGTGTCTACGCTATAAAAGGGAAAGGTAGCCGAAGAAATGAAGACAGTCCCGGGCAAACCCGGAGCAGTTTACACGGACGGGACTGTCGTCTTTATCTGCGGCACCTATCTTCACGGGCATAATGCGCGCTTTAAACGAGCGGGAGTCGAGGGCGCGCGAGCGAAAAAAGGAAAAGAGATATGACGGAAAACGAGAAGCGCGGAGGAGATTTTTGTCCACAAAAGACGTTCCCGGCGCATCCGTCTCGATGCACGGCGTTTACGGTAACAGGATCAGATTACCCTTTTGGAAGAAGTGCAGGTATAACCCACGGCCTCGCTTTCTTCGAGGCGTGTTTTTTTTTTCGAGATCTCTCAACCCCTGAAGCGGGCAAAAGTTACTCGGGGATTGACCTCTCATTTTCCGGTGCGCTAAGCATCCGAGATCCTCCGAATGGTAGCTACACTCGTACTTGTTTGCTTTGTAATTTGTTCCTTTTGTGCTGGAAAGGTGAGCCCAGAAGTTTGTATAGATGCATTCATGTAGGTACCTTTATTCTTTAAATATATAAATTTTTAAGTTCTTGTTTAATTGTTATTTTTAATTGCTACGCAATATACTAAAAATCTTCATATAAGCCGAATCTGTCTTTTCCGACGGAACGTAATAATTTTAAAGTAATTTTTAATATATTTATTTTAAAATTTACCAAATCGTTTTTCGTGTAATAATTAAAATAAAAAGAAAGTAAAAAAATCTTAAAAGGCAAACAAGACTTTTTAATGAAAGATCAAATTATACTAATAGTATCCGCTTACTGTCTAAATCTCCGTCTATCCATATTTGTCTTGTGTTTGCGCGTGTCGATGTCAAACATAAAATTCAAAGTGACGCCCATTGAGTGGCGCGCATTGAACAAATGCCATAGGGCAGCGGGTAAACGTTTAACTCGTAATTCAAGGGCTGGTTTCGGGGCGCAGCGGGTGGTCATTGTGTCCCGGAGAACCCCCTACGCATCAAGGGTACTCGTAAAGTCAGACGTTGACACTGGTCACTGTGACAACAGCAGCAGCATTCAACCAGCTTTTTTAAACGGCACGGATTGCTCTTTTTGTATACTCTTTCTGTAGTCCTTGTACGAACTTGTACGAGTGCATAATACCGCAAGCTTCTTAATCGGATAATTATTCCTTAAAAGACAAAATGTAAATTTTACACTATCACATTAATTGCGCGTTTTTTATTCACATTTTGACACATTAGCATATTACGAGTATTTTCGTAAGAAAAATTATCAACATTTCTTAATAAAAATTGTAAGTTTTTCTCGATTTTTTTTGCTGGCTATAAATTATATTTTATTTTGAGACTACATTTCGTAAAAATAAAGTATACATTAAAATTTTTCATAGGACGATATATTTCGCGTCTATGGACATTAAAAATCTTTTGTTGGAGCAAGAAATGGCGAAGGAATGCGCCAGATGTCAAGGAATCGCCTATGCCGTGCTCCTTATAGCGCGCCGGATCGCGAGCCCGGGGTTTTTTCTACTCGGACTTGGTCAAATTACGAAGTCTTTATAGGTGAATTAACAAATTTAACGACCTAATCAGAAGAAACGACGGCATCTTGAAGTTGCCGAGCGATCATTGTAACACCGTCTCTGACGCCTTGGGCTAAAAAACCAACCCTGCATTTTGCTTTGTACTTTCGCCGAAACTTTTTCATCTCTAATGATCTTTAACGCGTTGAACGTGTAAAGGTGTAAATAGCGATTAAAATTTTGCACTGTTACATTAAATTTTATGGATAAAATTTTTTCGTTTCAATATTAATTAGCAGCTGATATTTTTATGAAAAATTATATTGTTGCTAAATTTTAATACGATATCGATTTCAAAATAGATGAATAGTTCGAGAATTTATTATCCCATAACTATTTTGTTTTCAAACTGTTGATTGAAATATTTTGCATTTTGTTTGTACATTTTAACTTGCTAAATCTTTGATAGTACGTGTTACATTTAAAAAAATTAAAAATACATATCGATTATTTTTCGATATTCTCTTCGACAGATCTAATGGAATTTTTCATGCAAAACGCTAGTACTAATCGTTTAGCTTTTAAACAAAATATACAAAATCGTTATAAAATATTATGCTGAACAATATCCAACAGTTAAAATAGTTCGGGCACAAAAGATTTTAATCCGAAACGCAAACAACCGAGAGGAGCGAGGGAAAAAAATGCAGGGAAGTCGTAATTCTCGCAATAATAGACGGCGCGGCGAAATTTAAAGCGATGAAGAAGTAAAGGAAGAGGTTCGGACGCGCGGCTGGGCCGGCGAACATCAAGGCGCCATCACGCCCCCGGCCCGCCTCCTTTAATCGCAGCCTCATTACTCATTAGTACTAATGAGCCACACGCGCCATTGCAGGCGCCTTCGATCGTGTGCGAGTCGCCTAGGTATGCACACACACACGTAGCCGTGTGTATCCCACCGCGACAACTGCCCGACGCTCGGCGAAACGCCCCTTCGCTTTTTTATCGGTTCGTCCGCGGTCCAACTGTACAAACCGCGCCGCCGAGTGTTAACTTGAATCATAGTCGCTTTTTCACACTAACGTTTCACAAAAAAAAGAGAGAGAACGCGAAAGCCGGTCGTGCGCGGCGCTCGTTAAGAAAAAAAGTAAGCGGCCGATAGTGCGAGTCCTTATCATTAAAATATTTTAATTCCAGTTCGAGTTTCAAGCGGGGGAACGGAGGCGGGCGAAATTTATAATCCTGGAGGGAATGCCTCTCGGGCGGAAGTAGGAAATTCGATTTTTTCATTAAATCCAACGTTTCGTAGGAAGCGAGCGTAGATAAAGCAAAAAGGCCTTGTACCTCGGAGCCGAGGGAGAGGCAAAAGGGTCGGCGCGATAGGGAGAAAAGAGAGGGACATACAGGCGCACGGAACGGAGCGCACACGCGAGTTTCGTGGTGCTCGCATGATTTCGCTCGAGGGTCGATATAATTCACGGCCGGCTTTATTCCGCGCTTGTCGGCGAGCCCCGGCGGGAGAGAGAGAAAGGGACAAAGGAGAGGTGACGACGAGACCGTGGGCCCTCTCCGCGGCCGTCTTTTGCGACGACGAGCTCCTTGATTGAGTAAGCATGGCGCGCATTTGAATATACGCGACGTCGCGCAATAAATTAGGGAAATCGCTCGACACGATCGGGTACTGAACGTACGTGATCGATTGGTCAAGCATTGGCTTTTTTTCCTTTTATTTTTTTCGCTTGAGGCTTTTGCGGTGGGGTTAAAGATACTAAAAAGACAGAAAATTGCAAGTTTCTGTGGAGTTTTGCAATATTGAATTTGAAATCAGAGGTGCTTATTTTAATAATTATTTTTTGCTTAGAATAATTGTTCTAAAATTAATGTTACATTCTTATTATTGTTAAAAAAGTTCACAAAGCTCTTTTCCAGAAAGAAGTTTCTTGTCGCTCCATTAAAAAGATGGTAGCTTTATTCATTTAAAATATTCCAGAAATAATTTGTTTCCTTGTTATTAATTTTATAAGGCAAATAGTAATCCTATAAAAAGGAGTCTCGAGAAAGAGCGACGGATGCACGTATATGGGTCGTTCACGAAAGTAAAATGTCTGAAAAGATTGATATATATTTATTTTTTGTTTGATTCGAATAGTTGGAGCAGAAAAATTATTCTTATAATGAAATAAATTTACAATTGGAAATATTTTCAAAATTTTTGTGCCAATTAAATTTTTATATTCCAATTATTCTGATATTTCTGATCGTGAGTTATTTTATGCTAATTTAGATGAAGTAAAAAAACTTATTAATTCATAAGCTTCTCTTGTTTGATAAATCAATTTATGCACTTAGATTTCTGAAAGTAAAAAATGCACCTTTTTATTGAACACAAGAATCATCAATCAAAGATCTTGTTGATAGTATGTTTCGGTATCCGTCATACAATTTTAAAGATTAATCATAAGACGACGTCTTCAATGTTTGAATCAATTGCACCTTGCATCTCACAAATCATCTAGTCACCCATCACAAGTGCACATCAATAAAACAAAAAACAATATTCCAAAAATATTTAAAAAAAAAAGTACACTCGAACATCTCTCCCTCCTACAAATCCCCATCAAACAGCAGTGCACACTCAAGAAAAAAAAGAACAGCAAAGCTCTCGACTCGAGTACACCTCTCCTCCGCAGTAGCAATCCATCTAGCCAAATAGCAGGAAGAAAAACGATCTCCGAATCTCCTTGATTGCCAGAAGGACCCTCGCTCGCGAGAAAGTGGGGGAGAGAGGAGTGCGCTCGTACGAGAGAGCAACATCCCCCCCAGTGCCGGCATTGGAACGAGCCGTGACATCGTGTGCCCAGCGAAGCGACCACGTGTAACGAGAGAGCGAGCGCCTGCATCCGTCATGGCCGTCGGTCCGTAAAATTGGCGCCACCTGCCGCCCCCGCGAGCGAGAGAGAGAGAGCCTCCGCTCCTCCTCCCGCTCTCCCACTGACTCACGCGCGCGCGCACGCGTTTAATGCATTTATAATACCGGCGCCCAATGACCCCTGACTCGGCTCCGCCGGACTGGAAGTTATTGCGGATTGAGGCACCGACCGCTCCTTTGTTGGGGCGACGATTCCCACTGCTCCGGAAGAATACATCGAGCCTCGGGAATCCGCGGGATTACGCGGATGCTGGATGGTTTTCGGGGGATGGATGGCTGATGGCTGGTTGGAGGACGAGTTGATCATTGGATTATTAGGGAAAACAATGGCAGAAGGAGGGAATTCAGCATTCGTTTGCTGAAGGAAGGCTCGCGGAGGTTACTGCTGTTCGTCAGATGTCGTGCGACTCCCCTTTTGACTTGTATCTCCAGAGGGCAATTAGGATTCTCTTGCTGAAATTGTTGGCGTGCACTTTGTTGATTTAAGTTTCTTGCTATTCATTTACTTCGAAATTCAGTGCAATGAAATTATATTACAAAATTACGGCGGTTATTTCGAAAGCGGAATGTATTATTCCTCATGCACAATTGTTAAAAATTAAATGATTAATTTAATTCACCGTGATGTAGTCCTCTGTTCATTTACTTCAAAATTCAATGCCGTGGAATGAAAAGGACAACATGAATGAAAATTACTTCAAAGATAAATTTTATTATTTTTGTATTATCAGAAATTAAAAGACAATTTTAATTAGGCCACGCTGTTTTAAACATCTAACTATATATTTACTCCAAAAATTAACATAATCAAATTTTATTTTATACAATTATAGTTTACACATAAAAAGTAAATTTTGCTATTTCTTCATTGTTAAAAGTCACTTCAATGATTTTCTTTCATTGAAGCTGAAAATAAAAGGTCTGCAGAAATAAAAAGCGATTTTTAATAACCAGCTGATCGACCAATCAAACCACACGCCTAATTATACCTACGCGAAACAAGCGCCAACCGATTAATTACTACCTTAATTACAAAGCACCTCTCGGCTGAAAACTCGGTCCTTTATAAACAAGCTGGAAGAGAAAAAAGAAATCATTGCATTAGAGCGGTCGAGCCATTAAGACACCAGCAGCCGAGCTTTTTCTCGGGCAGTGGGGGTGCGCGTAATGTGATTGTTTCCGAGCGAGTGGAATGGGTGCCGCCCGGCGATGACTTCATCTCCACCCCAAGCTCTCGCGATTCCTTTCCCATCACTTCGCCCATCACTGCCAAAGAGATAAACGGCCGGCGCGCGACGGAGCATCACTAATGACAAGTGTTGCGTCGTGTATAGCGACTGGCGCGCGGAGAGAGGCGGGGGGGAAAAAAAAGCACGACTGCCCGATGACAACAACGAGAACATTATTTTCGGGGTCTGTCCGCGTGAGATGAGGCGCAAGTGCACGGCGATGTGCGGGGTCTGGTCGATTTTAATACGGGTACATATGGCGCGGCAAAAAGTCATGACTGGTGCAAATGTTATTAATCACGGTGATTCGTTTTACAAGACTGTAATAATGAAGAAAGTTTCGTGAAGATGCTGCTGTCAATTAGTGAGTTTTCTTCTTTCGATGAAATGAGTTTTGAAGAATATTTTTCGATTGAATGGTCATTTCTTGTACTGACCATTAAATGGGTGAAAAATATCCGAAATTTTGTTTACTCGTTAATAGAGAACTAGATAATTAAAAGCAGAGGCATTTTTAAGTACTATCTCTTTTTTTAATATAGAGCTCTAAATTTACTATACGTAAAGTTGGATTAGCAAGGTTTCAGTTAAATAAGTGAACAGTCGATCATTTCTTATTTAAGAGAAATTTCTCCTTCTCAACTTTACAAAGTACAACTTTAATGTTTCAAGAATCCTAAAAATATTTTTTACATTTGAGAAATGCCTTCTTTCTTCACATATAGTAAATAAAATACTTGTAATAAAAAGTTTCTTGGATTATTTACACGAAACGGTGAAAACCATCGGACCGGAAGTCAGATCGTTTACGAAAGTACAAAACCTTTATACAAAGCAAAGAAGGTAAAAAAAAAATTCCACCAACGCAGAAAAATCATACGGAAAGATCTTTCGTCCGCTTCGTTTAAGAACAAAAACCGTCGGATCGACTCAATGCAGCTGCATTGTGAGAGGAGCGCGTTTACATGTTCGACGACGTTGGGCAGCCCTTTCATACCGCGGCTCCTCTCGGGGCCCCCCCGAAAGGATTACGCGCGACGCGAGGAAAGAGGGAAATCCTTTAATGGCATTGTTGCCGTTTGAATAACACGAAATATGATTCGAGATCGGCTCTAGCCGGCTGTATTGGGTTACCCCGCGCCGGGGCCCTAGCGCGCGACGGATTAATCGCGGCCCATTGATGTGCCCTTGATACAAGATAAAAACCGGGGGAGAGCTGGCTTCGCCTTTTCGTATTCGCTTTCCGCTTCCGAGAAGCGCGGGGGTGCTGCAGAAGGTGCGCTGCGGCCGGGGACTTTGGGCGAAGTAATTTTAAAACCCGCTGGTATCACTTTACGCGTCGTTTTTTGCGATGAAAAGCGTTGAATTTGGCTTATTTTTTTTAATTACATATACGTTTCGTGTTAAATAGCGAGTGCGATAAGTGTAATTAAAAATTTGAAAACATTTCTTTCAACGCTCTACAGTCACTTAGCGCACTCATGCATAATGTAGCTCGCGTGACGTTTCATAAAATAATTTAGTGGAGTTCCTGGGTGAAAACCTATTAAAATTTAAAAATATACAAACTTACGCATCGCGACAGTTTCTTTTTACCAACTTATTAAGCATTTAGTTGACAATATTTTTTTTAATATACGACGCGTCTATAAAAATTCTATAAAAGCACTTTTTTATGTACAAAAAAGACACATATATCACTCATTATTTACATTTTTTATTTAAATCACGAAGAATCTAGCACAACGCGGCGCGTAAAATACCATGTCGAACGTTTAAGGTTAATTTGAAATTCGTGTTTTTATGACTTGTCTAAGTGAGAAATCATTCGTACCGTCATTACCAACTACGTGACGGCCATATCAAGTGTAACGCTAGTTCCACGAATTCAGTCTACTTTATCTCATTTGTGATTCGTCCATTATTCCGACACTTTATCCAGGTACCGAGCAACACCTTCCGCTTACGTATTCAAGTCCCACCTCAGGAATGCCCAACGAGATCAGAATATCGCAGTGACCAAATTTTCGGAGGAACCAGTTTGCAAAAAAATCGCAAGCTTCGAGCAAAGACGGAAATTTGCTGCCCCTCGGGCAATTTACCGGCCGATTATAAAATTAAAAACGAAAATAAAAAAGATACGCACGAAATTAGAAGATACTTACAAGCATAAAAAGTCGATTTCAATAAATCCCGGGGAAATTGCTTAATTTCAATACAAATGTTCCCTATTAATAGACATTTAGATAAGTTTACGAAAAGTTTCCCACCGCGGCGCGTCCTCTCCGCAAATTTATGCCCCCGCGTTACTATCACGCCTATACACGCTCGCCAATCAAACGGCGATTCGGCGCGCTCCTCCACACATATACACGCGCGCGAAATTCGAGAAATTTACGTCCGGCGAAAAATCGGCGGTTCCCACACCCGGCCCGTTCTCACGATCGTCTAAATCAGCGAGACTTTATGCCCGAACGTCTCTTCTTGTTTCAGGTGAGTAGACGCACGATGCTGGATCTCGCATATTTTAATCCCGGGGACTCGCTTGGCGGCCGGCCCGCCCGCCCGTCGGTGAGTATAATCGTCCCTCGCCGCGGGTTTTCATCTTAATGGGCCTGGCCGAGCTGCACTCGTTTCGCGGGTGCAATAAGCCGGCGAGGGTATATATAGCGCGTGTCGCCCGGCGTTTTGCACGCATCTGCCTTGGCGTGCGTACTGTCGGGTGCCGCGCGACGTCCCGGAAATTTGAGTTAACATCTCTATATTAGTTTTATCAATGTCACGTTCGCCGCGGGCCTGCGGAATAATTTCACGAAAATTGCGCGGCGACTCTTGGCCCGGGACGCGTTTTCATTTGATGTATCGCGGCGGGTAATCGTTATTCAAGAATGCGAGATTAATTGGTAGCTGTTGACATTTTGGAATTTTTTGGAGAAATGTTTCGATATTTTTTTTGGTAGGACTTATTCTTTTTCCTTATTAAAGTATTTAAAAAATGTAAAATCTTTGAATCGCGAGTCAATGTTGAAAACAAATTAACTAATTTTGCGATTAGTATACGTAATTTTTTTAATAACGTAGAATGTACATATTTTACATGGAGAGAAATTTATTAATAAATTTTACAAGGTACCGTTATAATTTTATCACAGATTGTCCACACTGGCATTTTTAGAAGGATTTTTTTAGATAAAATCGTAATTCCTTTTTACAATAATATATAGCACGAGCAAAATTAGCAGTTTATGAAGAAATTATAATGGTCGTTGTAAAATTTACTAGAGGATTTGACTCTAAATTAATTTAATTGAAATACGAGTAAAGATATTTTATCAAGTGTAACCTAAGGTATTCAGTAAGTGTGTTCTCAGTTGTCCAATTTAATTAAATAGTTGTTATTTAAATAGTAGAATGACTTAAAATCTTTTATTCCTGGTTGTAATAAATTGTAAGAGAACACACTCACAGGATACTTTGCACTAATATACGGTAAGTGGATTATACATGTTATAATATTATTAAATTTAATACATCACATTGCATTAGTTCAATTTTTAAAGAAATTAATGCAATTCAATAATACAAACGTGTACTAAATGTATACTTGACTTAGCAATCTTCTACCAGGAACAATAATTTGTTTTATTTGAATTTGTCAATTGGATTATTTAATTCGATCCTTCCCTGCACAAAAAAGTTAAATTTTTTTTACAAAATTAAATATTTTAACGTATTTTTCAATTGACTAGTGAAAATAGAATGTTGTATAGGTTTGTCAAGAATGCCCGTAGCGTCTAATATAAAGTCTAAAACAGTCAATAATTCAAAGAGAAAGAAAATTAGAAATTTTGACATTCACGAATACGATTTGGCGTGGCGTTTAATTTTCGCGCGTAAAATTGATTGGGCTGAATCTGTGAGTAATTTTTACGCGAATCACTTGGGTGTTGGAATATCAAAATAGCCGTAACGCACGACTATAAGCGAGCCGAGTTTCTCTTTGAAGTTATCTGAGTGGTAAATAAACGGTATACTTAGAGCGTTGTGTGACTTTCGCCGACGGAAGAACCAGTGAATTAAAAGTAACAAAAAAGCAACGTGTTTAGAGAAACGATTTTAAGGGACTCGTATAAAGTGCCATGTGTAGTTCCATAACATTCTAATTAATTTAATACATTTTTATAGAATCAGCTGTAAAATCATTTCTTTTTTGATATTATTACTACCCAAAAGTTAAATTTAATAATCACTGGAGCAATTTCACTAAATTTAGTGTTTTTTTACTAACTCCATTTTATAGAGGGTATACAAATCGTTTTTGCTATATTTTAAATTTGAATGAATATACTTATAGTTATGCAATAAATTTAGTACGATAAAAATTGCTACGTTACACAGTAAATATCGGTATACTTTTCTACTTCTTTTTCACTACTAGAAAACTTAAAGTACACTGCACCCCACATTAGTAAAATCGAATTTCACGCATCTAACAAATTGCCAACTAAAAACTCGCGTCAGCAACTGCAATCCCGCTACAAAGCTGTACGACTGCAACTGTCATCGTGCAACAAGGCGGAAGGGAAAAAGCGACAAAAACGAAACAAACTGCCACTTAAGAGTTTCCGATGTCTCTCCTCTCGCACTCGGAAGTGCCGCTCCCCCCTCCCTCCGCGGCGATATTAAAAGAAGAAAAAAAAAAGTGGAAGCAAGAAGAGGAGAGCGGCAATCGCCGACGCCGCCCAATAATTCAACGCAAAAGGATGCATCCATCCCGATGCTCCCTTTTTAGCCGGCGACTCTCGCCCCCGGAGCGGAAACTTTCGCCCATTTAAAAATAGCGTCCACTCGGCGCTCCGGCTTTGTCGAGTGAACACTCGCTGCCGCGAGAGCAGGCGCCGCGCGCCGCGTATTTCTCATCGCGCGCCCCGAAAAACACCCGGGCAAGTGTCTCCCCCGAGGTTTTTCCCCGGGCGGGCATAAATCTTGGTGACGCGCGCCGACCGTCGGCTCGCGCGCGTGCGCCCGCACTCTCTGCCGCCGCCTCCCCCGAAACTAATCAAATTTGGATTCGGATCGAGCGGGGAGGCAGGCGCTTTTTTTTATTAACGGGGGCGTTTAGAGCTCCGCGCGGTGCGGGGTAAACAAATGCCGGGCGCGTGCGAACGGCCGAGGCAGATAAGCAACGTTTTCGATTCTGATCCCGAATTTGTTTACTTTGAGGCTGCTAATGGGGTTTCCTTTCGGGAGAGCGTGAAAGTTGCCGGCGCGTTGATGCACTGGAATGAGAAGGTATCTATTTATTGTGTGGGGTGCACTGACTAGTTTTGTTTTCGTTAAACAGTGGATTAAGCTGATAAATGATTAAAAACTTTTGCAGAACTGGCTATGTAGATGTGAATGTGATTGTTATAATTTTTAATATAAGGAAGGGATTTTTGTCTATATTCGTTAATGACCGGTTTTTATTATCTCGTTGAACTTTGTAACGCCGCAGGTTCGGTATTAATAGAAATAGTTTGAAGAATACATAACTCCACTTTTTTTTGAGATCCATGAATAGTTAGCTTTACAAAAACTGAAATTTATTAACCGACACAATGTGTCCATAATTCAACGGAAAAAAAGCAAAAATCTAAATTGGTTAAATCGCTATTTTTGTTTTAATTTAAAGAAATGTATTTATCGCTTATAATTGTATTTCAACAATCGTAACTTTGAGCGCACAAAAATAGATGGAGCAATTTGAGAAAAAAGTTTCTTTTTGTTATCAATCCGAAATGAAGCAACCCTCCAGCAATTTAATTTGGTTGTTTGGGCAGAAATGAAGGATGAAAGCTCTTAGTAATTGGTTCGCTCTTAACCCGTTTTCGTCCTCCTCTACCATTAGAGTCATATTCTGAAGGATTAATAGCATTTCTCACAATATTTCAAAGAGAAATTCAATTTCACCCTGTTTTAGTTAAAAGGAGATTTTTGAATTGTAATACTTACGAGAAATAATAATCATTGCATATTCATGACAAATATAAGATTAATAATTTCCTATTAAAAAATACTCATTGAATTTACTTTATTTCAACGACTGGTTATTTTTAAATATTCTCTTTTGCAACTCAAAAATAAAATAATAAACACCGAATTCTACATTTACATGCAATTTCTGAAAAATGTATGGAACAAAATTCACACAAACAAGGCTCTTCCACATTTTAAACAAAACACTTTTCGCCTCTAAGACAAAAGAAAAGTTTCGAGGGAAAACAAAAGGATCCGTTCGCGTTCGACAGATTTATCGGGTTTTCGAGTTTCTCGACGCCAGGGGCGCGTCGTCGCGCATGCATATCCGATTGTCACCGGCGCCGTAAGGAAGCCATTATCTTGCGGGGCATGTACGCGTCGGCAGTCGTTGGCATCGGTACAAATCGACAGCGAGCCGGATCAAACTCTGAATACGAAACCGCCTCGCGTCTCATAAACCAGAAGGACCCCATCCAAAGCGACGCTAATAAACTCTTGCCCGGAGTCTCGTTTGGAAATACCTTGCGCGAAAAAGAAAAGGAAAGTCGAGTATCCCCCGACGCGACTGTTCAATCATCCGACCAAAATCGTACTGTGCTTTTTCGTCTC
This sequence comes from Eurytoma adleriae, assembly GCA_900480045.1. Classification (NCBI taxonomy): domain Eukaryota; kingdom Metazoa; phylum Arthropoda; class Insecta; order Hymenoptera; family Eurytomidae; genus Eurytoma; species Eurytoma adleriae. Next base: position 137,377 of record UXGC01000200.1, read on the forward strand.
CACTCGCGGCGCGTGCCGAGTTTTGAAAAACGCGCTCGGGGCGGGCGAAAAGCCGGCGAAGAGGAACGAAAAAAATTAGCGATAACTTCGCGCGCGAATACGTCGTTCCCGATTTTACGAGGGAATAACAGAAACTTAATCGAGCACTTTGCAATTTTCCACCGGCCGCGTAATCTCCCCCGGCTTCCATTCGCGGCCCGATAATCGCCGGCTTAATATTAAGCGGTAACGTTCGTTTCACGGGCCGTTGATAAAATTTATCGGGACCGGCGTAAAGTGCGAGAAGCGACGCTTCTTTTTTAAAAAGAAGAAGATAAAAGTCCTCGCGAGAGGGCCCCCGGAGTCACGCGCGAAAGCCCTTTGATATCTGTTTTTCTCGGACGAGCGGAACCCCGGCGATCCGTATAGAAAAAGGCGTATATAGATAATCGCCGGGGACACCGGCACCTCGGCCGCCTCCGGAATCCGGCCGAAAGACTAAAAGGCTGCCGCTGCTCGTACGTCGCTCTAATTTACCGAGGTATTTCTCGATACACTCGCCGGAGCCTCGGAAATTTCTGGGACGACGGGTTTTAGCGCGCGGGGAGGGGAGAGGGGGCGAGTGCAAACCTTAAAACGAGATCCTCGTCACGAGGGAAGAGGCTCGCTCGCTCGCAAGAAAGAACAAAGCTCGCCGCGCGTCGCATACCAGAAGCACGCCAGCTTGCGTCAAAGTCCCCACCGGCGGCTGCTCCCCCGTCCTTTTGTTCCTGCGCGACGTGCTCGTCGGCGTTAAAAAATTTATCGCGATCGGGGCGGTTTTGCTTATGCGTATTTTCGAAAAGTAAATCTAAGTGTTTGCTGAGATTTCCGTTCGATGCTACCGCGAGTTTTCTGACTTAGTCGGAAATCTGTAATCGATCTATATCTTATGTTTTTCATTTATTTGCTTTATTATTTGTGTGGTTGAAAAAAGCTATTTGTTAATTAAGTATTTACGTCTTGATAAAAAGTAAATAGTTTTTAAGAATTTTGAAATGCCTCTTCTTTCACTTTATGATTAAAAAGTATCAGCATTTTTCAAAACTAAATCTAATTATTAATGATTTCAATAAATGCTTACATTGTATAATCGCAAGCATAAGTATAATATAAGTGAACGCCATTTTACTTAATTTGCCGTTGAGTAAAATTTGACATTCGATTTTTCTCAACTTCATTCATGTTTTACTCAATTTGTTTGTTAATTTTCTCTTATCGAAGTGAAATCGATTTATTCTCGATCTGATTAGCTCGAAGGTGATCACAACACGATCGGTAGTTTTTCTTCGATTAATATGCGACGGAAATGTATAGAAACGAGACAAAAGAGGATAATTTATTTTTAAATTAATTAGAGTCACCCTTAGCTCAGTACTTTCTATCGATTCTTTAGGATTCAAGCAAGCATGATCTGCTGTGACCTACGCCTACCACAAAAATATTCAAAAGTTTGATTTATATTTTATACAGTTAATTTTTTTATAGAATGATTTGTGAAGTAAATTTTATCAATATTTTCTACAATTGAATAAGTGAAACTGTATCGATGAATAGAAAAGACAAATAATAACGGGGCAAAGGCACCAAACACTTGGCCGGTGATACTTAAAAATACATAAGACAAGTCAAAGACTGAAATATCGACCAATTAGAAAAAAAACGTACTGCTCCATTAGCCGGGAGATAGAAGCGGCGATCGATACAACCCGAATGAAACTTTAACGCAGCGGCGTACTTAATAAATCATCGCGGCTCACGCGCACGGAGCAGTCGCTGGTCCCGGTAATTTCTGATAGATCGTCCGCCGCGCGCGCACGTGGCCAGTTTATTCGTCCTGAGGGACGTCGAGCGCGGATCGTCGCTCGCCGTATCTCCGCCGCGGCCGTGTTTCTCGCGCCGGCGACGTGGCTTTTATCGAGAAATTTTTGCGCTCCGCGAGAGCGTCGCGCGTATTTACGAGGACGACGCTTCGGCGGGATAAAGTATGCGCGCGATAAACGGCGGGAACGAATGGACCCCGATAAAGTCGATGCGTTGTAAGGCCGGCGCGGTTTTTGAAAGGGGCAGTGGGAGGCGGTCGGGGCGAAAATGCACTTATGTTTTGATTAAAAAAGTCCACTTCCTTTTCTTGCGCGCGTCAAGTATTGCTTTACTTTCTGCAGGTACACTGAGAAAAAAGCTTATTGTTACTAAATAAATCTTACTTGATTCAAGTAACATTTAATTTATTAAAGTAAATATTAGTTAAATTCAAGTAAATGTTACTTGAATCAAGTAAGATTTCTTTAGTAACAATAATTTTTTTTCTCAGTGTAGGGGAATGGTGAAATGTAGTGAATGGTAATAAGAATATTTAAGGTTAATGGTTGTTTTGATATATCTTGTATTATTTTTTTACCTATTTGATGAGGACTGTTAAGAATGCAAGATAAGATTTTTTCAGGAAAATTTTACAATTTTTTACGGATAGTATGGGCGAGCAACGCGTAAAACGGTTAAAGTTCCATTGGCATCAATGTTTCATACTAATGTAGGACGAGCCCCCGAAAAACGATACACTAAGTGGTTTCGCTCATAAAACCGTACGGTGCGTCTCCAAGGATAAATATGGTAGTGGAAAGTAAGAGATCAAGCTTACAGAGGGGGAGGGTGAAGAAACATAGGCTTAAATTACATTCATTATTAATCAATTGCCGAATAGTTAAATATTACCTTCGTGTGCACTTGAAAAAGAACTTTATGGAACTGCTGAATTAATCATTTAATTAGTAAGAGTAAAAAAATTGTCCGTAGCAGCCAGTTTATTTGTTTTATACATGTATACAATTAATGCAATTTGAATATTAAAAAAAAGGGTTTTACGACACTAATTAAATTATTCTATCTACACTAGTTGGCTTAGTTGTTCATAAATACCTGAACTAGATTCTTACAATACCACGCAATGATACGTCATTCCTCTTATACAAAAGCCCAATTAAAAACTTCAATTTATCATTGTCTTCATTGTGAAAAATTAAACTTTTCCGCGGCTTTATATCTAACTTTAGAATTACGATCGAACGTTTCATCTATAAAACGTTTAATTTATTCCGCAATAAGACTTTCGCTCATGGACACCGCGCATTAATGCAGCATTTTTTCTCTCTCAAATTTTCCGCATCATCAGTCAGCCGGAAGATTTACAACTCCCCCTCCAGCGCGCACCTCCGTCGTAACCTCCGCGCACAAAAGCGCACAATAAAAGCTCCGTCGCGCGCGCGGAAACCACGGAAAAAAGCCAAATTGCAAAATTCGAAAGAGATTAAAAAAAAAAGAAGCGGGTCGCACAAAGAAAGCCTCGGAAAGGCGGCGAATGTATACGGCGGGCGTTAAGCTCGCGACGCAGCTTTCGTTTTCTGAAACGCGCCGGTTCCTCGTGTACGCCGTAAAGTTGAAAATGCGCGCGCATGGGGGCCTTATCGCGGTGATCTCGTTCCGGCCGCGTACCTGCGAGCTCGCCGGAGACTACAAGGCGCGTTGTCAGCTGCGCCCCGGCCGCATAAACCTACATCTCCCTCTCCGCGAGCGGCCGAGGTGTACAGGGCCGGGGCTCGAGGAGGCGAATCGGGCGGTGGGGGGCAGGGGGGGAGAGGAGAGGAAAAAAAAGGGAGGCAAACAAGATCTGCGCGCGCGAGTATCGCGTTACCCGAGAGAGGTGCGCGTGCTCTCTCTCTCTTTCTCTCTTTCTCTCTTTCTCTATCTCTCTTTCTCTCGCTCTCCCCACGCTCGCTTTTTCGTATAAAACCCGATGCGAGCGGTCCAATAAAATTTAGAGACACGCACACTGCGCGGCGACCCGACGCGACTCGCTAATCTCCGTAAAAAACAATGCTCGTCCCCGAGCTGAAAATATGGTTATGGCGGTCCTCGAGGAACTTGAAATTTGACCGATTTTGGAACTTTTTTTTGTGGAAATTTATCGCTATGAGGAAATTAATGAAGTAAAAGATCAAAAGCCATAGTGACTTTTAATTAACAATGTAGAAATTGAAAGTATATACGCCAGTTCCTGATAATAAGTGAAGTAGTACTCAAATAAATGAGTAATCGCTTAATTTAACGCATAAGTTTACTTTTTACTTCTGAAAATAACTGAAAGACTTTTGACGCTAAAACATATAACGGACGCGACATTTTAATTAAAACATTATTTGTTCAAAAACAGTGTAACCTAAAACGTTATATTTATACACATAAATTTCTCTCGTATCTAAAGGTTCACCAAATTTCTTACGATTGATCACAATTATATTTGGATTATTTCCCTTCCTACAGCCTCGCCTTGTCTCTCTCTTTTATTATTTCTGTTTCCACTTTATTTATTCGTTTCTCTCGGGTTCCCTATTGTTTTTTTACGCCCGCGCCTCCACGTCGATCCCGATTGCGAGTGCACGCGGCTACCTTTGCGACCATAAACATCGCGGCTTTATCTGGCCGAGTTTTATTGGCGCGTTTTTGCGCAACGATCCCGTGAACAAGATCTCAAGCGAATCGACATTTAAGTGCCCGCGATGCGCGCGACTATATCATTCAGAAAAAGCCGTTTGACTTGCTCGATTTGCGTTTCTTCTCCTCAACTTCATTTTCAGCCGGCCTGCTGTATGTGTCTATCGAATGAAATTTATTCTCTTCCAAATGTTTCTCGCTTCATTGACGCGTTCATTTACATTTAAAAAAATGCGTCGATTTGTAGTTACTTAATGTTTTTGAGATCTAGGGAGTCAAAGTAGATCTTTTTAGACCAAGAGTGGAATTGTAGTGCGAGAAGAAAGCAAGTGCGCATTGCTCGAAATCGAGTACTGCAAACACTCGAGTTCAAAAAGACCCACAATATATCCATCCACTATTTAGTTTAGAGATATACTCAACTTTAGAGAATTGATTTTCGTTTGAAGCTAAATTTTATAAAATTTAAGTAGTGAATCAAAAATACATACTCTACCCTCTAAATATGAATAAGTGAAATTCATCCTTATGCACTTATTTAATGTGAAATGTCGTTTACGTACCAAATAGGTGACCGACTTAAAACGTTAATAAAAGCATATTCACTTATTCCTAAGTATTTTATATACATTCTTATTTAGAAAGTAAACGCGCTTCTTTAATCCGGAAAAAACGCGAAAAATCTTTCTTACTCGTCCGTTAAAAATGTCTACCGTCGAGTGGCATTATGTTTTATAAGCGAATCCGAGTGCCGTCCGCGGTCTCCACTTCGGTTTTTGTTCCCGCCGTTCGCTCTTTCTTTTCTCCTCCATCGATTCCTCGGTTTCGCGTCGCACGCGCTCAGGGCCCACCCCGCCAATTATATTGTTTCGCTCGGCCGCTCGATATTTATTCGGCTCCTCTCTTTGTGCGCGCCTGCTTTTTTCCGCGAACGCGCACGATCCGTCGACGCGCGCGCGTCCACCGCGCGGGCCGCGTACAAGCGGACCCGCCGGATAAGGCCCTCGCTCCTTCCTTTCCTTTTTTTTTATCATGCGTCGATCGGCATAAAAAAAAGGCGACGAGGAGGAGAGAACGAGGGAGAAGGAGAGAGGCAGAGACGGCTGTTGCGTCGCTATTTGCATATTGAAAAAATTTGCGGCGATCGGAAAGAAAGGAGAATGCCGGGAAGGGGGGGCCTCTCAATCACCGAATACTTCGCCGCTTCGTTCTTTCCATTGTTTTCTCGCGTCACCATCGGAGAATTATGGTGAATCTGGTTTTATAGGGAGGTCTAAACTCGCCACATGTTAATGAGCGCTCCTTACTCTGCTAAGTCGAAATTTCCTGCGCTCTTTTAAGTCCTTTCTGTTTTTATGCAAGTATTTCTGTTTTTATGTTTGAAACTTTTGTTCAATTTCGTGTTAAATATTGTATCAAAGATGTTCGCTTTCCTAAAAAATCTAACAGAATTCAAAATCTAACTACTATCTTCAAAACTATCCTTTAAAAAATTACAACAGTAAAATTGAAAAGTATCTTAACGATTGTGATAACCATTAACACTACAGTTTTATTATTACGATATAATTAGTATTGCTCTTTAGATGGAAGAAATAGCCGTTAAAAAATACCTTTCGAACAATTTATTATTCACAAAAACGTAGATCTTATTTATGCATCTACCATCATTAAATCTTTTCATGCTACACCCTTGTGCGTTCAGAGAAACGATTGAAACTAGTCATATCTTGACGATTATTGCTCAAAGTAAGTAGAATTACCCCGGCGCACGTTACCGCGGGGTTAATTAAAAACGTTTCCCCCTTTTTCACGGAAAGACCTTCGATTAGTTCACCACTACCAAGTGGAAACAGCAAAGCGTACATGGGCACGTTATGAAAAATTCAGTTAGATTTGTTCAAATAATGAATTTAAAGAATTAATTTTGTAAAGTTTGATTTGAAACTGATTTCTGAAAGTTGGCACTCGAAAAATTTGCAAATTATTAGCAACTGTCTGGTTTCTTTATTTGCTTTCACAAAAAAAGCATAAACGAAAATATCTGTAGAACAAAGATTTTGGAAGTGCTTCAATATCAGAAAATTTTATGCCGCATTTGATAAAACTTTAGCTTTTTTCGAATGTAAAAATTTTGGGAAAAAGTAGTAATCGAGGGACACTTATAGCCACATTCAAAAGTTTGGATCACAATCGTCCCACTGTAACACTTTTTTTTAAAAATTTTTACGGAAAAATCCTCTGCGTTGATAATAAAGAATCTGCAAAAATTGATTTGATTCACTTACGAATTGAAAAAAGGTTTGTGTTTCTATTTAAAAATTGAAAGTCTTTGGACTACTAGTTATGATTGTACCTTGCTTATGCTTATGCTAAACTATTTAATTCATCTGTTTATTGTACATTTAAATAGTTATTTCAAAAAATATATAGTCAGAATCTTTTTCCATGCATTACTTTACTTAGTGACGTAATGTTTGTGATTCATTCATACTGTTTGTACAAGTGTACTTTTATGATTTACGAGATGTGCAAAACAGTCTATTACAGTCATTTTTTTTGTACCAGTTACATTAATTAAATTTCATGCACAAACGAGGTACAATTTTGCGTTGCAAACTGAATATTTCTCAAACATAAAGTTGATCGTTAAAACCGCGGTGAAACGTACGTTCATAGTGAAATCTAAATCAAAGTTACGAAAATAAATTGTTTAATCTAAACGAGAATATTACTGGCCAATTAAAAGTCAAGAGCATAGTAATACTATCAACGTTATATATTTAAAATTTTAAACCAACGTGCGTACTGAAAAATATTGAATACTTACAACCAGTATAAACTACATCTTTACGATCGCTAAAGCGATACTTAGCGTTAAGTTTATGAATTTGTCAATGAATTGGCTTATCGGTAAATGCACACTTATTGCGACGTTTTTTCCTCACTTTTAAGTTATTTTTAAATATAAAAGTGTCTTAAGACTTTATTGAGTACCTCGAGTGTTTAAGCGAAATAATCGTGACTCAAAGGCGCAATAACTGTAAAAGTGAGATAATTGTGGGATTGAACAAATGAAAAACAACTTTATTTCGTATAAATATTACTATATTTTTCGAAATTCGTTACAATTCAATAAATAGTTTTTTTTCAATCGTATATACAAAAGCGAGATATAAAGAGTATGGAGATATTGCCAGACTTCGAAGCAGACATCACGATATTATTTTAAATACATCGTTTTACAATAGTCTTTCATACATTTTTACACAACGATTAAGAATTTTTATTCTAGCATCGATTGACACTGGTTTCGACAAATACTGAATTCAATTAACGTGAAAGTTTATTTGGCAGTGAAATGCGTTGTTGTAAAAATGCTTATCTAATGGTTAGGTCGCGCGCCGTCGCATCGCCGAAGTCTCACCAAAGATACAAACTCTAAGACAATTTTTATCCAAGACTAATTGAATATTAATAATTTTTTTTATTACTGTTTTTACTTATCATCCGATTCACCTCCTACGAGTATAGGATTTTTGTACGATTTGCGCCCAACGTCACTAATCTCCAATTGTCTCTTGCTCGATAAAAGTTTCAATTAATAAGTACACTAGCAACAACGAAAACATTTTTAAATTACAAAACTCATCCGTCTCGTACTTCCTGCGATCGCAAACGAAATGTCACATCGACAAAATGAGAGATACAACAACAAACAGTTTCACTCGATTTATTTTTTTCTTCGTTAAAACACACTTTAAACGTACCCTTTCATTTTTTCAAACATCATTTATGGCACTAAAATTCGAATAAAACGCAACGACGTGCTATCATTTTTCGCGCACGGCTCTCGGAAACGCACACAGACCATCACAGAATGAAATTACTTTTTAACAAAAAAGGAAAAAAAAAAGTAAAATAAAGTCCGCCATCGAGAAACTACAATTTTTCCAGCGCGGCACTGTTCGTAAGCAATTCCCGCGTCAGTCTCCAGACCTGCTTCGCCGCGTTTTCCAATCCGCTCGGCGACTTTCCCTTGAACAGGTCGAGATTCGGCAGGAAGTAGTGCGGACACCTGCGGCACTGCAGGCACGATATCAGCTGCAGGAATATCCCGTTGATCCGATCGGCCAGGCAAATGTCGTCCCACTCGGCCTCGTGCGGGTGCTTCTCGCACTCGTACAGCAGCAGCGTCTTCATGTGATAACTGGTCACCGGGTTGCCCGGCAAGTCCAGGTGTCGATCTCTCAGCGTCTTCAGTATACTGAGGCATCGCCGTCTGCTCGCCCCCTGCAGCAGCTTGTCCTCCGCCTGGAGGAAGGACAGCGCCCAGGCGTCGCCCTCCATCGCCGACTGCTTGCCCTGCAGGCCGATGCACTCCTTCGACAGCATGTCGAAGCCCTCGGTCTTCACGTCGGCCACGAGGTTCGGGTGGGGCCAGGGTATGTGGGGTATCGGCCAGTGCGAGGCCGACCTCGGCCAGAGGCCCGCGCACTTGAACGCCGGCGTGATCTGCACGATGTACCGCTCGCGGATCCGCAGCTTCACCTCCGTCGTGTCCGCGATCA